>OU342741.1:529869103-530240414 GCA_910589775.1 Avena eriantha
TGACTCGGCCAGCACTTGCTTTGACCTTGTCGTACCTCGGCTAACTAAGCCTTTATACCCCGGCGTGACCCAACCCCGGGGGTATCGCCCCAACATTAGTCCCCGAAGCTGGTGCGGTTTTAGCTGCCTTAGCCGCTAAGGCCACAACAGGTTCAATTTTACTAAGCCTCTTGCTCCTTCTCCGAGTTACCTCCTAATCCGGATTCCATAGGTTTATTTCCCTTGGCTCATTTCAAGTTTTTACTTGCTGGCCGGGTTACCTCGCACTCCATCCGGGTCACTCTTCTTTCTCTCGTACGCTTCCCCACGTGGAGTCTAATCATTACTTTGCCTCATTTTAAGGGCCAGCTACAGTAACGCCGCAGTAATTGTCAGAGGTTACTGTGGAAGACGTCACGCCATGCCTGCCTCCTCGTTACCTGTATCACAGCATCGCGTCGTAGGATCCGCTGTGCCCTGTGGCCCTTCCTGTGGCTCCTTGCCGATTGGTCAATCCGGATCATACACGGCCACACGGTGTGGCCTGCCCGCAAAACGCAATCCCACTACCCCCTTAAGGGAGTGGTTAAATAGGGGAGGGGCGCGCCCCTTGGGTCATTTCCCCCCTCCGCGCCCCTTGCCTCTGCTCTTTCCTCATCTTCTCCATCGACAGCGCCGCCGCCACCGCACCTGAGCAGCAGCGCCGCCGCCGCACTGCTTCCATGCGCTCCAGCGTTGCCGCCACCTCCGCTCATCCTCTCCGCCACGGGTCCCCGCCAGTCCAGGCCGCTGCCTCCCGCCGCCACTAGCGCAAGTGAGGGGAGCGACCTTGAGATGACTGAGGAGGAACTCACCGTCGCCGAGCAGGAGATGGAAGAAGACGCGGTGAACGCCGACCACGGCGCGTGGGCCGGATCCTGGGTCTGCCAGGATGACCTGGATTGGCTCTACCGCACCAGGCGCATCCCTGAGGGCGTCGCCGCATGCCTCACTTCCGCCGAGCTTGCCCCCTCACCCAATCTGGGTGAGTATGTGGTGTTCCTTTCTCATTTCCAATGCGGATTTGGTCTCCTAGTCAGTGACTTCTTCCACGACTGGCTAAACACATATGAGCTTCAGCCGCACCATCTTCCGGCTAATGCCATCACATCTCTCTCCACCTTCGCCTCCACGATCGAAGGTTATGCCGGACTATGGCCCACGAAGGAGCTCTGGATCCGGTTCTTTGGCCTTTGCCGGAATGTGATTCCGAATGTAGAGCTAGATCCAGAGGACAAACAGCTCACACAGTTCGGCGATGCGTCAATCTCTCCCCGGAAGCAGTCCATCTTCCCCCGAGTCACGGGGCTTGACTCCTACAAGGGATGGGCCCAGACTTTCTTCTATGTTTGGAACAGCACCACCGAAGATCTGATCCGGCTGCGCCCCTATACTCCGGGTCCTCCTAACCCGGATTTGTGGGATGCTATCCCCAAGAAGCCCACCGTCCTAGCGAACCAAGTTAACAAGAGGTTCCAGGAGCTGAAGGATCTCGGATTGCGCAATGAGGATGCCATGATCACATTTGTTCGCAACTGGATCTCCCCCCTCAAGAAGCGCACACATAAGCTCTGTCATATGAGCTGGGGGCCGCGACCCCAACCGGACCTCATCTTTCGAGCTGAGCAACACAGAGATCTACCGCCGGGTCAAGGCCCTCTTCACCACGCACAAGGACTTCTCCTCTGAGTGGACGTGGGGAATTGAACACTTTTGCCGAGATAGGCTTCCTCCTGCGATAAGTCTCATGCCCCAAACTCTTTCCGAATTAAATTGTATGTCAATCCTTGTTGTAGGTTAAATCTTGTTGCCTTTTCTTTCCCTTAGATGTTTCTTCAGCAAACCATCGAGGATGGCACCGAGCCTTCCCTCAAATGGGCGCCTGACCGGGATACCTCGGACGAGGAGGAACTGGATCAGGAGATGTTCCTTCCGATGGCGGATGCGACCAAGCGACCCACCGGTAAACTCTCTTCTATTAGAGATTGGCTCGACGATGAAGGTGATTCAGATGTTGAGGTGATGGAAGCATTTGACGATCTCCCCCTTTCTTATGCTTTTCTGGCATCAGCTAACCCTGGTGGGCAGATCCATGAAGACCCTCCCCTTGCCGTGGGTGAGCCTGTCTCGGTGGCGCTGAAGAAGAAAAGGGGAGCTGCCTCTGCATCCTCCTCCGGACCTTCTCAGTCGGCTAAAAGGTGGAAGAAGTCTGGGGACAAGACTGCCACCAAGCCTGCAACCAAGGCCACAGCTCGGAGGGCTTGGAAGACCAAAGAGCCCCTGACCTCGGATGAGTGAGCCTCTTCTCCCTTTGCTATTTACTTGTTCTTATTTTATTATAGTTTCTCATCACACATTATTTGATTCGGCAGGGCTGCGGTGGAGGTCCCACAGAGTGGATCCGGCATTGCCTCGCTGCTCCGACACAGCCCTTCTCCCCCTTGTGGCGACGATTCACGCCCATTGAGCCCCATTTAGGAGGGTTCAGCGGCTGCTCCAAGTTCTAGCCCACCTCGTCAAGAGGAGGGCAACCTCAGAGCGGGCGAGACTGGATCTGCCGAGGCAGCAGCAACAACCACTTTGGCTCCGCCGCAAACAACTTCGTCCGAGAAACCCACAGTACCCCCACCGAAACGAAAATCAGCACCAGCACCATCTTTGGCTCCAGCACCAGCAGCAAAGGCACCAAGCCCCACCACCTCTTTCGAGTCTTCCAAGGCTCGGCGAGAAGATCCCAGCAGCACTAAGGGAAGCACCAAGGCAGCTCCTAAGGGTAAATCTGCTGGAGCAACTTCCACCTCACAGCAGCAACCCAAGGGCAAGAAGGCTCCCGATGCTGCCAAGGCAACGTCCGTCGAGGCTGGACAGTGCACCCTCGCGTCCATGCTTTCAAAGAAAAGTCCACCACCAAAGGACGCCCCTGCCGAGCCAGCTGATGCGCAACTTGTTTTGCACACCAGCCCCGCCATTGCCCAAGTTGAGAGGAGGGAAGCGCATGCCAAGGGTTTAGTGGCGCCCCATATGCTTAGGCGTGAACGATACCCTCCGACCTTTATCGAGTTTGTAAATAACTAGAACAAGGCGGAGTTCGTCTACAATGACGATCTCCCGGAGAATTTTGGTCCCGCCAAATTTTCTGCGCCGATGAATAGTGCTACCAAGGAAATTAATCTTGCGGGCCGGATGATGGAGGTACGTCACTTCATTTTTTCCTTAACATGCAGTAGACATTAGTGATATAACCATTAGTCCCCGAGCCTCCGGGGGAGTAACTTGTTACTCGGCCAGATGCTCTTTAGAGAATTAACGTAGCTCCTTAATAACTTCAAACATGCACACACCTAGAGCCGGGTTAAGTTCCACTTGGCCCAGATTTTGTACACTTCGAATATGCACACACCTAGAGCCGGGTTAAGTTCCACTTGGCCCGGATTTTGTACACTTCGAATATGCACACACCTAGAACCGGGTTAAGTTCCACTTGGCCCGGATTTTGTACACTTCGAATATGCACACACCTAGAGCCGGGTTAAGTTCCACTTGGCCCGGATTTTGTACACTTCCAATATGCACACACCTAGAGCCGGGTTAAGTTCCATTTGGCCCGGATTTTGTACACTTCGAATATGCACACACCTAGAGTCGGGTTAAGTTCCACTTGGCCCGGATTTTGTATACTTCGAATATGCACACACCTAGAGCCGGGTTAAGTTCCACTTGGCCCAGATTTTGTACACTTCGAATATGCACAAGACTAAGCTATCCATCTTTGCTCTTTCAGGTGACCACCAATCGCCGGAGCGCCGAGTTTCAGTGTCTCCTGGACACTCACAAGATGCTGCGTGCAAAACATACCGCACTTCTCGCTGAACACGAGAAAAAGGGGTAAGTTTCTTCCTTGGTATTTTTCCACTTTCCTTCATGTCACCTCAAAAATTCTTTCTTTTTATCACTTACCTACTCGAGGATGAGCAGGAGTTAAGCTTGGGGATGTTGATACATTGCAAATGTATCTATAATTTTTGATGTTCCATGCTTAGTTTTATCCACTTTCTTGTGTTTTGTTCCAACTTTGGAGTACTTTTATTATGATTTCTTAGACTAACCTATTAACAAGAGCCACAGTGCCAGCTGCCTATTTTCTGCTGTTTTGGTTCCAGGAAAGTCAGAAAATGAATATTCTCGGAATTGGACGGGACAAAAGCAAAAGTGCCTATTTTTCTGGAAGGGATCAAGTGCCAGAATACGAGACGGAGAGGGGCCAGGGGCCGGCCACACCACCTGGCCACGCGGCCAGGCTTGGCCCACGCCAGGGGGTGGTCTGGCCGACCCCAGCACCCCCTCGGCCCCTCCTTCCGCCTATAAGTTGCCCTCGGGACGAAAACCCTAAGTACCGGATCAAAAATCCACGAAAGAGTCTGTAGCCGCCGTCGTCTCTGTCCCTAGATCGGGGGGATCTGAAGCTCTTCTCGGCACCCTGCCGGAGAGGGGAATTCACCCTGGAGGCCTTCTTCATCACCATGCAAGCCTCCGGTGTGATGCGTGAGTAGTTCATCCTTGGACTACGGATCCATGTAGTAGCTAGATGGTTGGTTTCTCCTCCTTTGTGCTTTCATGTTTAGATCTTGTGAGCTCCGTTCATGATCAATATCATCTATTTGTAATCCATACATGTTGTGTTTGCGGGGATCCGATGGATATTGAGATGCTATTTCAGATTGATTATTGATTCTATCATGTCTTTGTTATTTGAGATCTTGCATGCTTTCCGTTGTTAGTAGCTATCTTGGCCAAGTAGATGCTAGCAACTCCAAGACTTAGTATTTATGCTCGATAGTGGGTTCATGCCTCTGGTAATCTGGGGAAGTGACAGAAATCTCTAAGGTACTAGATGTGCTGTTGCTACTAGGGAGAAAACAATGATCCTTTGTTCATAGAACAATTGTATTGTTTACTTTACACGCAGTTCATAAAGCAATAATCTGTTGCTTGCAACTTAATACTGGAGGGGGTTCGGATGATAACCTGAAGGTGGATTATTAGTCATAGATGCAGTTGGATGGCGGTCTATGTATTATGTTGTAATGCCCAATCAAGTCTCAGAGGAGTCAGGATGATTAGTATATGCATGTATTGCTTTCTCGGTGTTTGTCAATTGCCCCGCTTTAATTTGTTCACCCATCATGTTATCTATCTAAGGAGAGCCACCTCTAGTGAACTATGGATCCCGGTCCTTTTTCTTTACATACAATCTGCGGTTTACTACTTTGTGTTTACTTTCTGCAAACTTTTACTTCTTTCCATTCGATACGTTTAATCCTTTGTTTTCCGCAAAACACGGTGAGATTGACAACCTCATCGCAAGTTGGGGACAAAGTTATGTGGTTCTGTTGTGCAGGTCTCCACGTTGCTACTAGCATCGGTAGTTCGCCCTGCCAAAGCTCAGCTAGTAACACCTTTAGGGTGTTTCCTTGCTCCTACTGGTTCGATTAAACCTTGGTTTCATAACTGAGGGAAGACTTGCTGCTATATTCATCGTACCTTCCTCTTGGGGTTCCCAACGAGCTCTACGTCGAAAGTCGAGCGCATCAGCCGATAACCTCATTCAATACGCCCCCATCCATCCATGGAACGAGGGACCAAGCTTCCTCGATGCCGTTGACGATGAATACGTCGAAGATGGTTCGAGTGAAGATGATGAGAGCGGAGCCTCGGATGTTGAAGAAGAAGAAGCTGAAGCCGAAGCTGGGGTTGCACCCGCTGGCGCCAAAGTACCTCCCCCTGCTGCTCCTTGAGCGAAAAAACATGGAAATGTATCAGATCCCCGGTATGCCGGGTGCAATTGTATCTAAGCACATCAGTTGTATTTTGCTACTAAGTTTTTATGCCGGATTAACTTGGGCGTAGTCCCCGAGTTTCATTTTCTTGTTCCTCCAATTGCTTGGCTCGGCTCGTGTCCACCTTTGTTCGGTTTTATGACTTATGAGTCCGAGTTTCAAAAATTGATTTAACAATACATGGAAACTTTAGGATTAGGTCAAAATAATTCGGCGTAATAAATTTTAAGTAAGCACAAGGTTAGTCCGAAAAACAAACGTCGGCTCGATTAAGTTTCTTTCCATAGTCGTTTTTCATGTGTTACGCAATTCCAAACTTGTTCTCTTGCTTGCCATGAAGCCAATTCTTGTTGGACAGCAGCAAGTCGAAGAGTTAGGTTTTGTGCTCACACACTACTAATCCGGCCTAAGTAGAAGCAACTTATGCCAGCCGACATATAAATAATAAATACAGAAGACAATCAATATTATTAAGGCAGTCCCCGAGTTACTGCTCGAGGTGCCAAGGTTTCATTGATAAGCTCATTGCCAGCATACATACCGACATATGAGAGACTCGGATACATACACTTCTCGGCTAAGTGTAGAAAGGACGAAGTAGAGCTACATTCCATGGGCGCTTGGATTCCTCGCCGGACCTGTCCGCCTTGTTCTTCTCCTGTGGCTTTGCATCGATAAGATAATAAGAATCATTGTGCAATGCTTTGCTTACAATGAATGGCCCTTCCCATGGGGGGATAATTTATGCATGCCAGCAGTACGTTGTACCAACCGGAGTATCAGGTCACCTTCCCGAAAAATTCTGGGGCTTACTTTCCGGCTATGATAGCGTCGGAGATTTTGCTGATATATGGCGGATCTGGACAATGCCAATTCTCTCGCTTCTTCCAGCAGATCAACATCATTTTGCTGGGCTTCTTGTACTTCGGCTTCTGTGTATTGGGTGACCCTAGGAGAGTCATGCTTTATGTCGGCTGGTAATACAGCTTCTGCCCCATATACCAGAAAGAATGGCGTATAGCATGTTGATCGATTTGGAGTTGTTCTTAAACTCCACAGTACTGCTGGTAGTTCTTCTATCCAGCACCCCGCTGATCTTTCCAGCGGCTCAATGAGCCGGGGTTTTATCCAGGATAACACCAATCCGTTGGATCTCTCCACTTGCCCGTTCGATGTGGAGTGTGCTACCGAGGCAACGTCCAGCCGGATCTTTTTGTCTCGGCAAAAACGCGCAAATGCTCCCTCAGCTAAATTTGTGCCATTATCCGTTATGATACTGTGAGGATAACCGTATCTCAAGATGGTGTCTTTGAGGAAAGTTACGGAAGTGGCTCCATCACATTTTCTTATTGGCTTCACTTCAATACATTTCATAAATTTGTCAACCATGACCAAGATGTGGGTCATGTTCCCTCTTGCTAGTTTAAATGGGCCAACGATATCCAAGCAGCATACGGAAAATGCCCATGTAATTGGTATAGTTTTGAGCTCCGACATTGGCATATACGTCTTTGTCGCATATCTCTGATAGCCATTGCATTTTCTCACCAGATCTTCTCCTTGTTCCAAGGCACTTGGCCAGTAAAACCCATGACGGAAAGCTTTCGCTACTAAGGCTCTGGACGAGGCATGATGCCCACATTCCCCTTGATGTATATCTCGGAGGATGTCAAGTCCTTCCTCCGGGTCAACACATCGCTGGAGGACATTAGTCACACTCCTTTTGTATAGCTCGGAATTGATGATCGTGTATGCTTTTGCTCTCCTCTGAGTTTGCCTGGAGAGTACATCCTCAGGGAGTAAGGTTTCATCCTTTAGGAATTAGAATATGGGCAATGCCCAAGCTGGTACAGCTCTCACTGGGAACACATCCTCATCAATTTCCGTCTGATACACTGGCATAACTTCTACCGGATCACGCCGTGCAGTCCCCGGGTTTGCAAAGGCAGTCCCCGGGTTTCGCGAACCACTCCCCACATCGATGTCCATGGGCATAGCCTCTGATTCCGGGTTTGCCGGGATAAAAATTGAGTCGGACTCCAGGGATGGCCCGATAGATAGTTTTCTGAGGTGCTCTAATGCTACGCCCGGTGGAAATGCTTATCGAGTTGATCCGAGCTTCGACAATATGTTGGCAGCCTCATTTTCCACCCGGGGTATATGATGAAATTCGCATCCCTTAAAGTAACCAGATATCTTCTGTACATGAAATCTGTACAACGCCATGTTTGCATCCAAAGCATCCCATTGTCCGGAGACTTGCTGGATTACGAGATCCGAGTCACCAAAGCATTGGATCCGACGTATTCCAATCTCCTTCGCCACTTTGAGCCCATGTACAAGTGCCTCATATTCTGCAACATTGTTTGATTCAGTGAAGTGGATTTGCAACACATACTTCAGTTGGTCCTTCTTTGGCGAGGTAAGCACAACTCCGGCACCTAACCCAGTTTTTGTTTTTGACCAGTCAAAGTGCATTTTCCAGTAGTTCGGATCAGGCAATGGTGGCTTGTATTGCACCTCGGCCCAATCCACAAAAAAGTCCGCCACAGCCTGAGATTTGATCGCTTCTCTTCTGTCATATTGTGGTGCATAAGGAGCTAGCTCAATTGCCCATTTTGCAATCATGCCGCTTGCATCCTTGTTGCTCATTACCTCGGATATGGGGGCTTCACATATTACCTTGATTGGGTGTTCCTCGAAATAGTGCTTCAGCTTCTTAGCTGCCATATACACACCATATGCCACCTTCTGATAGTGAGGATAGTTTTGCTTCGAGGCTGATAATACCTCGCTCAGGTAATATACTGGCCTTTGCACTGACTTACCCTCCTTGTCACGCTCTACCACAATTACTGCACTTACAACTCGGTTGGTTGCGGCTATGTAGAGCAACATTGGCTCCTTTGATAGTGGAGAGGCTAACACTGGTGCAGTGGCTAACATCTTCTTTAGTTGGATGAAGGCTTCATTGGCCTACGGTGTCCAAATGAACTTGTCCGATTTTTTCATGAGTTGATAGAGAGGCAGTGCCTTTTCTCCCAACCGACATACAAACCGACTTAAGGATGCCAGGCAACCAGTGAACTTCTGGACATCGTTAAGACACTTCGGCAGTTCCATTCGTTCTATGGCCCGGATTTTAGTTGGATTGACCTCGATACATCGGCTGGAGACGAGAAATCCGAGTAATTTTCCAGCGGGGACACCAAAGGTGCATTTTTCCGGATTAAGCTTCATTCGGAACTTCCTTAGGTTCGCAAATGTCTGTCTGATATCGTCAAGGAGTGTTTTGCTTTCCTTGGTCTTTATCACAACATCATCCACATACACCTGCACATTTTGACCAATTTGGTCATGCAAACATTTTTGCATACATCTCTGGTACGTTGCCCATGCATTACGTAAACCAAAAGGCATGGTGAGATAGCAATAAGCCCCATACGGGGTGATAAACGCAGTCTTTATTTGATCACTTGCGTTCAGAGGTATCTGGTGGAAACCAGAATATGCATCAATGAACGACGACAACTCACACCCAGTAGTGGAATCTATGACTTGGTCTATCCTTGGTAGTGGGAATGGATCTTTTAGACACGCCTTACTCAGGTTCGTGTAATCGATACACATACACCAAACCACTGCCACGTTCGGGTCATCCTTCTTCTTTTCCACCAGCACCGGATTAGACAGCCAATCCGGGTAAAGCACTTCCATGATAAATCCTGCAGCCAACAAATGAGCTATCTCATCTCCTATGACTTTTCTCCTGTCTTTGGCGAAGCGGCGGAGAGGTTGCTTCACCGGCTTTGCTCCGGGTATGACATTCAAAGAGTGCTCGGCCAACTCCCTCGGAACACCTTGCAAGTCCTGTGTGGACCAAGCAAAAATATCCCGATTCTCACGGAGGAAGTTGACGAGCTCGCTTTCCTATTTGTCATTTCACCCGGCACCAATTGTTATGGTACGCTCAGGGAACATATCATCAACAAGCACCTTCTTGGTATCTTTTGTCTCTTGGAACGAGACACTGCCATGCGGGTTACTCAGCGCCGGCATATATTGCTGCGCGTACTGAGCCAAATCCGCCACTTCTTGGATCTTTCTCTTTTCTTGCGCAATAACGAGTGACTCGGCCAGGTTAGACCCGGCGGATGCACACTCAATGGAACGTCGGAAATCACCAGCGATGGTAATCACCCCATTTGGCCCGGGCAGCTTCATCTTTAAGTAACTAATGTGACAACTTGCCATGAATTTGTTCAGAGCTGGCCTGCCGAGCAACGCGTGATATGCGCTTTCCAAGTTTACAACTTCGAACTCCAAATTCTTAGTCCGGCAGTTATCCCTTGTGCCGAACAACACGTCAACCCGGACTTTGCCTATGGGCTCACAAGAAATACCTGGCACAATGCCATGGAAAGTTGTCCTTGTAGCTTGGAGCATATTCTCCGCGATTCCCAACTTGCGCATCATGTCCACATACATGATGTTGATGCTACTGCCATTATCAATCAGCACCTTTGAGAACCTCACATTGATGTTAGGCCCAATGAATGTTGGATCCAACACCAGTGCATACGAACCAGGACTAGGCATGAGCTTTGGATGATCCTTGATGCTCCAGGTAATCTCTTGATCCGACCAAGGCATATACCTTGTCACGGCCGGCATCACTGCATTGACCTCCAATGTCGGTGCTGCAAGCTCTTTCTGTCTGTCTCTTCCGTAGTGAACACACAATAACTTTGATGATGCTCTCTGTAGTCATTTCTCCCCTCGTTTCCGGGGTACCTTTGATCCTGTTGGTTTTTGTCCTCCACTTGATGCACTACATCCCTTCTCTCATGGTTGTCATACCTCGGCGGAGGCGTAGGCAACATTAGCTGTTGTGTGTTCGCTCTGGAGAGCAATTGCTGCCGGGGTAACTCTTGCCGAGGTTGATCATTCCGAGGTGCCTGAGCATTCCCAGAACCACTTTGTTCTATTTTCCGCATCCACTCACACTGCCTGGTTGTGTGACCCGCTAGGTTACTCGGGTTAGGCGTGTGAAATTTACACGGCTGATCCAGCATTGCCAAATAGGTGTACCTCGGACGGTCCTTCTTTTCTTGCCACAGTTTTTCTGCTCTGGCGTCCAAGTTTACCTCCCATCATTCCTTGGTATCCATTGCTATCCTCCAGTTTTTTGACATTGACTGCTTCCTCCCCCGGGTTGATCCTGATTCACAGCTGCAACTTGTTGTGAACTGTACCGGTAATCCGGTCTGTCATCCCTTCTTTTACCTCGGTAATCATTTCTCCGAGATGACCCGGCCCCATCTAGCTGACAATACTCCCCACTTGACTCATTTGAGGTGAGCCTAGGTTGCGTCGGATCACCCAAGGCATATGAATTAGCAATCCAGATCGTTTCTACCAAGGTGGTTGGCATATCTCTTTGCAACCATTGCCATAGCATGCTTGCATATCTGCATCCTTGCGCAATCCAAGCTATGGCATGTGACTCAATCACACCCTAACACGAGTTTCGCACAATGCACCAACGGGTTAAGAACTCCCGGTCTGTTTCATTCGGTCTCTGCCTGCACATTGCTAGGGTCTGTGGTCTGTTGGGTCTCTGATACGTACTTGAGAAATTGCTAACAAACATCTCCTCAAAATCAATCCAATAGTTAATACTTCTGGGTGGAAAATTGTTTAGCCATACCCACGCTGGCCCCTCCAACATCTGGGGTACATATCTCACAGACCATCTCAAGTTGCCCGTGGCAATTTTTACAGCAGTTGCATAGTTAATCAACCAGTCCTCTGGCTTAGTGCTGCCGTCATACGTCTTTGTGCCTCTACGTAACTGGAAGTTAGGTACCGGAGGTTCCTTCATGATACGAGGCCCAAAACAAGCTGGACCCAGAGGACCTTGACACTCAATTTGCTCCGACCTATACAGCTGATCCAGTTTTAACCTGGCATCATTAGGCATCAAGTTTCTGCTTCCCAATCTTGACCCTATCACTTGATAGTCCGGTCTGGGATAGCCAGCGTTCATCAGCTCCGAATCACTGGTGGATCCATGGGTGGATTGTGAAAAGAGCACACATGCAATGACACTGGTCGATCCATATGTGGTATGTGAAAAGAACACACATGCAAAATGACTCTGGTTGTTGTTACTAAAAAGAACACACATGAAATGACACCGGTGGATCCATGTGTGGTATGTGAAAAGAACACACATGCAATGACTCTGGTTGTTGTTAGTGAAAAGAACACACATGCAATGACAATGGTGGATCCATGTGTGGTCTCTAAAGAGAGAGCACACATTTCAATGACTCTTGTTGTTGTTAGTAAAAAGAACACACATGCAATGACACTGGTGGATCCATGTGTGGTCTCTGAAGAGAACACACATGCAATGACTCCAGTTGTTGTTAGTGAAAAGAACACACATGCAATGACACTGGTGGATCCATGTGTGGATTGTGAAAAGAGCACACATGCAATGTGTCATGGTGGTGTCACGACAGATGCCATGGATAGGCTAATGGTGGGGACTAATATGCACTAGGGGAATCCATGGAGGGATAGTGAGGTGATTCCTCACACAGAAGTTATATTTGATTCACTTCCAAGGTTTACAAGTGTTCCTAGAGCTGTCTTGGGGAGAGGAGGAAGAGGGGACTCTCTTACTCTCGCCACTAGCTAACCCGTACAAGACCAACCCGTAGAACCTAACCTTTCTACAGAGACCCTAGCCCTCCTTATATAGGGGTGGCTAGGTCTCCACTTAGGGCATACGTGGAGGCATATTCCAGAGAATATGCCTCCTCCCAAGATAGTAAACCGACTTGGTTACTTTTCCCTCGCGTCATCCATGCAGAGGCTACGTGAGCTTCTACGGCGCCTATGTCACCCGACATTGGCTTCGTCACCTTTGTCCTAGAAGCCTGACATGACCCGGATCGTAGTTGATCCGGCCACACCCGTTCCTGCATGAAAGTTTAGACACATCGTTCCGACTTACGGCTTAAGTCGGTTGAGACCTAGTTAGGTGGATGCCCCCTGGTCCGGGTTACTCCGTGATTCGGCATGCCTTGAGGTGGCCTGGCCAGCATCCGCTTTGACCTTGCCGAACCTCGGCTAACTCGGCCTTTATACCCCGGCGTGACCCTACCCGGGGGTATCCCCCCAACATTAGTTCCCGAAGCTGGTGCGGTCTTAGCTGCCTTGGGCGCTAAGGCCACATTAGGTTCCATTTCACGGAGCTTAGGATCATATTTCTGAGTTACCTCCTTACCTCGGATTCTATGGATTTACTTTCCGTGGGCACATTCCAAGTTTTCACTTGCTGGCCGGGTTACCACATTTTCATCTGGGTTGTTCTTCCTTCTCTCGTACGCTTCCCCACATGGAGGCTAATCATCACATCGCCTCATTTTAAGGGCCAGCCACAGTAACCGTCGCAGTGATTGTCAGGAGTTACTGTGCGCATGTCACGTCACGCCTGCCTCCTCGTTAACCGCATCAATGCGTCGCGTCATGGGATCTGCTGCGCCCTGTGATCTTTCGTGTGGCCTGATTCTGATTGGCCAATCCGGTGTGTACACGGCCACACCGTGTGGCGTAACCGCAAAACACGATCCCACTTCCCCCACGAGGGAGTGGTTAAATAGGGGAGGGGCGCGCCCCTTAGGTCTTTTCCTCCTTCCGCGCCCCTCTGCTCCCAGTTCTTATTCTTCGTCTTCTCCCGCGACAGCGCCGCCGCCACCTCTTCTAAGTAGCAGCGCCACCGCCGCACTGCTTCCACGCGTCTCTGCGTCGCCGCCGCTGCTGCGCACCTCCTCCGCCACAGGTCGCTGTCAGTCTAGGCCGCTGCCCCCCACCACCACTAGCGCCAACGAGGGCAGCGAACTCGAGATGACAAAGGAGGAGCTCGCTGTCGCCGAGCAAGAGATGGAGGAAGACGCCGCCACGGCGGACCGTGGTGCGTGGGCCGGATACTGGGTCTGCCAGGATGACCTGGACTGGCTCTACCGCACCAGGCGCTTCCCCGCCGGAGTCACCACGCGTCTCGCCTCCGCCAAACTTGCCCCCTCACCCAATCCGGGTGAGTATGTGGTGTTCTTGTCACATTTCCAGCGGGGTTTCGTTTTGCCGGTCAGCAACTTTTTCCACGACTAGTTGAGCACCTACGAACTCCAGCCGCACCACCTTCCTGCCAACGCAATCACCTCTCTCTCTGCTTTCGCCTCCACGATCGAAGGCTATGCCGGATTATGGCCCATGAAGGAGCTATGGATCTGGTTCTTTGGCCTCCGTCGCAACGTCATTCCGAACATTCAGCTTGACCCGGAGGACAAGCAGCTTACGCAGTTCGGGGTTGCGTCCATCTCTCCCCAGAGGCTATCCGTCTTCCCCCGAGTCACCGGGCTGGAGTCCTGCAAGGGATGGGCCCAGACTTTCTTTTATGTCCAGAACGCTGGCACCGAAGACTTGATCCGGCTGCTCCCCTATGCTCTGGATCCTCCTATCCCGGAGTTGTGGGACGTTGTCCCCAAGAAGCCCACGGCCTTGGCCAACCAGGTCAATAAAAGGTTCGCGGAACTGAAGAAGCTCGGGTTGCACAACGAGGACGCCATGATTGCGTTCGTCTGCAACCGGATCTCCCCGCTCTAGAAGTGCACTCATAAAGTGTGTCACATGAGTTGGGGCCGCGACCCCAACCGGACCTTGTCCTTCGAGTTGAGCAACACGGAGATCTATCGCCGGGTCAAGGCTCTCTTCACCACCCACAAGGACTTCTCCTCTGAGTGGACATGGGGAATTGAGCACCGTGATAGGCTTCCTCCCACGGTAAGTTTTGTGCCACAAACTCTCTCCGAATTAAACCTTATGCCGGTCGCCGTTGTATTTTTAACTCTGTTGTCTGTTCTTTTCCTTAGCCATTCCTTCAGCAAACCCTCGAAGATGGCACCGACCCCACCCTTAAGTGGGCGCCTGACCGGGAGACCTCGGACAAGGAAGAGCCGGATCAGGAGATGTTCCTTCCAATGACCGACGCTACGATGCGACCCACCGGTAAACCCTCTTCCATTAGAGATTAGACCCATGATGAAGATGTCTCGGATGTCGAGGTGATGGAAGCTCTTGACGTTGTCCCCCTTTCTTATGCTTTTCCGGCATCAGCTAACCCCAGTGGACAAAACTGCCTCCAAGCCTGCAACCAAGGCCCCGGCACGAAGGGCTCGGAAGCCTAAGGATCCCCTGACCTCGGATGCGTAAGCCTCTTTTCCCTCAGCCCCTTACTTGTTCTTGTACTGTCTTAGTTTCTCATCCGACATTGTTTGATTCGGCAGGGCGGCGGGTGGAGGTCCCCTAGAGTGGGTCTGGCATTGCTTCGCCGCTCCGACCTAGCCCTTCTCCCCTCGTGGCAACGAGCCACGCCCGCTGAGCCCTATTCCAGAGGGTTCTGTGACTGCTCCGGGTTCTGCTCCACCTCGTCAAGAGGGGGGCAACCTTGAAGCGGGGGAGACTGGCCCAGCCGAGGCGGCGGCATCCACAACTTCGGCTCCGCCGCAACCAGCTACCACCAAGACTACCTCAGCACCAGCACCAGCACCAACTCCGGCACCAAGCCCAGCAGCAAGAGCACCAGCACCAAGCTCCACCGCCTCGTCCGAGACTTCTCAATATCGGCGAGAAAGTACACAAACAGCTCCCAAGGGAAAATCTGCTTCGAGCACTTCCTCCTCCCAGCAGCCCAAGGGAAAAAAGGCCCCTAACGCCACCAGGACAGCGTTCGTCGAGGCTGGACAGCGGACTCTTGCATCCATGCTTCCCAAGAAGCCTCCAGCACTGAAGGACGCCCCTGCCGAGCCAGCTGATGCGCAATAGATGGTTTTGCACACCAGCCCGGCCCTTGCCCTGGTTGAGAGGAGGGAGGCGCATGAGAAGGGCTTGGTGGCGCCCCATATGCCTACCGGCGAGCGATACCCTCCGAGCCTGATCAAATTCGTCATGAATTGGAACAAGGCGGAGTTCGTCGACAACAACGATCTTCCGGAGAAGTTCGGCCCCGCTGAATTTTCTGCTCAAATGAACACAGCCGCTAAGGCAATCAACCTCGTGGGTCGGATGTTGGAGGTACGTTACTTCATTAGCATGTTGTAGATATTGATGACATAACCATTAGTCCCCGAGCCTCCGGGGTAGTAACTTGTTACTCGGCCGGATGCTCCTTAGAAAACTAACGTAGCTCCGTGATAACTTCGAATATGCACACACCTAGAGCCGTATTAAGTTCCACTTGGCCTGGATTTGGATAACTTCAAATATGCACACACCTAGAGCCGGGTTAAGTTCCACTTGGCCCGGATTTTGATAACTTCAAATATGCACACACCTAGAGCCGGGTTAAGCTCCACTTGGCCCGGATTTTGATCACTTCGAATATGCACACACCTAGAGCCAGGTTAAGTTCCACTTGGCCCGGATTTTGATAACTTCGAATATGCACACACCTAGAGCCGAGTTAAGTTCCACTTGGCCCGGATTTTGTACACTCCGAATATGCACACACCTAGAGCCGAGTTAAGTTCCACTTGGCCTAGATTTTGTACACTTCGAATATGCACAAAGCTAAGTTGTATCTTTCTATTCTTTTCAGGTGACCACCAACCGCCGGAGCGCTGAGTTTCAGCGTCTCCTGGACACTCATAAGATGCTGCGCACCAAACATAATGCACTCCTCGCTGAACACGAGAAACGGGGTAGGTTTCTTCCGTGACACTTCTCCATTTCCCTTCATCTTCTTCTGCCGAACTAATCCCTCATTCGGTTTTCGCAGCTGGGGTGGAGGCTGAGAACAAGCTTATGAGGAAGAATTTGGATCAGATCAAGGGTAAGTTATATCTACTCAACCTTGCTTATGCTTTTCATCTTATTTCCTCCTTGGCTCGACAAACATTCATATCCCAGCTTTGTCGGGTTGACAAACTATTTCAGTATCGCTGGAAGATAGTGTGCCCGTGCCTGATATGATGCTGCATTTTCTCGAACAAGCAGGGCAGCATCAGGCCGAGCTTAAAAAGAAAGACGATGAGCTTGCCCTCCTCCGGACCAAGGATGATGAGATCGCCAAGCTTAAAGCCGAGATGAAAAAATTGAAGGCACAACATCAATCCAAGCTCCAAAAGGCTGGCCAGGACTATACCGAGGAGCGCGAACGCCTCAACCTCCAAATTGCCAAGGACCGAGAACTTCTCCAGGAGTCCGATGCCAAGCTTGAGTCGGCGAATTCTGAACTTGTGCAGCTTCGCAAAAGACATGATGACTGTACCAGGGAGTTGACTCGGGTCCTCAGCCATATTTCACATGAGTTCCTTTCCCTTATCCGGCATATTTCTCCGGGTTACTTCACACATCTTTTCTTTATCTGTTTCTCTTATCTCGTTTTCAGGCAAATTTCCAAAAGGCACTGCCATCGCGAGCGCTGCTGTTGTTGATTTCCGCCGAGAGAGGGGTACTCCCGTTGGTCCTGACGCTGAAGAGATTCCCTATGACATGGAGGACCTGCTGGTCAGCATGTCATCTCGCGTGGAAATCATCAAGAACTATGGCAAGGATATCCTTGACGCTGTAGTCCGAGTCTTCAACACGTTTTGGCCTGCAGAAGACACTCCGGTGGGAACCGCACTTCTTTTTGAAAAATTGATGGAGTGCAAGACCCAGCTCGATCTTTGGAGGGAATCCGCTGGACGTGGCGCAGCTGAGACCGTTCTCCACTACGTACTCACGTGGTACGAGAAGATCGACCTCAACCTCTTAAAGCGCATGCGCACCGGATCCAAATGGACTAGTGACCCGGAGTGGGTAGCTCGGCGCAAGGCTTGCGCCCACAGCCTCATCGAATGTGCTCCCATTCACGAATGGACTGAGGGACCGAGCTTCCTAGAAGCCGCCGGTGACGAAAACGCTGAGAACGTTGAAGATGGGTCGGATGAGGATGAAGAGGGTGATGCCTCAGACATTGAAGATAGCGAAGATGACGCCGAACTTCCTCCTCCTGCTACTCCTTAAGTGAAAAAACTTTAAAGTTTATCAGATCCCCGGTATGATGGGTGGAATTGTATCCAGTACACATGTGATATTTTGCTACTAAGTTTTTATGCCGGATTAACTTGGGCGTAGTCCTCGAGTTTCCTTTTCTTGTTCGTCCAATCTTTTGGCTCGGCTCGTGTCTACCTTGATACGGTTTTACGACTTACGAATCTGAGCTTCAAAAATTGTCTTAACAATACTAGGAAACTTTTAGGCTTAGCTCAAAATAAATCAGCATAATAAACTAAAAACATACAAGGTTAGTTCGAAAAACAAACGTCGGCTCGATTAAGTTCTTTTCCTTAGTCGTTTTTCATGTGCTACGCAATTCCAAACTTGTTCTCTTGCTTGCCATGAAGCCAATTCTTGTTGGACAGCAGCAAGTTGAAGAGTTGGGTTTTTGGTGCTCACACACTACTAATCCGAGTTAAGTAGAACAACTTACTCCAGCTGACGTACAAACAACAAAAGACAACAAATATTATTAAGGCAGTCCCCGAGTTACTGCTCGAGGTGCCAACATCTCATTGATAAGCTCATTGCCGGCATACATACCGACATATGAGAAGACTCGGATACATACACTTCTCTGCTAAGTGTAGAAAGGATGGAGTAGAGCTACATTCCACGGACGCTTAGATTCCTCGCCGGACCTATCCGCCTTGTTCTTTTCCTGTGGCTTTGCATCTATAAGATAGTAAGAATCATTGTGCAATGCTCTGCTCACAATGAATGGCCCTTCCCATGGAGGAGATAATTTATGCATGCAAGCAGTACGTTGTACCAACCGGAGCACCAGATCGCCTTCCCGGAAAACTCAGGGGCTTACTTTCTGGCTATGATAGCGTCGGATATTTTGCTGATATATGGCAGATCTGGACAATGCCAATTCTCTCGCTTCTTCCAGCAGATCAACATCATTTTGCCGGGCTTCTTGCACTTCGGCTTCTATGTATTGGGTGACCCTAGGAGAATCATGCTCTATGTCGGCTGGTAATACCAGAAAAAATGGCGTATAGCCCGTTGATCGATTCGGAGTTGTTCTTAAACTCCATAGTACCGCTGGTAGTTCTTCTATCCAGCACCCCGCTGATCTTTGCAGTGGCTCAATGAGCTGGGGTTTTATCCCGAATAATACAAATCCGTTGGATCTTTCCACTTGTCCGTTCGAAGCGGGGTGGGCTACCGAGGCAACGTCCAACCGGATCTTCTTATCCCGGCAGAAACGCGCAAATGCTCCTTCCGCAAAGTTTGTGCCATTATCAGTTATGATACTGTGAGGATAACCGTATCTCAAGATGATGTCTTTGAGAAACGTCATGGCCGTAGCTCCATCACATTTTCTTATTGGCTTCACCTCGATCCACTTTGTAAATTTGTCCACCATGACCAAAATGTGAGTCATATTTCCCCTTGCTGGTTTAAACAGGCCCACCATGTCCAAACACCACACGGCAAATGGCCAGGTGATTGGTATGGTCTTGAGCTCCGACATTGGCATATGTGTCTTGGTAGCATACCTCTGACAACCATTGCATTTTATCACCAGATCTTCTGCTTGTTCTAAGGCACTTGGCCAGTAGAATCCATGCCGGAAAGCCTTTGCCACCAAGGCTCGGGATGAGGCATGATGCCCGCACTCCCCTTGATGTATATCTCGGAGGATGTCAAACCCTTCTTCCGGGTCAACGCATCGCTGGAGGACGTTGGTTACACTCCTTTTGTATAGCTCAGAATTGATGATTGTGTACGCTTTTGCTCTCCTCTGAGTTTTCCTGGATAGCACCTCCTCAGTGGGTAACGTTTCGTCTTTCAGGAATTGAAATATGGGTAGTGCCCAAGCTGGTATGGCTCGCACAGGGAACACGTCCTCATCAATTTCCATCTGATCCACCGGCATAACTTCAACCGGATCACGCTGAGCAGTCCCCGGGTCTTGCGAAGCATTCCCTGGGTCTCGCGAAGCAGTCCCCGGGTTTCGCGAACCACCTCCTGTGTCAATGTCCATGGGAACGGCTCCGGATTCTGCATCCTCCGGGATGTAAATTGAGTCGGTTTCTGGGGACGGACTGATAGATAGTTTTCTGAGGTGTTCCAATGCTACCCCCAGTGGAATTGCTTGCCGGGTTGATCCGAGCTTCGACAATACGTCGGCAGCTTCATTTTCCACCCGGGGTACATGGTGAAATTCACATCCCTCAAAGTAACCAGATATCTTCTGCACATGAAATCTGTACAGCGCCATGTTTGGATCAAGGGCGTCCCACAGTCCCGACACTTGCTGTATTACCAAATCTGAGTCGCCAAAGCATAGGATGCGACGTATCCCAATTTCTTTTGCCACTTTGAGCCCATGCACAAGTGCTTCATACTCAGCGACATTGTTTATGCCGTGAAATGGATCTGCAGCACATATTTCAGCTGGTCCTTCTTTGGCGAGGTAAGTACAATTCCGGTCCTAGCCCGGTTTTTGTTTTAGACACGTCAAAGTGCATGCTCCAGTAATTCGGATCTGGTAGCGGTGGTTCGTATTGTACCTCGGCCCAGTCCACAAAAAAGTCAGCCATAGCCTGAGACTTGATTGCTCCTCTTCTGTCATATTGTGGTGCATAGGGAGCTAGTTGAATTGCCCATTTTGCAATTCTACCACTTGCATCCTTGTTACTCATTATCTCGGATATGGGAGCCTCACATATTACCTTGATGGGATGCTCCTCAAAGTAATGCTTCAACTTCTTGGTTGCCATATACACACCATATGCCACTTTCTGATAGTGTGGGTAGTTCTGCTTTGAGGCAGACAACACCTCGCTCAGATAATATACTGGCCTTTGCACTGACTTACCCTCTTCGTCGCGCTCTACCACAATTACTGCACTTACAACTCGGTTGGTTGCGGCTATATAGAGCATCATTGGCTCCTTTGATAGTGGAGAGGCTAACACTGGTGCAGTGGCTAACATCTTCTTTAAGTGAGCAAAGGCTTCATTGGCCTGAGGCATCCAAACGAACTTATCTGACTTTTTCATGAGTTGATAGAGAGGCAATGCCTTTTCTCCCAACCGACATACAAACCGACTTAACGATGCTAGGCAACCAGTGAACTTATGGACATCATTAAGACAATTCGGCAGTTCCATTCGCTCAATGGCCTGGATTTTAGTTGGATTAACTTAGATACCTTGGCTAGAAACAAGAAATCCGAGTAATTTTCCAGCCGGGACACCGAAGGTACATTTTTCCGGGTTAAGCTTCATCCGGAACCTTCTTAAGTTCGCGAACGTCTGCCTGATATCATCAAGGAGCGTTTTGCTTTCCTTGGTCTTGATAACCACATCGTCCACATACACTTGTACATTTTGACCTATTTGGTCGTGCAAACATTTCTGCATACATCTTTGGTAAGTTGCTCCTACATTACGTAAACCAAACGGCATGGTGTGATAGCAATAAGCCCCATACGGGGTGATAAACGCAGTCTTTATTTGATCATCTGGATTTAGAGGTATCTTGTGGAAACTAGAATATGCATCAATGAATGACAATAGTTCACATCCAGCAGTTGAGTGTATGACCTGATCTGTCCTTGGCAGTGGAAATGGATCTTTTGGACACGCCTTGTTCAGGTTCGTTTAATCAATACACATACGCCAAACCACTGCCACATTTGGATCATCCTTCTTCTTCTCCACTAGCACTGGATTAGACAACCAATCCGGATAAAGAACCTCCATGATAAATCACGCAGCCAACAATCGAGCTATCTCATCTCCGATGACTTTCCTCCTATCTTCGGTGAAGCGGCGGAGAGGTTGCTTCACCGGCTTTGCTCCGGGTCTCACATTCAAAGAGTGCTCGGCCAACTCCCTCGGAACACCTTGCAAGTCCTGTGTGGACCAAGCAAAAATGTCCCGATTCTCACGGAGGAAGTTGACGAGCTCGCTTTCCTATTTGTCATTTAACCCGGCACCAATTGTTACGGTGCACTCTGGGAACATATCATCAACAGGCACCTTCTTGGTATCTTTCGTGGTTTGGAATGATACACTCCCATGCGGTTTACTCAGCGCCGGCATATACTGCTGCGCGGACTGAGCCAATGCCGCCACCTCTTGAATTTTTCGTTTCTCTTGCGCGATCACGAGTGACTCGGCTAGATTAGACCCGGCCGACGCACACTCAATGGAACGTTGGAAATCTCCAGCAATAGTAATCACTCCGTTTGGCCCGGGCAACTTCATCTTTAAGTAACTGATGTGACAACTTGCCACAAACTTGTCCAGTGCTGGTCTTTCGAGTAACGCGTGATACGCACTTTCCAAGTTCACCACTTCAAACTCCAAATTCTTAGTTCGGCAGTTATCTCTCGTGCCGAACAATACGTCAACCCGGACCTTGCCTATGGGCTCACAAGAAATGCCGGGCACAATACCATGGAAAGTTGTCCTTGTAGCCTGGAGCATGTTCTCCGAGATACCCAACTTGCGCATTGTATCCGCATACATGATGTTAATGCTGCTGCCATTGTCAATCAGTACCTTAGAGAACCTTACATTGATGTTAGGCCCAATGAATGTCGGATCCAGCACTAACGCATACGAACCAGGACTTGGCATAAGCTTGGGATGATCTTTAATGCTCCAGGTGATTTCTTGGTCCGACCAAGGCATATACCTCGTCACTGCTGGCATTACCGCATTCACCTCCATATGTCGGCGCTGCAAGCTCTTTCTATCTGTTTCCTTAGTGGTAAACACACAGTAACTCTGATGATGCTCTCTGTACTCATTCCTCCCCTCATTTCCGGGGTACCTCTGATCCGGCTGATGCTGGTTTTCTACCTGATGCACTGCATTCCTTCTCTCATGGTTATCATACCTCGGCGGAGGGGGAGGCAACATTAGCTGTTGCGTGTTCGCTCCGGAGAGCAATTGCTGCCGGGGTAACTCTTGCCGAGGTTGATCATTCCGGGGTGCCTAAGCATTCCTCGAACCACCTTGTTCTATTTTACGCATCCACTCACATTGCCTCATCATACGACCCGCTGGGTTACTCAGATTTGGCGCGTGAAATTTACACGGCTGATCCAACATCGACTCATAAGTGTACCTCGGACGGTCCTTCATTTCTTGCCACTATTTCTTCTGCTCTAGCGTCCAAGTTTTCTTGCCATAATTTCTTGGTGTCATTGTCCCCCTCCAGTTTTCTGACGTTGATTGCCTCCTACTCCGGGCTGATCTTGATTCACAGCTGCCACTTGTTGCGAACTGTACCGGTGATCCGGTCTGTCATCTCTTCTTTTTCCTCTGTAATCATTCCTCCAGGATGATCCGGCTCCATCTCCCTGGTAATATTCCTCATTTGACTCGTTTGACATGAGTCTAGGTTGAGTCGGATCACCCAAAGCATACGAATCAGCAATCCGGATCATCTCTGCCAATGTGGTGGCATTTTTCTTTGCAACTTCTGCCACAGCTCACTTGCTATCTGCACCCTTACACAAACCACGCTATGGCCTGTGACTCTATCACACCCTCACACGAGTTTCTCACGGTACACCACCGGGTTAAAAACTCCCGGTCCATCTCGTTTGGTCTCTGCTTACACATAGCTTGGGTATGTGGCCTATTTGGCCTCTGATACGTACTTGAGAAATTGCTGATAAACATTTCCTCAAAATTGATCCAGCAGTTAATACTTCCGGGCAGCAATTTGTTTAGCCATACCCTGGTTGGCCCCTCCAACATCTAGGGTACGTATCTCACAGCCCATCTCAGGTTGCCTGTAGCAATTTTCACAGCTGTAGCATAGTTTATCAACCAATCCTCTAGCTTAGTACTACCGTCATACGTCTTTGTGCCTCTGGGTACCTGGAAGTTAGGTACTGGCGGCTCCTTCATGATCCGGGGCCCAAACACGCAGGACCCGGTGGACCTTGACATTCGATCTGTTCCGACCTATACAGTCGATCCAGTTTCAACCTGGCATCATCAGGCATCAAATCCGTGCTTCCCAATCTTGACCCTATCACAGGATAGTCCGGCCTTGGGTACCCTGCGTTCACCATCTCCGAATCTCCATCATTATACCGGTCTTGCTCTCATGGAGCAGCTCTCTGTTGCATACCGCGGCCGGCACTTTG
Organism: Avena eriantha; assembly: GCA_910589775.1. Taxonomy (NCBI): domain Eukaryota; kingdom Viridiplantae; phylum Streptophyta; class Magnoliopsida; order Poales; family Poaceae; genus Avena; species Avena eriantha. Next base: position 529,893,203 of record OU342741.1, read on the forward strand.
CTCTTGCCTTGGTATATTCTGTTACTGCGGTTGTCCTGCTCCTGCCGAGTTTCGTTGTCCGGCATTGCCGTTTAAAGCATTTCCTTGACCGGCATTGCCTTGGTCGCGGTTACCTCGGCTAGCTTCACCTCGGCTCACACTTCGTCGATCATCATTTTTCTATACTTCTTTTCCTTTCCCTGCCCGTGTTGGGTCATACGGGACGATCTGTTTGTTCCTTCTGGCATGTTACTACCTCTTCTCTCCTAGGACCCCCATGAGGAGACGATGCGGCTCCAACGGATTTCTCCGGGTTACCCACTGCCGAATGAACGATCTTGGAGGCCCCAGCTCTCTCCGGGTTAGCCCTGAGCAATTCCTCATTTTGCCTGTTTGCGATCTGAACCAACTTATTGACCCTATCTTGCTGTCTCTGACGGGCCTCACCCGTTAGACCCTCTAACTCGGATGCAGTAGCGTCTGCTGCCCTAAGGTTCTTAGCCGGGGTACTATACCTCGGCAGCCCCACGGACAAATAGTTCTCTGACTCCTCAATCCTAGTGTCTCCCTATTTGTTCATTTGGCTTATGAGGTTTCTCCCCTTTAGTTTTACAGGATCAACTTTGTTTGCCTTTGCGTACTCACGCAGCATCATGTTTAACGACTGCTGAGCCGCGGCTATTTTTTTCGCACCCTCTAGTATTTTTTGCCTGGTTTCCTCTAGCTCGGCCTGTGCCTGAGCCGGATCTACTACTGCTACTACAGGGTTTGCTAAGCTATCCATCGCTTCCTGTAGCACATTCTCAGGCCTCTCTAGTGGAGGACCTCTACCTTTCCTCGGTGCCTTAGGCGTTTGCTTGTGCCTGCACCAGGTGTAGTCATCATCACCTCAGCACTGTCCGGGGCGCGAGTGATACGCGCCCCGTGAACCATGCTAAGGGGTGGCTCCCCTGCCTCGACGACGTGCCGCGGATGAACGCACGACACATCGACAGCAACGTAGACCTTGTGCGCGCCGAGCTTGATGAAGAGGTCGTTGTGCGGAAGTGGGCGCGTGCCGAAGCAGCCAGCGTTGTCGCTGACAAAGTCCAGCGCTCCAAAGCGCTGAACAAGCCCGGAGACGATGCGTTCGCCGGTGCCGATGAGGTTTCCCGTCCGGATCTTGACCCCTGCTAGCGCCGCTAGCCCCACGGTGGGCGCCAACTGTCGTGGTGGAGTCACGGCAGATGCCATGGATAGGCTAATGGTGGGTACTAATATGCACTAGGGGAATCCAGGGCAGGATAGTGAGGTGATTCCTCACACAGAAGTTATATTTTATTCACTTCCAAGGTTTACAAGTGTTCCTAGAGCTGTCTTGGGGAGAGGAGGAAGAAGGGACTCTCTTACTCTCGCCACTAGCTAACCCGTACAAGACCAACCCGTAGAACCTAACCTTTCTACAGAGACCCTAGCCCTCCTTATATATGGGTGGCTAGGTCTCCACTTAGGGCATACGTGGAGACATATTCCAAGGAATATGCCTCCTCCCAAGATAGTAAACCGGCCGGGTTGCTTTTCCCCCGCGTCATCCATGCAGAGGCTACGTGAGCCTCTGCGGCGCCTGCGTCACCCGACATTGGCTTCCTCACCTTTGACGGCCACGCCTCGCTGGTCCTCCCTCTGTCCGCTTCGCTCATGCCGTGCGTACCGGGGCTAATTTTGACCAGCGACATTCCTTCCTTCTCCTAGAAGCCTGACATGACCCAGATCGTAGTTGATCCGGCCACACCCGTTCCTGCATGAAAGTTTAGACACATCGTTCCGACTTACGACTTAAATCGGTTGAGACCTAGTTAGGTGGACGCCCCCTGGTCCGGGTAACTCCGTGATTCGGCTTACCTTGAGGTGGCCCGGCCAGCATCTGCTTTGACCTTGCCGAACCTCGGCTAACTCGGCCTTTATATCCCGGCGTGACCCTACCCGGGGGTATCCCCCCAATACAATGACACTGGTGGATCCATATGTGGTATGTGAAAAGAACACACATGCAAAATGACTCTGGTTGTTGTTAGTGAAAATAACACACATGCAATGACACTAGTGGATCCATAGGTGGTATGTGAAAAGAACAAACATGCAAAATGACTCTGGTTGTTCTTACTAAAAAGAACACACATGCAATGACACTGGTGGATCCATGGGTCGATTGTGAAAAGAACACACATGCAATGACTTAGGTTGTTGTTAGTGAAAAGACCACACATGCAATGACACTGGTGGATCCATGTGTGGTCTCTGAAGAGAGCACACATTTCAATGACTCTTGTTGTTGTTAGTAAAAAGAACACACATGCAATGACATTGATGGATCCATGTGTGGTCTCTGAAGAGAACACACATGCAATGACACTGGTTGTTGTTACTAAAAAGAACACACATGCAATGATACTAGTGGATCCATGTGTGGATTGTGAAGAGAACACACATGCAATGACTCCAGTTGTTGTTAGTGAAAAGAACATACATGCAATGACACCGGTGGATCCATGTGTGGTATGTGAGAAGAACACACATGCAATGACTCTGGTTGTTGTTAGTAAAAAGAACACACATGCAATGACACTAGTGGATCCATAGGTGGTATGTGAAGAGAACACACATGCAAAATGACTCTAGTTGTTGTTACTAAAAAGAACACACATGCAATGACACTTGTGGATCCATGGGTGGATTGTGAAAAGAGCACACATGCAATGACACTGGTGGATCCATATGTGGTATGTGAAAAGAACACATATGCAAAATGACTCTGGTTGTTGTTACTAAAAATAACACACATGCAATGACACTATTGGATCCATGTGTGGTATGTGAAAAGAACACACATGCAATGACTCTGGTTGTTGTTAGTGAAAAGAACACACATGCAATGACACTGGTGGATCCATGTGTGGTCTTTGAAGAGAGAGCACACATTTCAATGACTCTTGTTGTTGTTAGTAAAAAGAACACACATGCAATGACACTGATGGATCCATGTGTGGTCTCATGCAATGACACTGGTTGTTGTTACTAAAAAGAACACACATCCAATGAAACTGGTGGATCCATATATGGATTGTGAAAAGAGCACACATGCAATGACACTGGTGGATCCATATGTGGTATGTGAAAAGAACACACATGCAAAATGACTCTGGTTGTTGTTACTAAAAAGAACGCACATGCAATGACACTGGTGGATCCATAGGTGGTATGTGAAAAGAACACACATGCAAAATGACTCTGGTTGTTGTTACTAAAAAGAACACACATGCAATGACACTAGTGGATCCATGGGTGGATTGTGAAAAGAACACACATGCAATGACTCTGGTTGTTGTTAGTGAAAAGAACACACATGCAATGACAATGGTGGATCCATGTGTGGTCTTTGAAGAGAGCACACATTTCAATGAATCTTGTTGTTGTTAGTAAAAAGAACACACATGCAATGACATTGGTGGATCCATGTCTGGTCTCTGAAGAGAACACACATGCAATGACACTGGTTGTTGTTACTAAAAAGAACACACATCCAGTGTAACTGGTGGATCCATGTGTGGATTGTGAAAAGAGCACACATGCAATGACACTGGTGGATCCATATGTGGTATGTGAAAAGAACATACATGCAAAATGACTCGGGTTGTTGTTAGTGAAAAGAGCACACATGCAATGACATTGGTGGATCCATATGTGGTATGTGAAAATAACACACATGTAATGACTCTAGTTGTTGTTAGTAAAAAGAACACACATGCAATGACACTGGTTGTTATTACTAAAAAGAACACACATGCAATGACACTGGTGGATCCATGTTTCGATTGTGAAGAGAACACACATGCAATGACTCTAGTTGTCGTTAGTGAAAAGAACATACATGCAATCACACCGGTGGATCCATGTGTGCTCTCTGTAGAGAACACACATTTCAATGACACTGGTGGATCCATAGGTGGTATGTGAAAAGAACACACATGCAAAAAGACTATGGTTGTTGTGACTAAAAAGAACACACATGCAATGACTCTGGTGGATCCAAGGGTGGATTGTGAAAAGAAAACACATGCAATGACACTGGTGGATCCATAGGTGGTATGTGAAAAGAACACACATGCAAAATGACTCTGGTTGTTGTTACTAAAAAGAACACACATGCAATGACACTGGTGGATCCATGTATGGTCTCTGTATAGAACACACATTTCAATGACACTAGTGGATCCATGTGTGGTATGTGAAAATAACACACATGCAATGACTCTGGTTGTTGTTAGTGAAAAGAACACACATGCAATGACACTGGTGGATCCATGTGTGGTGTCTGAAGAGAGAGCACACATTTCAATGACTCTTGTTGTTGTTAGTAAAAAGAACACACATGCAATGACACTGATGGATCCATGTGTGGTCTCTGAAGAGAACACACATGCAATGTCACTTGTTGTTGTTACTAAAAAGAACACACATGCAATGACACTGGTGGATCCGTGTGTGGATTGTGAAGAGAACACACATGCAATGACACTTGTGGATCCATATGTGGTATGTGAAAAGAACACACATGCAAAATGACTCTGGTTGTTGTTAGTGAAAAGAACACACATGCAAAATGACTCTGGTTGTTGTTACTAAAAAGAACACACATGCAATGACACCGGTGGATCCATGTGTGGTCTCTGGATAGAACACACATTTCAATGACACCGGTGGATCCATATGTGGTATGTGAAAAGAACACATATGCAAAATGACTCTGGTTGTTGTTAGTGAAAAGAACACACATGCAATGACATTGGTGGATCCATAGGTGGTATGTGAGAAGAACACACATGCAATGACTCTGGTTGTTGTTACTAAAAAGAACACACATGCAATGACACTGGTGGATCCATGGGTGGATTGTGAAAAGAGCACACATGCAATGACACTGGTGGATCCATATGTGGTATGTGAAAAGAACACACATGCAATGACTCTTGTTGTTTTAGTGAAAAGAACATGCATGGAATGAAACTGGTGGATCCATGTGTGGTCTCTGAAGAGAGCACACATTTCAATGACTCTTGTTGTTGTTAGTAAAAAGAACACACATGCAATGACACTAGTGGGTCCATAGGTGGATTGTGGAAAGAGCACAAATGCAATGACATTTGAATGGTACGGGTGGATCCATAGGCGGATTGTGAAAAGAGATTTTCCCTCTCTCTCTCTCTCTCTGTGGCACAAATCTCACAAAAGCACAAACATGTGGAGATCCCAAACATGTGCTCACTCTGGGTGCTATGCCCTGATTGGCTGACACAGATGGCACGCGGATCGTCTCCACCAACCGTTGATCCCATGTGATCCAACGGGCAGGATAACCCCTCCCTTCTCCACTTTTTGTATGCATGGTCAATCCGTGCCACCTCTCTATCCGTGCCACCGATACTAAACCCCCATAAACAAGTGAAAATCCATCTATCTAACTAAAATAAATAAAATAAATGATCATATTTCGAAGAAGCCATCGTCTTCGTCTTCTGGTTTGTCCTCGTCTTCGTCAACGCCATGGTCCCCGCCATCGCCACCATCGGTTCCCTCCTCTGACGACTTGACACTACCCCCCTTCCTCGAATAAGCGCGCTATCTCCTCGTTGGAGTCCTCCTCCTCCTCCTCTTCGTAGTCCCACGGGTCCATGTCACTCTCCTCCGCTTCTGCCTCCAACTGATCGATAAACGCCTCCTCGTTGGCCGAGTCAGACTCGTCCAAATAGCTATCTCCTCTCTTCTTCCTGGTCTTCTTCTCGTTCCTCTTCTTGTCCGTACTCACCGGTGCAACACGCGCCCCCGTCCTGGCTACTACTTTGCGCTCGTCCGACGCTGCAGGTACCCCACGCTCCTCCTGCATGGCCGGTATGAGCTTCGATGTCGTGGTGTCCTCGAGGGCCGATGTCGATGGATCCTGGCGTGGTTGGACACGGCGTGCTGCCTCAGCAGGCGACTCGCGAGCGTGGACGATGCAGCGAAGAGCCGGGGATGCAGGACGGTCAGTGGATGACTTGGACCTGCCATTGCCACAGTAAGGGGGCATCGTGCTTGAGGTAGTTGCTCCGAATGGTCGATGGCGGGTACACAGAGTGGGGTGCCGATCTGATCAAGGACGAGCAGCGGTTTCGTGCATCGTGTCCACGCATGCATTTGTCGATTATCAAAAAAAAGTAATATCTCGCGTACTGAACATAATTTGATCACAACTAAAGTGGCACAGCGTATTCTAGACTCGTAAATATCCCGTGCGTGCCTGTCACGTGGAGTTCGACGGAGTTGGACATGCCGACGTGATCGTGCAACAGTTGCGCGCGTCATTGCCCCATCAACATGTGACACACGCACACGGGATGTGCACGTCGATTCCCGTGACTCCCCTTATTATATACTGGATTTTGGACGGCGCCGAAGACCATTGAAGTGTCCATCGCAATAAAGACAAGTCCCAACGATTCCCTACCCCTGCCTCCCTGGCTTCTTTGAGAAGGTAGACTGTACACGGTGGTCTTGTATATTATTACTAGTACTACTGGACCACGACATGTACTCTTTACTCTTCTCCCACACTAGTAATCACTATCTCCTTCCTCCTGCCTCCGCCACACTCACCCTGCAAGCCATGGCTCCACTGAGGAGGGGGAGAGGCCGGTTGACGATCCTCACGGAGAAAAGGGAGAGAAATCGTCACGAGACACTTCTTGCTCTACCAGCCGCTCAAGCCCACCCTCTCATCGAGGCCCAATCTCCCCCGACAATGGCGCCGAATGTTCTAGCAGGCGAGGGCTCCTCCCGGTACGGTCTCCTTATTCTACTTCTTCTCCATCTCCCTCTCCATCATGATCTTAATCAGCTTCTTCTTGTTTTTCTTCTTCTTCTGGATCTTCCTCTTCTACGTATTACAGGTCGGCCGTGGAGCCCGAATCCACCACGACGGAGGCGTTGCAGGACCCGTTCGGCCCCGTTCCATGTCTCAGCGAGGTAGCAAATCTCCATGCTGTTATTTCTCCGAGTTATGATGTGGATTTCTTAGATGTTGTCCGCCCCGCATTGGTTTTTCTTCTTCTTTTGCGAGTTGTATTTGTTTTCATGAATATGACTGGATCTCTTGGTCTTTCCTTAATACCGCTGTTCATAGATTCACTATGGATTTTTTGTGATTAGGATTAGTTTATTATCGTGGTCATGAATAGATCTCCAGGTCCATTTTTTAACACTGCGGCCAATAGATTCAACGGGGATTTTTTTGATCTGTATTAGTATTCACCTAGGACCTGGAGTGTAATTGTAGAACTCCTATTTCAATTAACATGAACGATGTAGCGATCGAAGGCCGTGTACCGTGAGAAGGTGGTCGCGATCAGTTCCAAGATTGCCAACCAACATGAGCTTGCACGCTCCCTCACCCAAGCTAATGAGAGCCTACGCAAGCAATTATCTATGCCGAAGGAGATCTCGCTAGATTTTGTGACGTCGTTAGGCTGCAGAAAGTGCTCGAGCGTAACTTGATCAGGCAAGAACAGGCCATCAAGATAATCAACGATCTCACGGAGGAGAAGAAGAATCTCGTGGAAAGGTGCATTCTCCTGTAGGACGAAGTCAGCGAGGCACTCAGAGGACGTGTCGAGGAAACCAAGGCTACCATCCGAGCCTACCATGACAGGAACCGTTGCCTAGATGCAGTCAAGGAGATGAAGGCGGACATGAGCAAAGGGATCACCGTACTCGAGGGTGTTCGGAAAGAGAACGAGGAGATAAGGGCATGTCTGGAGGCGTACCGGAGCAATGCCCAAGTCTGATTCCCGTTAGCGGGGACAGGAATACCAGTTCGTCCTCCTCTCCTTTTGTAATGTTTAGGGTTCAGGGAGCAATGCCCATGTCTGCTTCCCATTATAGGGTGCAATAAGAATCCTAGGGCAACTCCTTATCTATCTGGACATGTGTTGGTGTTCATGTTCATGAATGGACACCATGTTCTCTTTCCATATGTATCTGGACATGGGTTTCTGCATTATGAGTTTGCCACTCTCCCACTACTATTTGGTGATATTGGGAAAAACCCACAGCACACTAAACTGCTGATAAATCTTATTTGTCTTCGAAATTGAAATTATGACAGTGCCACTAGTCGATTCATAAAATGTTGATTAGTCCTAGATTGCTTCTTCCTTGAAATTATGACAGTGCCACTAGTCGATTCAGTTAATTATGGAAACTAACCAGCTTGTCCTGGTGAACTGAACAAACCATACTATGTATTTTTGTTGCAGAGAAAGAGGCGAAAGATCGACCAGGACGACCTAGCTAAATGACAAGATAGCAATCCAAAGGGAGAAGCGAAATTCCCAGAAACTGGCCTTTGACCAACTGCGTGCTGAATTTGTGGTCCTTTCTGACAAGTGCCAGAAACTAAAGGAGTTAAACGCCGACTGGGCGAAGCTACACAGTGAAGGTCGCGCCTCGGCTAGGAAGCAGACGGTGATCATGAAAGGGATCTTGAAGGAAAATCGTATGGCTACGGACAAAATTCTCCAATCCGTGACGGAGCGCTAGAACCTACAGCTGAAGCACGACATAGTACTGAAGGAGCTGGCCAATCTTAGGGAGGAACACAGGCAGCTCCGGGCCAGGCTCGCTTGAACACAACATATGTCTATTTAGTACTGAATTGCCTGGTTTATCCTCTGCCGTGGTGATTTTGTATGTGTGAACTTAACTCTATGCACGATATGTGTGTTCGTCTGAAATTAGTTTGCTCGAGGATTGAGTTTGGCTTAGTTCGGAAAGCGCAACTACAAGTCTTACAATTAACTAGTTTCAGGCATTGGTACAACATAAATTATTCATCTCGAATTTCCTTTATCCTCTATAGTCTGTCCTTGTTCACCCTCGTGCGCCTTCTTCAGTTCCTTCAACAGATCCGCAATGCAGCACTCTAGCTTCTTCTTGTCTTCCTTGAGCTGATCCCTCTCCTTTTCTGCATTATGAATCAGCAACCTGTGACTATCCTGAAGCTTCTTTGCAGTTCCAACAAGCAAGCTCCCATCGATTCCGCCAGTTAGCTTTGACTGCAAATTCTCGATTTCTTGTTCCAGCTCCTTATTTCATACCGATAGCTTATAATTTTTTTCAGCTGCATCACTTACATCAGTAAATCTCCCCGACCTTTCCAACTCATACATCTCCCATAACTGTGCCAAACATTTCTTAAGTGCATCTGGCCACTCAAGGTCCACCCACTCTACTGCTTTACACACCGGGCCAACCTAAAAACACACACACTATAGTGTTATGAACATGCACGATACATTTTACTTCATGTCACAGTTGCACATAATGTAAACAAACCTGGTTTGTACAGCCCAAAAACCTTCTCCCAGTGTTACTGCCTTCGAATGCAACAATCTCCTCAGTTTTAGCCCATGGTCACATGGCACTTATCCATCGAGATCTAGGCCCTCCCATTCGGAGTCGTAGATCGTCATTGGTACCTATAGGTAAATGAAAATCTAACGGAATACTCGATGACGGAATGGAGCTCAGATCGAGTGATTTACCATTGCCTAACCCTAGCCCGAGAAAACAGAGGAACTCACATCATGGAAGGAATACTCGATGTCGGAGAGAAGGTTGTCGCTGCTCGACTGGTCGTCCTCGCTATTCAAGGACAGCATGGCGAATGCGACGGCGACGGCGTCGGCGAGAGAGAGAGAGTGAGAGAGAGAGAGTAGCCCTTCTACCGCTGCAATGATGACTAAATTGGCATGTTACAATAGTTTAATGGATACCATGCCCTTTCCCTGGATTACTGTCGCCTTCCTGATATGGATTCTCTTCACACATTCTCATTTCAAATATTAAACCTGCACTCCCTCCATCCCAATTTCATTGCCTAACGAAAACATACCAGTAGATTACATCATCCAAAGAAACAAAATATTGTCAACTACAAGGTACTTATGCATCACTTCTCCGGTCATGGTTTCACAAAACATTACATTATAATCTCCCAACAAACATAACCACAACATGGTTTCACAAAACATCACATTACAATCTCTCAACAAACGTAATCATAGAAACAAGTATATTACATAAACTCAAGAAACAAAATCATGTCGACTACAAGGTACTTACACATAACTTGTCCTGTCATGGTTTCGCAAAGATTACATTACAGTCTCTCAACAAACAAAATAACAGAAACAAGTACAGTACATCATCTCAAGAAACATAATCATGTGACCTACAATGTATTTATGCATCACTAGTCCAATCATGGTTTCACAAAACATTACATTACAATGTCCCAACAAACATAATAACTGAAACAAGTGTCGTACGTCATCTTAAGAAACATAATCATGTCAACTACAATGTACTTATGTCTTATTACAACAACGATGGTTTCAGTGAGTGACATGTCCGAAAATCTCAATAGCTCGCACAGCATTATATCGCAATCTCTCAACAAACATAATCACAGAAGCACGCTCTAAATGCAACATCAGTAAATATTACAAATACAGGAAGGGGAACCCCGCGGTCCATATGACAAGCCCAGGGTAGCAGCTCTCATCAGATCTCATCAATGTCGACCACCTCATTCTGTTCAGCCACTACAAGGGCATCTACATCCACTATAACCTGTTCAACAACATCAGAAATGGTACCAAGAAAGAACACATTCCTGGTTTGCTTCTTTCGCCGCATAATCTACATAAGATCTTCAGTATCCAAAACATCTATGAATTGCTGCTTCTTACGATGCCACCACCGGATTTTTGCCATCTGCTTAGGGCCAATACTGATTTCCTTACCGATCATCTCTCTCATTTCATCAAGAGTTATGTTTTTGGAATCGACAGTGATCTCCACAGTACATGATGAAACTGGCTTATTAACTCCCTCATCAAGTTTTGCCATGTAGGAATCCACCTCTATGCGTATACTAAACTTATCTAGATCAACATCTATTGGTCCGTATTCTCTAGGAGCAGAAGCTCTGGCAGCAAGATCTCCAGCATCTGCATACATATCATCAATCACCGCTTCAAATTTCACCTTACGATCAGCTGCACAACACTCCTAAACCATCTGAAGCTCATGGGAGTGCTCAATTTGCTGATAGGTATCATTCATGTTGTGCCACACCAATTTTGTCCTCTGTCTAGAACTCTAGGGAATTCTAGCGGCAAGCATATCTACCAGCTGCGAAACAGACACAACCTCTTTGCAATTCACAAGCAGATGCACATCTTGCCCAAACACAACCCTCTCGCAACCAAAATCAAGCTTTGCAGTGTATTGCCGAACATGAACTGTCAACTCATATAGGTCACTTGTATCAAAATTGTGCCTAATTTGATTAAAAGGGGGAACATTTCAGTTCATTCGATTCTATTATGCCGTAACTAATCTACTTGCAAGATAAGGCACAGATAAGAAAAATTCACCTGTTGCTCTTCTCCTGGGTTTTTTTCTTCGATATCTGAGTGCTGCATCCGCCCACCGGAGCCGAACAATCCGCTGCCGGCATTGCTTTCCTCTTCAACCCGCTGCTCGTAGGTACCTTGGGAGCAGAATCCTTGCTGGCCTCCTCGCTAACCGGGGTTGAAGGCCTCGCCGCTGCTACACGTTGAGCCCTAGACTTGGGCCCCGATGGACCCTTTTCAGTCGACGATGTAGCTACAACCTTCGCCTTGCAAGACATGCTGGGCCACCGCCGTCGGATTAAGTGTCGAGGGAGGGAGAAAAAAGGTCCTCCGCCGTCGGCATATTTAGGGTCGGGGAAGGGAAGAAAAGGGGCCGCCGCCGCCATCGTAGCAAGATTCACTGTCGAGAGTTAGGAAAGTACAGTAATGGATTTGCCCCTACGACACGTGCAGGATGGCGAAGGAGGGGCACAGCAGGAACTACTGTAACGGAATATCCTGACTTAACGGGCGCGATTTGAAAATATTGGGTTTGGCCATCATTCACTCGAAAGACCCCTCTCAGCAATTGGTGCCCCAATTTTTCGAATCGCGGTGATAAAAATCAACTTGGGTACCGTGTTGCCTGGCTACCCCAACTTTCGGGCCGCAAAATGATATTCTCCGAAATCGGGGTGTTCTGTGAAGCAACCACCAAATTAAAGTTTGGCATTGGTACCAACCCATTTTTCAAAAATACTAGACCACCTTAGATGGACAATTTCCCAACCGGTGTATCTGGAACCTTTCCATACAACCCTCATGTAAAAGACAAATTCATGCCGAATCGGTAGGAGGTTGCCCAGATTTGAACTACAAGTCCATGATATAATGCTTGTGAATTTTATTAAAAATCATTTTTAGGTTCACAACATGCTATTTTATCAGAGATCCACTTCAAGTTCAGCGAGGCTCATCCCCGGGCTAAGAAGCTTCATGCCCGCCATTTTGAATATAGTTTGAAATGGGCATAACAAATTCAAAAATGATCCAAACAACGTGAAACCTTCGTGTGGTGTAATATTATGTGTCATAGTTGCAAGAAAAAATATTTGACTTGAAAAATTGCAAACATCATAAAAAATCCTTCACATAATGACCTATCATGTTCGAGGTTTCATGGAATTTAGGTCAAACCACCAATGTTATGGCTGGAATCAGGGCATAGTTTGTGACAATGTGCCCATATTGTGCACACATGTGCATCTTGCGATGGCTTACGATGTTGCAGGAGGAAGTTTTCCTTTTCGACGCATTAAAAAGCCAATTTCCATTTTTGAGGTGCCGAAATCGGGGTGTTCTGTGAAGCAACCACCAAATTAAAGTTTGGCATTGGTACCAACCCATTTTTCAAAAATACTAGATAACCTTAGATGGACAATTTCCCAACCGGTGTATCTGGAACATTTCCGTCCATCCCTCATGAAAATACAAATTCCTGCTGAATCGGGAGGAGGTTGCCCTGATTTGAACTACAAGTACATGATATAATGGTTGTGAATATTTTTCAAAAAATCATTTATAGGTTCACAACATGCTATTTCATCAGAGATCCACTTCAACTTCAGCGAGGCTCAGCCCCGGGCTAAGAAGCTTCATGCCCGCTGTTTTGAATATAGTTTGAAACGGGCATAACAAATTCAAAAATGATCCAAACAACGTGAAACCTTCGTGTGGTGTCATATTATGTGTCATAGTTTCCAGAAAAAATATTGGACTTGAAAAATTGCAAACATCATTAAAAACTCTTCACAAAATGACCTATCATGTTCGAGGTTTCATGGCATTTAGGTCAAACTACCAATGCTATGGCTAGAATCAGAGCATAGTTTGTGATAATGTGCCCATATTGTGCACACATGTGCATCTTGGGATAGCTTACGATGTTGGAGGAGGAAGTTTTCCTTTTCGACGCACGAAAAAGCCAATTTCCATTTTGCGGTGCCAAAATCGGGGTGTTCTGTGAAGCAACCACCAAATTAAAGTTTGGCATTGGTACCAACCCATTTTTCAGAAATACTAGACCACCTTAAATGTACAATTTCCCAACCGGTGTATCTGGAACCTTTTGGTCCATCCCTCATGAAAAAGACAAATTCCTGGAAAATCTGTAGGAGGTTGCCCTGATTTGAACTACAAGTACATGATATAATGCTTGTGATTTTTTTTTAAATCATTTATAGGTTCACAACATGCTATTTCATCAGAGATCCACTTCAAGTTCAACAAGGGTCAGCCCCGGGCTATGAAGCTTCATGCCCGCCGTTTTGAATATAGTTCGAAACGGGCATAACAAATTCAAAAACGATCCAAACAACGTGAAACTTTTGCGTGGTGTCATATTATGTGTCATAGTTGCAAGGAAAAATATTGGAAATGAAAAATTGCAAACATCATATAAAGACCTTCACAAAATGACCTATCATGTCCGAGGTTTGTTATGGCCAGAATCAGGGAATAGTTTGTGATAATGTGCCCATATTGTGCACACATGTGCATCTTGGGATAGCTTACGATGTTGCAGGAGGAAGTTTTCCTTTTCGATGCACGGAAAAACCAATTTCCATTTTTGAGGTGCCAAAATCGGGGTGTTCTATGAAGCAACCACCAAATTAAAGTTTGGCATTGGTACCAACCCATTTTTCAAAAATGCTAGACCACCTTAGATGTACAATTTCCCAACCAGTGTATCTGGAATCTTTCCGTCCATCCCTCATGAAAAAGACAAATTCCTGCCGAATCGGTAGGAGGATACCCAGATTTGAACTACAAGTACATGATATAATGCTTGTGATCTTTTTTAAATCATTCATAGGTTCACAAAATGCTATTTCATCAGAGATCCACTTCAAGTTCAGCGAGGCTCAACCCCAGGCTAAGAAGCTTCATGCCTACTGTTTTGAATATAGTTTGAAATGGGCATAACAAATTCAAAAACGATCCAAACAACGTGAAACCATTGTGTGGTGTCATATTATGTGTCATAGTTGCAAGAAAAAATATTGAACTTGAAAAATTACAAACATCATAAAAAATCCTTCACAAAATGACCTATCATGTCCGAGGTTTCATGGCATTTAGGTCAAACCACCAATGTTATGGCTAGAATCAGGGCATACTTTGCAATAATGTGGCCATATTGTGCACACATGTGCATCTTGGGATGGCTTACGATGTTGCGGGAGGAAGTTTTCCTTTTCGACGCACAAAAAAGGCAATTTCCATTTTTGAGGTGCCGAAATCGGGGTGTTCTGTGAAGCAACCACCAAATTAAAGTTTGGCATTGGTACCAACCCATTTTTCAAATACTAGACCACCTTAGATGGACAATTTCCCAACCAGTGTATATGGAACCTTTCCGTACATCCCTCATGTAAAAGACAAATTAATGCCGAATCGGTAGGAGGTTGCCCAGATTTGAACTACAAGTACATGATATAATGCTTGTGAATTTTATTAAAAATCATTTTTAGGTTCACAACATGCTATTTTATCAGAGATCCACTTCAAGTTCAGCGAGGCTCATCCCCGGGCTAAGAAGCTTCATGCCCGCCGTTTTGAATATAGTTTGAAATGGGCATAACAAATTCAAAAACGATCCAAACAACGTGAAACCTTCGCGTGGTGTAATATTATGTGTCATAGTTGCAAGGAAAAATATTTGACTTGAAAAATTGCAAACATCATAAAAAATCCTTCACATAATGACCTATCATGTTCGAGGTTTCATGGAATTTAGGTCAAACCACCAATGTTATGGCTAGAATCAGGGCATAGTTTGTGATAATGTTCCCATATTGTGCACACATGTGCATCTTGCGATGGCTTACGATGTTGCAGGAGGAAGTTTTCCTTTTCGACACATGAAAAAGCCAATTTCCATTTTTGAGGTGCCGAAATCGGGGTGTTCTGTGAAGCAACCACCAAATTAAAGTTTGGCATTGGTACCAACCCATTTTTCAAAAATACTAGACTACCTTAGATGGACAATTCCCAACCGGTGTATTTGGAACCTTTCCGTCCATCCCTCATGAAAAAGACAAATTCCTGTTGAATCGGGAGGAGGTTGCCCTGATTTGAACTACAAGTACATGATATAATGTTTGTGAAGTTTTTTAAAATCATTTTTAGGTTCACAACATGCTATTTCATCGGAGATCTACTTCAAGTTCAGCAAGGCTCAGCCCCGGGCTAAGAAGCTTCATGTCCGCCGTTTTGAATATAGTTTGAAACGGGCATAACAAATTCAAAAACGATCTGAACAATAAGAAACCTTCGTGTGGTGTCATATTATGTGTCATAGTTGCAAGGAAAAATATTGGACTTGAAAAATTGCAAACATCAAATAAATCCTTCACAAAATGACCTATCATGTTCGAGGTTTCATGGCATTTAGGTCAAACCACCAATTTTATGGCTACAATTAGGGCAAGTTTGTGATAATGTGCCCATATTGTGCACACATGTGCATCTTGGGATGGCTTACGATGTTGCAGGAGGAAGTTTGCCTTTTCGATGCACGAAAAAGCCAATTTCCATTTTTGAGGTGCCGAAATCGGGGTGTTCTGTGAAGCAACCACCAAATTAAAGTTTGGCATTGGTACCAACCCATTTTTCAGAAATACTAGACCACCTTATATGGACAATTTCCCAACTGGTGTATCTGGAACCTTTTCGTCCATCCCTCATGAAAAAGACAAATTCCTGCCGAATCAGGAGGAGGTTACCTAGATTTGAACTACAAGTACATGATATAATGCTTGTGAATTTTTAAA
This sequence comes from Avena eriantha, assembly GCA_910589775.1. NCBI lineage: Eukaryota > Viridiplantae > Streptophyta > Magnoliopsida > Poales > Poaceae > Avena > Avena eriantha. The sequence continues at coordinate 529,909,488 of OU342741.1, forward strand.
AAAATCATTTATAGGTTCACAACATGCTATTTCATCAGAGATCCACTTCAAGTTCAGCGAGGCTCAGCCCCGGGCTAAGAAGCTTGATGCCCGTCGTTTTGAATATAGTTCGAAACGGGCATTAAAAATTCAAAAACAATCCAAACAACATGAAAACTTCGTGTGGTGTCATATTATGTGTCATAGTTGCAAGGAAAATCATTGGACTTGAAAAATTGCAAACATCATAATTTTTTTTCACAAAATGACCTATCATGTTCGAGGTTTCATGGCATTTAGGTCAAACCACCAATGTTATGGCTAGAATCAGGGCATAGTTTGTGATAATGTGCCCATATTGTGCTCACCCGTGCATCTTGGGATGGCTTACGATGTTGCAGGAGGAAGTTTTCCTTTTCGACGTACGAAAAAGGCAATTTCCATTTTTGAGGTGCCGAAATCGGGGTGTTCTGTGAAGCAACCACCAAATTAAAGTTTGGCATTGGTACCAACCCATTTTTCAGAAATACTAGACCACCTTATATGGAAAATTTCCCAACCGGTGTATCTGGAACCTTTCCGTCGATCCCTCATGAAAAAGACAAATTCCTGCTGAATCGGTAGGAGGTTGCCCAGATTTGAACTACAAGTACATGATATAATCCTTGTGAATTTTATTTAAATCATTTATAGGTTCACAACATGCTATTTAATCAGAGATCCACTTCAACTTCAGCGAGGCTCAGCCCTGGGCTAAGAAGCTTCATGCCCGCTGTTTTGAATATAGTTTGAAACGGGCATAACAAATTCAAAAATGATCCAAACAACGTGAAACCTTCGTGTGGTGTCATATTATGTGTCATAGTTGCAATAAAAAATATTGGACTCGAAAAATTGCAAACATCATTAAAAACCCTTCACAAAATGACCTATCATGTTCGAGGTTTCATGGCATTTAGGTCAAACTACCAATGCTATGGCTAGAATCAGAGCATAGTTTGTGATAATGTGCCCATATTGTGCACACATGTGCATCTTGGGATAGCTTACGATGTTGGAGGAGGAAGTTTTCCTTTTCGACGCACGAAAAAGCCTATTTCCATTTTGAGGTGCCGAAATCAGGGTGTTCTGTGAAGCAACCACCAAATTAAAGTTTGGCATTGGTACCAACCCATTTTTCAGAAATGCTAGACCACCTTAGATGTACAATTTCCCAACCGGTGTATCTAGAACCTTTTGGTCCATCCCTCATGAAAAAGACAAATTCCTGCAAAATCTGTAGGAGGTTGCCTTGATTTGAACTACAAGTACATGATATAATGCTTGTGATTTTTTTAAAAATCATTTATAGGTTCACAACATGCTATTTCATCAGAGATCCACTTCTAGTTCAACAAGAGTCAGCCCCGGGCTATGAAGCTTCATGCCCGCCGTTTTGAATATAGTTTTAAACGGGCATAACAAATTCAAAAACGATCCAAACAACGTGAAACTTTCGTGTGGTGTCATATTATGTGTCATAGTTGCAAGGAAAAATATTGGACATGAAAAATTGCAAACATCATATAAAATCCTTCACAAAATGACCTATCATGTCCGAGGTTTGTTATGGCCAGAATCAGGGAATAGTTTGTCATAATGTGCCCATATTGTGCACACATGTGCATCTTGGGATAGCTTACGATGTTGCAGGAGGAAGTTTTCCTTTTCGATGCACGGAAAAACCAATTTCCATTTTTGAGGTGCCAAAATCGGGGTGTTCTATGAAGCAACCACCAAATTAAAGTTTGGCATTGGTACCAACCCATTTTTCAAAAATGCTAGACCACCTAAGATGTACAATTTCCCAACTAGTGTATCTGGAATCTTTCCTTCCATCCCTCATGAAAAAGAAAAATTCCTGCCGAATCGGTAGGAGGATACCAAGATTTGAACTACAAGTACATGATATAATGCTTGTGATCTTTTTTAAATCATTCATAGGTTCACAAATGCTATTTCATCAGAGATCCACTTCAAGTTCAGCGAGGCTCAGCCCCAGGCTAAGAAGCTTCATGCCCGCTGTTTTGAATATAGTTTGAAACAGGCATAACAAATTCAAAAACGATCCAAACAACGTGAAACCATTGTGTGGTGTCATATTATGTGTCATAGTTGCAAGGAAAAATATTGAACTTGAAAAATTGCAAACATCATAAAAAATCCTTCACAAAATGACCTATCATGTCCGAGGTTTCATGGCATTTAGGTCAAACCACCAATGTTATGGCTAGAATCAGGGAATAATTTGCAATAATGTGGCCATATTGTGCGCACATGTGCATCTTGGGATGGCTTACGATGTTGCAGGAGGAAGTTTTCCTTTTCGACGCACGAAAAAGCCAATTTCCATTTTTGAGGTGCCGAATCGGGGTGTTCTGTGAAGCAACCACCAAATTAAAGTTTGGCATTGGTACCAACCCATTTTTCAAATACTAGACCACCTTAGATGGACAATTTCCCAACCAGTGTATATGGAACCTTTCTACATCCCTCATGTAAAAGACAAATTCATGCCGAATCGGTAGGAGGTTGCCCAGATTTGAACTACAAGTACATGATATAATGCTTGTGAATTTTATTAAAAATCATTTTTAGGTTCACAACATGCTATTTTATCAGAGATCCACTTCAAGTTCAGCGAGGCTCATCCCCGGGCTAAGAAGCTTCATGCCCGCCGTTTTGAATATAGTTTGAAATGGGCATAACAAATTCAAAAACGATCGAAACAACGTGAAACCTTCACGTGGTGTAATATTATGTGTCATAGTTGCAAGGAAAAATATTTGACTTGAAAAATTGCAAACATCATAAAAAATCCTTCACATAATGACCTATCATGTTCGAGGTTTCATGGAATTTAGGTCAAACCACCAATGTTATGGCTAGAATCAGGGCATAGTTTGCGATAATGTTTCCATATTGTGCACACATCTGCATCTTGCGATGGCTTACGATGTTGCAGGAGGAAGTTTTCCTTTTCGACGCATGAAAAAGCCAATTTCCATTTTTGAGGTGCCGAAATCGGGGTGTTCTGTGAAGCAACCACCAAATTAAAGTTTGGCATTGGTACCAACCCATTTTTCAAAAATACTAGATAATCTTAGATGGATAATTCTAAACCGGTGTATGTGGAACCTTTCCGTCCATCCCTTATGAAAAAGACAAATTCCTGCTGAATCGGGAGGAGGTTGCCCTGATTTGAACTACAAGTACATGATATAATGCTTGTGAATTTTTTTAAATCATTTACAGATTCACAACATGCTATTTCATCAGAGATCCACTTCAAGTTCAGTGAGGCTCGGCCCCGGGCTAAGAAGCTTCATGACCGCCGTTTTGAATATAGTTTGAAACGGGCATAACAAATTCAAAAACGATCCAAACAACGTGAACCCTTCGTGTGGTGTCATATTATGTGTCATAGTTGCAAGGAAATATATTGGACTTGAAAAATTGCAAACATCATTAAAAACCCTTCACAAAATGACCTATCATGTTCGAGGTTTCATGGCATTTAGGTCAAACTACCAATGCTATGGCTAGAATCAGAGCATAGTTTGTGATAATGTGCCCATATTGTGCACACATGTGCATCTTGGGATGGCTTAGGATGTTGCAGGAGGAAGTTTTCCTTTTCGACGCATGAAAAGGCCAAGTTCCATTTTTGAGGTGCCGAAATCGGGATGTTCTGTGAAGCAACAACCAAATTAAAGTTCGGCATTGGTACCAACCCATTTTTCAAAAATACTAGACTACCTTAGATGGATAATTTCCCAACCGGTGTATGTGGAACCTTTCCGTCCATCCCTCATGAAAAAGACAAATTCCTGCCGAACCGGTAGGAGGTTGCCCAGATTTGAACTACAAGTACATGATATAATGTTTGTGAAGTTTTTTAAAATCATTTTTAGGTTCACAACATGCTATTTCATCAGAGATCTACTTCAAGTTCAGCAAGGCTCAGCCCCGGGCTAAGAAGCTTCATGTCCGCTGTTTTGAATATAGTTTGAAACGGGCATAACAAATTCAAAAATGATCCAAACAACAAGAAACCTTCGTGTGGTGTCATATTATGTGTCATAGTTGCAAGGAAAAATATTGGACTTGAAAAATTGCAAACATCAAATAAATCCTTCACAAAATGACCTATCATGTTCGAGGTTTCATGGCATTTAGGTCAAACCACCAATTTTATGGCTACAATTAGGGCAAGTTTGTGATAATGTGCCCATATTGTGCACACATGTGCATCTTGGGATGGCTTACGATGTTGCAGGAGGAAGTTTGCCTTTTCGATGCACGAAAAAGCCAATTTCCATTTTTGAGGTGCCGAAATCGGGGTGTTCTGTGAAGCAACCACCAAATTAAAGTTTGGCATTGGTACCAACCCATTTTTCAGAAATACTAGACCACCTTATATGGACAATTTCCCAACCGGTGTATCTGGAACCTTTGCGTCCATCCCTCATGAGAAAGACAAATTCCTGCTGAATCGGGAGGAGGTTACCCAGATTTGAACTACAAGTACATGATATAATGCTTGTGAATTTTTTAAAAAATCAATAGGTTCACAACATGCTATTTCATCAGGGATCCACTTCAAGTTCAGCGAGGCTCAGCCCCGGGCTAAGAAGCTTGATTCCCGTCGTTTTGAATATAGTTCGAAACAGGCATTAAAAATTCAAAAACATTCCAAAGAACATGTAAACTTCGTGCGGTTTCATATTATGTGTCATAGTTGCAAGGAAAATTATTGGACTTGAAAAATTGCAAACATCATAATTTTTTTTCACAAAATGACCTATCATGTTCGAGGTTTCATGGCATTTAGGTCAAACCACCAATGTTATGGCTAGAATCAGGGCATAGTTTGTGATAATGTGCCCATATTGTGCTCACCTGTGCATCTTGGGATGGCTTACGATGTTGCAGGAGGAAGTTTTCCTTTTCGACGTACGAAAAAGGCAATTTCCATTTTTGAGGTGCCGAAATCGGGGTGTTCTGTGAAGCAACCACCAAATTAAAGTTCGGCATTGGTACCAACCTATTTTTCAAAAATACTAGACCACCTTATATGGACAATTTGCCAACCGGTGTGTCTGGAACCTTTCCGTCCATCCCTCATGAAAAAGACAAATTCCTGCCGAATCGGGAGGAGGTTGCCCAGATTTGAACTACAAGTACATGATCTAATGCTTGTGAATTTTTTTAAAAATCATTTATAGGTTCACAACATGCTATTTCATTAGAGATCCACTTCAAGTTTAATGATCCAAACAATGTGAAACCTTTGTGTGGTCTTATATAAAGTTTTCATACATTACATAGATTTACATAGGGTTTAGGGTTTAGGGTATGAATCCTTCGTCGCGTATGTCGATCCCTTGCCTATGATCGCTTCTTAGGCCATAACCATGGAGCATCTTCTTTGCTTAACGGGATGCTTGGGTCAGTTTTCACGGTGAAGGGCAGAATTTCATCGAACTTATCATAATCTGCTGACATGTTTGTCTTGTCCTCGACTCCCGCGATGTTTCTTTTCCCTGAAAGAACTATGTGACGCCTGGGCTCATCGTCTTATGTATTCATTTCCTTATATTTTCTTTTTTCCTTCTAGAGGACATGTACTTCACATAAAAAACCAGTGCCACATCATTGGCTAGGACGAATGGTTCGTCTTTGTAACGAAGATTCTTGAGATCCATTGTTGTCATTCCGTACAGCTAGTCTACCTTTACCCCTTATCCATTCATGTTGACCCAACTGCACCGAAACAAAGGGACCTTAAAAGTAGGTCCATAGTCAAGTTCCCATATCTCGCATGTTGCATCATAGTGGACACCACTGTTTTGGTTGGTTCTCTTTTTATCTTGGGCAATCGTGTAAAATGTATTCCCATTTATCTCGTACCCTTTGAAAGTCAATACAGTCGCAGATGGTGTCGTGGCCAACAAGTAGAGCTGGTCTCCAATAGTGGTGTCATTCATGAGATGTAATTGCAACCAACAAGTCTCAGTTTCCCGTCTTTCTTACGCTCTTCTTTGTGCCATCGCAACAACCTGGCATGCTCTTTGCTTCTAAAAAGACGTTTCAACCGTGGTATTAAAGGAACATACCACATAACCTTAGTAGGAACCCTCTTCATGGGGGGCTCGTAATTGCCCTCAACATCACCAGGGTCATCTTGTCTGATCTTGTACCGACATGCAGTGCATACCGGGCATTTATCCATATTCTCGTACTTCTCACCGTGGTACAGGATGCAGTCATTAATGCATGCATGTATCTTCTCCACATCTAATCCTAGAGGGCAGATAGTCTTCTTTGCTTCGTACGTTGTCTCAAGCAGCTTGTTATCCTTCGGAAGCTTCGGCTTCATTATTTTCAGTAACTTCTCAAATCCCTTATCAGATAAACCAGTCTCTGCCTTCCATTTCAGTAGTTCAAGTGTGGTACCGAGCTTTGTGCTGCCATCTTCGTAATTTGGGTACAACAACCTTTTGTGATCCTTTTGCATGGCCTCTAACTTAAGCTTCTCCCTTTTTGTATCGCATTGTTGCTTTGCATCAGAAATGACCCGACCAAGACCATCAACGGGCTCATTCGATGCCCGTTGTTCTTCTTCATTGCCGCCTCCCTCTTCTTCATTGTCTTCTATTGCAGTATCACTGTATTCTTCAGGGGACATAGGATAGCTGTCATCATCCTCCTCTTCTTCACTTGCTTCCAGCCTAACCCTTCTTTCTCCGTGTAGGGCCCAACAATAATATCCGGGCATGAAACCTCTCCGAAGCAGATGGCTTTGAAGGATTCTCAAGGCAGAGTGCTCCGCCACGTTCCGACAATCGATGCAGGGACAAGGCATAAAATTATCCACTTTGTTTTCCTTAGCCACATCAATAAATTTATGCAGGACTAATAGTGTCGGTCGCTGTACATCCATCGCATCCGCGTATCGATCTGTGTCATAATAATTAACAATTACAATAACATCGTTAATAGTGAAATGACCACCCTACATGGACACATGCAATATTTTTGTATCAGTTACAGATAAAGAAGATAAGGTTGCTAACCTCGGCCGACGATACTGTGTTGTGCGAACTTAAATGTGGATCGGACATTTCGTCGAACACCTTGTGTGTAGTGTGAAGAAAAAAAACCTAGCATCCACCTCCCACACAAAATTCCAGAAAAATAAGCGGTTGGGCTGGGCTTATTTATAGCCAGGGGAGGGTTTTTGGTCCTGATTCTTGGCATGAACCGGGACCAATGCTTCGCAGAGTGCCACGTGTGCGTCACGGGGGAGGGTTTTTGGTCCCGGTTCGTGGCATGTACCGGGACCAATGCTCCGCAGAGCACCACGTGTGCGTCGCGATGGTCACGTTCCCAACCCTCGCTATTTTTGGTCCCGGTTCGTGGCATGAACTAGGACCAATGCTCCAGGCATGACACCACTATCACTTTGTCGTCCATCCCCATCCATCCCCTCCATCCATCCCCAAATAGGAGGCGCCATAGCATGTTCATCCCCATCCATCCCCTCCCTCTCCAATCCCCACCGCGCTGCCATGGAGGTGCCCGCGCTGAACTTCTATGAGGCAGCGATGTTCGCGCACTTCGACATCATCACGCCGCCGGCCGCGACGGTGCCCCACGGATGGCGCATCAGCTATGCGGGGGTGCTGGTGGCTCCGCTCCCTGGCCGAGCCGAGATGGAGAGCAATATCGCGGCTCGCCGCTGCTAGATGCCCACGTGGAAGAGGGCACTGCCCCGATACGCGGCGGCCAGCCCCTGGCCAACGCTATTCAAGAATGAGCGGAAGACCAAGATTGGCAACCACATCGTTTACGGGCGCGTGGTGCACCAGGATCTCTGCAACCGAGAAGGGCGAGAGAGGTTCTGGTCCATCCCTAGACGAACCAAATACACCGCCATCGCCGCCGCTCGCTGCAAAGAGGTCCTCCGTCTCGCGAACAATGTGGAAATCGTGGAGGTTCCATCCGACGACAACGAGGAAGCCGGCGGCTCGGAGGACAGCGGTAGCGGAAGTGAAATTGCTGACTAGTGGTTGAATTAATGTAGGATGTGAAATTGCACCTTTGTTTAGGAAGAATTTGTGGTTGAATAATGAAATGCAACTATCTTTCCGCCTCGATTTAGATCTCTGTCCCGGATCAATTTCTGTCACAATGATGGTTGGGAACATGACCGTCGAGTGGCGGAGGCCTTGTTGGCGGGCGGGGTTTAGGGTTTTTGCTCCCGGTTCGTGGCATGAACCGGGACCAATACTCTGCAGAGCGCCACGTGTGCGTCACGGGGGCATTGGTCTCGGTTCATGCCACGAACCGGGACCGTTGCTTAGAGATGAATCGGGACCAATTCCCAAGCGGCATGAACCGGGACCGGTGCCTGGCATTGGTCCCGATTGCGGAACTGAACCGGGACCAATGGCATTTGGGTGCTGGACCAAAAGACCCTTTTTCTACTAGTGTTTTCTACAACATATGGAATCTGATGCAATTATTGGATGATACAGATAATTAAGTGCATGGCCAGTCTTTCCCTTCAATCTTCGAGTTGTGGGACGAGCTCAATGAGGGGAAGCGAAAGAAGGAGCCATGCCGCCTCACTGGTCTCCTGCTTTATGCTCTCTGGAGTGCTTGAAAAAAAAGGAATCGATGGATTTTCACTAGGCAATGACTCACATAATTGAGGTGGCTTCGATTGTCTAAGAAGTTATCCCGCGGAGAGAGCTCGCTCCATCGCCTAGTAAGCTAACTATCCCAGTGAAGCAAGATTAGAGTATACTCTCTCTGTTTTAAAATATAAGATGTTTTAGTTTTGTGAATGAAGTGTATCTAGACCTATTTTAGTGTTTAGGTTCATCTAGGTTTGGAGTGAACCTAGACACTAAAAGGGGTCTAGATACACTCCTTTCACAAAGCTAAAACATCTTATATTTTGACACGGAGGGAGTATTTGTTTTAGGTTTGTGGTCTTGGCATGTTTCAATATAATATAAACATGCCCCGTGTACAGTGTTTGTTTTCCCTTTTTTCATATGAAAAGGCAGTGTTCTTGCTCTAAAACAATAATTTTGAAATGTGTTTTCTATCTACTCCCTCCGACCCAAATTAGTTGACTTAATTTTTTCTTGATTTGGAGGTATCTAGTACATTCGAATTTAGACAAATCTAGGTCGACTAATTTGGGTCGGAGGGAGTACCTAAATGCTAAAGCGGATTTCCGAGGGTGCAGTGCTAGCTTGTAAGAATGCAGAAGTAGAATAAGTGAGATTCCACTTTTAAACCCCTAATTTAACTCTAAGCTAAGTGGCATAATTAGAATATATCAAATATCACTTACCTTTTAGAGCATCTCCACTCGTTGGCCGTTCTCAGGCCGGAATCCGGACCTAATTAGCGCCGGACGGACGAAGGTTGCGGCCTGAGAATGGCCAATTTCCCACTCGCGTTCCAAGGCCGAGTTCCTAGGTCGACATGTTTTCGCCCAAATTTGGCTCAAATTCGTCCAGTTTTCGGCATATTTCGGCAAAAAAACGAATACAGAGTACTGTTCAGCATAGTTCTGCACGAAATCAACCACAGTTTGGCATAAATTTAAACATAGTTCAGTGAACAATGAAAATACAACATATTTTGGCCTTGTTCGGTCAGATTCATGCTAGGCATCTATGTGTTTCCCCAGCGTATCCATAGGTGTTCAACTAGATCATCCTGCAGCTGTTGGTGCACTACCGGGTCTCAAATCTCCTGACGCCTGGCGATGAAGGCAGCCCAGGTTGGCGGCACCTGGTGATCAGGCTCTACAAGAGGTCCTTGTCCGTAGTATGGCTCGTTCTGCTCGACCAAACTCACTAGGGCCTTCCTCTTATTCTCAATGTGATGGGTTCGTAGCATGGAAAACAAAAAATTTCTACCGCAAGAACGAACAAAACCTAGATCTAATCTAGATAAAAGCCAAGATCTAATCTATTAGACATGAGCAACGAGATAGATAGGAACTAACCCTCGTAGATCCGAAAGCGTTAACGAGATTAGATCTCGTGGTTGATGTAGTCGATCACTTGCCGATCTCAAGATCGTGTGTATGATCCTTCCGGCGTCGCGTTCCAGCAGCGCTTCCGCAGTCGGTCAAGTGGACGATCCTTCCGGCACCGCGTTTCGGTAGCGCTTCCGCAGTCGGTCACACGTGCGGAGTCGAAGCAGACCTTCCTCTCCCCTTTCCAGCGAGCAGCGGAGGTAGTAGATCTTCTCCACGGAATACCAGCAGCACGACGGCGTGGTGGTGGTGGTGGAGTAGAGAATTCTGTAGGGCTTCGCCTATGCCTGTGTAGAAGAAGGTGGAGGAGAGAGGCGGCAGAGATTGGGTGTTATGGGAGCAGGGGAGGAGGGGGCGCCCCTGCCCCTCTATTTAAAGAAGGGAGGCGCCTAGGGAGGGGGAGTCCTTGTAGGACTCCCCTCCCTCTCTAGGCCGGCGGATTGGGGAGTGGGGGGAGGAGTCCTCCTCCCCCACGACTCCTAGTCTTGACCCACCAGGACCCCTTGATCCCTATCTTGATTTTCAAGCAAACTCCAAGATATCTTCTAGAACCTTCCGGAACATTCCGAAACCTTCTAGAATCCTCATACAAACACTCCGGAACATTTCCTAACTGAGAAAATGATCCCCTATATATGAATCTTATTCTTCGGACCATTCCGGATCTTCTCGTGATGTCCCGAATCCAATCCGAGACTCCGAACAACATTCGGTCTCCAACGCATATTCCATATCTACTTAAAACAACTTCGAACCTTAAGTGTGTCACCCTACGGTTCGTGAATATGTAGACATGATAGAGACACATCTCCTATCAATAACCATCAGCGGGACCTGGAGATCCATAAGGGCTCCCACATACTCAACGATGACTTCGCGATCGATTGAACCACTTACATATGAAACTAATTCCCTTTGTCTCGCGATACTATACTTATCCAAGGTTTGATCGTCAGTATCTCCATACCTAGTTCTACCTCGTTACTGATAAGTACTCTTTACTCGTTCCGTGATATGTCATCTCTTGTGACCCAGTCACATGCTTGCAAGCTAACTAGATGACATTCCACCGAGAGGGCCCAGAGCATATCTATTCGTCATATGGATGGACAAATCCCAATCTTGGTCCATGCGCTTCAACACATACTTTCAGAATACCCAATGACACTTTTATAACCACCCAGTTACGAAGCGGCGTTTGATGTCATCAAAGTATCCATCCGGTGATGGTGATTAACATAACCTCATGGTCGAAGGAATAGGTTACTATGTATTTGAAAGCTTATAGCAATAGGAACTTAATGACTTGATCTTATGCTACGCTTACTATGGGTGTGTGTCCAGCACATCATTCTCCTAATGATATAACCTTGTTATTAATCACATCCTAATGTCCATGATCAGGAAACCATGATCATCAATTAATCAACAAGCTAGTTTAACAAGAGGCTTACTAGGGACTCTCTTATGTTTACAAAACACACAAGTATTAGTGTTTCCTAATAATACAATTATAGCATGGGATGTAAACATTCATCATAAACACAAAGATATAATAATAACCACTTTTATTATTGCCTCTTGGGCATATCTCCAACACAATGATCATGTTGTGCAAAGGTCACACAATAGTTCATCACTTCCCACATCTGATCTTTTGACTAGATCATTGTAGGAAACCGGACAACTGCAAACCTTTGTTGGAGCACACCAAATGCCCGCTCCACATCCTTCCTACAAGCTTCCTGTTCCTTGGCATACTGAGCATGCTTGGGAAGTATTGGGTTTGAGCTAGTCTTCACAAATGCTGGCCATCTTGGATAGATGCCATCTGCAAGATAGTATCCCTTGTTGTAGTGATGCCCATTAATCTCAAAGTCCACGGGGGGAGCATGACCCTCAACAAGCTTGGCAAAGACATTTGAGGAGTTGAGAACGTTGATGTCGTTGTTCGATCCTGCCAAGCCAAAGAAGGAGTGCCAGATCCAAAGATCATGTGTAGCAACTGCCTCAAGTATCACAGTGCAACCTCCTTTGTGGCCTTTGTACATCCCCTGCCATGCAAATGGACAGTTCTTCCAGTGCCAATGCATACAGTCTATGCTTCCAAGCATCCTAGGGAATCCTCTTTTTTCATTGACTGCGAGGATCCGAGCAGTGTCTTCGGCAGTGGATGTTCTCAAGTACTGTGGCCCAAACACTGCAATCACCACCCTGTAGAACCAGTACAAGCAATCGATGGCGGTGGACTCAGCCATGCGAAGATAGTCATCAGCACTATCACCTATGGCTCTGTATGCAAGCAACCTCATCACCATTGTGCACTTCTGCAGTGAGGAAAACCCAACCATGCCGGTGCAGTCTTTCTTGCACACGAAATAGGTGTCGAATTCTCGGACAAAGTGCACGATCTCGAGGAAGAGCTTTCGGCTCATCCTGAAACGGCACCGAAACATGGCCTCTTCGTGGAGCGGCTCGTTGGAGAAGTAGTCGGTGTAAAACATGTAGTAGCCCTCCACCTGCTGCCTTGATTTGCACTTCCGGCGACCCTTCGCCGAGCCTCCACGCTTCGGCGTTGCAGCTTGCATGTACAGCTATTCCAGGGAGGCGAGGATTTGCACGTGCTCTACATCTTCAGCGGCTGTGGCGTTCTCTTCCTCCAGCAACACGGCGAACATCTCGTCATCATCGGAGTCCATGGCTGAATGGGCCAATCGTCGAACACTTGGTGGGCGAGGTGGTGGGTGCTAGAGGCGTGGTCGAGCTACAGTGAAGGAATGACGGCAAAAGTGCCCTAGGTTGTAGGGGAACTTGCAGCGGTGGTGGCGGACCTATCTACCAGCACGAGTTCGGCTTGAATCGACGGAGTTTCGTTGGCGCAAGCATGGCGGCAAGGCAGCTGGGGGGATGGAATCCTTCGCCGCGGGCGAGGCGACTGGTGATTGGAAATGGGATGTCTCGCCGATAGGGGTGGCCCACCCTTGTTTCCTCTCCATCCGGTGTTCCCAGGTTGTTCCCGACGTCTCGGGTTTGGCATGGGAATGTCGGACCAATTTTGGGCCAAATCCAGATGAAACCGGCATCCTGGGAACGTGACTGGGCAAAAAATCGCCGTCCGGACCAAAAATACGCCCTGGGAACGCGAGTGGAGATGCTCTTATCCCACTTGTTTAGAGTTATACTAGAGCATCTCCACTCGGGTTCCCAGCAGGCCGTTCCCAGGGCGTATTTTTCATCCAGACGCAGAAAATTGGCCCAGTCGCGTTTCTAGGACACTGGTTTCACCCGGATTTGGCCCAAAATACGTTCGGCCTTCCCAGGCCGAACCCGCGGCTCTAGGAACACATAGGGAACGCCGGACGTACCGATTTCGGTAGGAAAAAAGGACCTCGGTGCGTGGACCTGCCCAGTCTGTGACCAAAGGCCGTCCGTCGTCATCCTTCCACCCTGGCTCCCACAAAGGACCGCCGGACGGACCGCCGGGAATTAACTGCTCGTCTCGTCAACCACGCGTCAGCGTAATGGCGCGCCACCGCCACCTCGGCTACCCACGGTTTCCCCTTTTCCCGCCACGCTGCTACACCCCTCCCGCCTTCACCGCCCGCGCTCGGCCTATAAAAGCCTGCCACTGCACAGCTCATGGCACACACTCTCCAACCCCTCTCCAACTCCGGTGAACAATAGAGCTCAACAAAAACACCCATGCCGGAACGGTTCCCAGGCGATCCCGTGGTGGCCAACGGCTTCAACTGGCGCACTCTGCAGCTGTGGGAGGCATGGATGATGTACGACACCGGTTACATGGCGCCGCCAGATTTCCGCTGCCCACTCGGCTGGAAGCTCAGCGCCGGCGGCATACCGATACCGCCGGTTCCGGAGGATGACAAATGGTCGAGGCGATCTAGGAGGCTATCGCAGCGATGGAGGACCCGGAGCTCACCAAAGACCTCGGCAACCTGGTCCACTGGGAACAGTTCTTCACCGAGCGACGGCTGCGCGAGCTCACCGCCCACGACGGGCCGCCCGACACGTCGCCTATCAACACCCAGATTTTTAAGTCCAGATGTCTGTTATGCCATACATCGCAGTCCTAGGATTACCATTTTTGTGAGACATAACAGAAGTGGTACCACATTACATCATCCATTACAAACCATAATAAATTTCTTACAAATAAAGGATCTCATGATCCAGCTTAATACAATCAAAGCAACGGAAAGTAAACGTAGTAGGGATCCATCTTCAGAGTCACAGGCAATGCTGACGATGGGAGATGATCCTAGTTGTCATAGACCTCCTGTTGTCCATCTTCCGGATAATCCTCCTCATAGTCTGGCCATGGGAATAGCCAGGGACAAACCCATGAGTACTCATTAAGTACTCGCAAACTACCACTAGCATAAGTAAGGCCAAACTAGTAGGAGTCATAAGCTCTAGGTTTGTTTGCAAAAAGCCAGGTTTATTTCATGAAGCTTCAAGAGTAAAGACCTAATTTAGTTCTCCACATCACTTAAGTGGGAACTCAGATTTCATGTCCACAACTCTGTTGTGGTCAAGTCAAGGTCATCCTTCAAGTCACAAATCATTTTGAAAACATCAGACAACGAAACAGTATGGCCACTCCAACTGTCCATAACCGCGGACGCGGTTATTCGAATAGTTTGACACTCTGCAGAGGCGGTACACTTTCACCACAAAATTCGATACATCCGTCGGGGATAACTCTAAATCATCATACTTGGTATGCAGATAATCAATCCTAACCTTTCAATTACATGCCCTAGTATAGGAACCTCCCCTATGAGTTTGGCCTCCCAGCCATGGCCATCTGCCACCCTGGGCACTGCATAGGTGAACATTCATCACGAGGTAGCCTCAGCTCAACCTCTTCCGCAAGGGAACCCATACTAAGACATATAAGCTTCCAGTCAAGCCCTACCCAACTCAGGTATTGTGGTTTTATGGTAAAATTGGAATGGTATTGCATCCAAACCCAACCATCAGTTTTTTTAATTAAAGTCAAGGCTCATGCCTCAACATTTTCATCATCAAACCATGGTGTATCATAACACATGTCAAAACATTTCAATAGAATGAACCGTCATTCCAAGGTTTTCATAATCATTTTCACCAACTATTCCCATCTAAAGTAATCAAGTTTAGTTTAGCACTAGCCACTAGTATTGAGGGTATCACTATTGGGGCTGTTAATCAAGTATAAGTATCCAAGGCTAATCCTATGATAATTTGAGGATATCCATCCTATTTTCCACTAATCACAATTCATTAACTAAGTAAGACTATAGCAAAGAGAAAAGCAAAGCTTGAATTAAAACTGGGAATTGGTAAAGTTGCATCTCAGAGGTTTGCATATGGTATCTGTACAAGTTAGCTTTCATAGCTAAACTTTCATGGATAGCTTGCATAGTAAGCTTGCCTTGTTGGTTGTAGTCGTTGAAGTTTTCTTCTTCTTCCTTGAAGTACTCCTCCTCAGTGTTTCCCGGGTCGGTACTAGCGTCTATAAATACATTCAATGTACACAATCACCAAACAACACTTCACTACTTCTATTTAGCACATAAGGGCTCACACTAGATGAACTAGTATCATCTCAATCATCATATGGTATCTTAACATTTTTCTTATTCTTCTTATTTTAGAAAATTAATTTCTACTCATTTTAAATTCTTAAGATTTAATATTCTCCAATTAAAATAGTGGATCATGTTAACACATGGCATCACCATCTATTCCAATACTTGGGAATGTGAATTAAAATGGTGATCATATATTACAAGATTTAATATTACTATTTAATAATATTAGAGTGACTAGAAATGCCTATATAGCACTCTTTTAATACTAAGCCATGGTTCATACTTGTAAAACCAAATCTTTTTACATATTCATGTGGAGCATGGAAAATGTGATTTTTGAGAGGTGGAATCATCTCAAAAACATTTATAGTGGGCCGGCCCAATTGCACAGCGCTGGCGCAATGGGCTTCTAACAGAACGTTCCCACGCGTTAGTGACTTATCTAAACTTAAACGGTATATTTCAATCTCAGCCCTACGATTAGACTAAGATCTATGGCTGTGGTTCATCATGTCCGTCGAATTGCTCTGGCGAGAAACGAACCCTAACGCGGCAGTGGGGGTCACTGGGGACTTACCGGGGCTCCAGCTATGGTCAGCAATGGGGGCGAATGGGGTTGTCGATGACGGCGGTTTGATTGGCAGTCACGATAGCCCCTGGGTGGCTGCAATCAACGGCTTCCTTCCTCGACTGCAGCGGCGGACTCCGGCCAAATTCCGGCGTCGTGGTGCTAGTCTTGCTCCGGGGAAGGGACGGTGAGGTTCCTGGGTGAGTGTGGAGTGGAATGGTGTGGAGATTGAGGGCTGGGGTGGCCTCTATTTATAAACCAAGGGTTGAGGTAGGGCGACATGGTCTGGCTTCTCCGGCGATGTTGCTACAGGTCGCGTTCGTCACAGTAGAGGGCATGGGCTGGTGCGGCGGACTATGGCGATCGCCAGGCGAGTGATGGCACATCAAGGGGCGGTCTCTGTTGGTCGGGCGATGTCAGCGCTCTGTTCGGGTACGCGGGTGTTCGTCACATGGTACAGTGGTCACGGGGCGTGTGGTGATACGTCCATTTTGCATCACTATTCTATGTCATAATCCACTGTAACTCATTGATATATTTCGTATTGAGAGGCGATACTTATGTTATTTCATCTGTTTTTGCATGCTTGATGACTTTTGGAGCATGGACCGCTGCAGTCAGGATTCTGATGGAAAAAAGTGTTGTTTGGAGGCAAAATTCGCGAAGATCAGAAAATCCAGAAAAATACATGGAAAATCCTATTTTTCCAGAAGACAAAGGAAGCCAGAAGGGGGGCTGCAGATGGGCCACAGGGGGCCCACACCACCCCTGGCACGGGCCACCCTGGACCGCGCCACCAGGTGGTGTGGCCGCCCTGGTCCACCCCTGGCACTCCCCTCTGGCGTATATTATCCTCCCGAAACCCTAAGAATCGGGGAGCAACCACAAAAAGATTCCGCCGCCTCTACGGGGCGGAAAACACTTAGAGAGAAAGATCTCTCCGATAGAAAGATTTATGCCAGGGGAATTCCTTCCCGGAGAGGGGAGATCATCGCCATCAACACCACCAACAAGCTGGACTTCATCGGGATCATCATCATCATCACCACCATCACCATCATCACCAGCAGCACCCTCATCACCATCTCCATATTGCTGTAACAATTGAATTGAATCTTGCATAGTTCATAGGGGAAACTTTCCCGGTGTTGATTACTCTTTGTAGTTGATGCTATTGTGTGAACCGTTGAATTATTGTTTATGTTCAGATTGTTATACATCATTATTCCATCTCTGATCATGATCCATATGATGTCTTGTGAGTAGTTCGTTTTGTTCTTGAGGACATGGGAGAAGTCATGTTGTTAGTAGTGGAGTTGTGTTGAGAAAGATTCAATAGTTTGATATTTAAGTTGTGGTGTACTTCTTCTAGTGGTGTCATGTGAACATCGACTACATGACACTTCACCTATATGGGCCTAGGGGAATGCATTGTGTATTTGGCTACTAACCGTAGGGGTTGCCAGAGTGACAGAAACCTGAACCCCCGTTAGGAAACCATTGCACAAGGGACATAAGGGTCTTAGAGTTTAAAGATGTGGTTAGGTTTCTATGTTAATTACTTTCTTGTACTTACGGATGTTTGCAAGGGGTATAATCACAAGTATGTATTAGTCCTAGGAAGGTCGGTACATTAGCACAGGTTCACCCACACAACACTTAGCAAGCTAAAGAAGATTAATCAACTATATGAAGCGAAAGCACTTGACAGTCTTCCCATGTGTCCTCGAGAATGTTTGGTCATCTTAAGTAATACAACCGGCTTGTCCTTTGCTGCATAAAGGATTGGGCCACTTGCTGCATTTATTCCTACCGTCTTTTATTTACTCGTACTTTGTTTACTTGCTTTATCAAAAACCCCTAAAAATCCGTTTGCTAAGTATTTGCAGAGAATTCCTAATCCAAACCACTCACGAGCACCTTCTTCTCCTCGTTGGGTTCGACACTCTTACTTATCGAAAATACTGCGATACACCCCCTATACTTGTGGGTCATCAAGACTATTTTCTGGCGCCGTTGCCGGGGAGTGAAGTGCTATTGGAGAGTGGAACTGGTAAAGGAAACTTCTACTGTGAGTATTGTTTACTTCTATTAGTTGCTTTATTTTCGTTATGGATAATTCGCTGAGTTTCTTATTTGGTAATGCTACTACCACTGCTAAGGTAGTAGATAAACCACCACCTGCTGAGAATGATGTTTTTAAAATACCTACAAGAATTATTGATCGTGTTATGGATAACTACTATGTTGGGGATGGAACTGTCCATCCCGGTGATCATTTTCTCTTTATACACGAATTATGCGAGTTGTTCAAGTGTGCAGGAATTACTACAGATCAAGTTAAGAAGAAATTATTCTCATTATCGCTGAAAGGAAGAGCTGAGGAATGGTATAAGGTGCTGAAGAATGGTTAAGCTCTGGAATGGGAGGAAATAGTGCCTCTCTTTTATTCAAAGTTTTATCCTCCTAGTGAGATTCATAAAGATCGGAATCAAATATACAACTTTTGGCCTCTTGATGGAGAGAGTACAACTCAAGCTTGGGGGAGATTGAAGTTACTAATGCTCAAATGTCCCATTCATGAGCTCCCCAACAATATTATTATCAATAACTTTTATGCAAGGCTCCCTCTACATGACAAGGATTTATTGGATGCTTCTTGTGCTGGATCATTAACTCGCATGGAAGAAGAAGCTAAATGGGACCTTCTAGACCATATTCAAGACAATGTTGAAGCTTGGGAGAATGACAAAGGCAGGAAGTCAGGTATAAATTATGATAATGAATGCATTGAATCTTTTATGGGAACTGATGACTTTCAAAATATTAAAAATGCTTATGGTCTAGACTCTCAAGCTATTGCTTCCTATTTTAAGGCTTTTGCTTCCTACATTGAAGTGCCTAAAAAGAAGTGGAATAAGTATCAAGAACCTTATAAAGATATTGCTAAGAGTGTTCCTGCAAGAAATACTAAAGTTTATACTGCTAATCATGTTTTACCTAAACCTTACATTGAGAAAATGTCTTTCCCAGTTAAGATAAAGGAACATTCTATGATGGCTAGTATGGTTAATGAAAGTATAATCAAATCTGTTGAACTTGATAAACGAATGGTTGATGAACCTATAGTAGCAAATGTGAAAGACTTTGTTACTAAATATGAAGAAGAGGGATACACGATCCTTTGTAAGGATACCTCTAATATTGTTTCACATAGTAGTGTTATGAGAGCTAGTATTCCTGTGTTTTCTGTTAGAATAAGTGATCATTGCTATGATAGTCCTTGTGATAGTTATATTGTTAAGTTTATGCATGATACTGAAAGTTACTATGAAAGGGAGAAAAGTGTTCTTATGCATCTCAATAATATCAAGTTTCCTCGTTTTATGCTGAAAGTTTTTATGTTGCACTTCTTTTTCCTTCCTATGCAAGTAACCTCTGGTTTCAACAACTTGTTTGTTTACAAAATTCCCTTGCATAGGAAGTGGGTTAGACTTAAAACGTGTTTATTTTTGCTTCTTAATGCTCCCTTTCACTTCAATTCATATTCCTAAGTGAGCATCTTCAAAATTATCTTGCCCATCTTAATGGCTATAAAGAAAGAGCTTTTTGGGAGACAACCCAATTTGTTTTTGCTTTCAGTTTGTTTTTGTTTCTTTGAGTATTGGAAGTTATTACTTCGGTAATAACCGCTCCTTATCCTTTTTGTTTGGTTTTTGTGTCAAGATCAACTTCTAATGAGAGAGAAGTAATATTTGGGGAAGTTGCTGTCCCAAAATAGATTTTTGTGCTGCACCATAAAAATTCGTGAGAGATCTCTGTATGTCGGATTGAGCTGTAATTTTTTGTGCTCCTGCCCCAGGTTGTTATTAACTTTCGTTAGTTTTGCACTTTTTGATTTGAGCAACAGAAGATTTTCTACAAAATTGATCTTTACCTGCTGGTCTATTTTGACAGATTTTGCCACTCTTGCATTTGCTTCTTTATTCGATTTCCTTTTTTTGAATTCTTTTTGGGTTTTTGGAAGGAGTTGCTACAGTAGCTTATGTTTTGATGGTTTTCAATTGAAGTTGTACACAAAAGGTTTTATCTCCTCACTTATACTAATGTTGCTAATGAGAAATGTGTGAAGTTTTGTGTGAAAGAAATTTCCAGGTAGTGGAGATAATGGTGTAATAAGGAAGAGAAAGGTTTTATGACTCAAGTAATAAGTGTATGAAGATGAAGATATTGATGTTATTCAAGTGGTGCCTCCGGAAGAATCTACTAGATACCAAATTCAGAAACCTGCAGAGCCCGCTTTGAAATAGGTAACAGTTCTGGTAAAAAAAGTTCCGCGAAAATACTATCCAACTATATGTTTGCAGTTTTTAGTCAATAAGGAAAGCTACGAAGCGGAAAAGGGACGGAAACGGAGCCAGGGTGGCTGACACCACCCTGTGGCGTGGGCCCACCCCTGACCGCGCCACCAAGTGGTGAGTCCACCCTGGACTCCGCCTCCGACTCATTTTCTCACAGTACCTTCCTTTTGTTGTGAAACTTCAGAATATATAACCCCCCAGATCCTCCATGGTTCGTATATCGTGTTTTTGTTTTGATCTGTTTCTACCAGGAACTATCTTTGAAAGCTTAGAAGCACAATGGTGTCCGCCAAGGATAAAGGAAAGGAGCCTATGGAGGAAGATCTCCAAGACCCCGGGCAGGAGAAGGAGATCAAGATTGAAGGTGAAGAGGAGGCAAAGCACACCAGCACTACTGTTGCAAGCATTGGAGTGGTGGCAAACCCTGCCAGGACTATGTCAATTGGAGGGAAGCCTCCTCATCACCATTCAGATCCTTGGTCACTTCCTCCATGCACCAAGAATCCTTTCCATACTCTTATCCATGAGCATCAATACCAGAATATGCCCAAGGGGAAATTACCCTCCAATTGGGATTCTCCTTGTTCTAGCTATGCAGGGAAAGAAGACTTCAAGGAGGAAGAGTGGGGAGAGAATCGCAAGAGCTGGGATTCTCAACCCGACATGATCATGATCCGCATTGAGCAAAACTCACAGCTGATCTGTAATCTCACCTTCGAGATAGAGGACTTGGGGAAACTGATCAAGAAGCTCATCGAGAGGATACCACCACCACCGAAGGAGTAATTCTTCATCATGTTTGGCATCCCCTTGGTTTGTTCCAAGCTTGGGGGAGTGTCGCGGTATCACGTCACTATCTTCTATCTTTTTACCTTTTTAGTAGAGTCATATCGTGAATAGAGAAGTTATTATGTAGGATGGTTTGCAATATGGAAGTGTCCCCTCTCTCGTTAGATATATATCCCTTGGTGTGAGTTGCCGTTATGGATTATTAATGAGAACTTCTATCATTTACTCTTTTGCATAGCTTATATTAGTTTTCAATTCGTGGTTATATGATTGATCTTGTTGTTAGTATTGGTATCACTTTGGGATCATTGAGTTAATTTAGTTGGTTTTGGCAAACCTGGCTTGGTCAGTAGCACACTATTTTTGAGAGTTGAATGAAAAGATAAAAGTACTCTAAAGAAAAATAATTTCATCATCTTTCTTTCTTGATTTGCTCATAAGTTTAGTTTTCTCTAGTTAAGATCTTTTGTGCTTCCAAAGAAGATTGCATGTTTGTCTTTATCATTGTATGTTTGTTTGTTTCCTTCAACTCTTGTACTTGCTACCCAGCCTTGCTAGCCATAAACCTGTACTGAGAGGGAATTCTTCTCATGCATCCACTCCTTTAAACCAAAACCCGCGCCATTTGTGTCCACCATACCTACCTATTAGCATTATTGCTATTCCAAGTAAATTCTTGTTTTATCTACCTCCCAAATTAAACTTGTTATGTGCAAATTAGTGATTAAAGCTCTCACGAACTTGATGGCACACATTAATTTTCTTGCATTTAATAACCTGAACCATTGGGTCCTTCTTTGTTGCGTATATGCTTGCGGTTTATGAGTTGAAGTTAGCAGAACCATGTATCATGGGGAACGCTTTGAACACTGCCATGGTACTTTGTACCTAGTTGATATCATGATTCTTTTGCCTATGGATCCCAACGATGTGAAGTAAAAGTGGAACTTGTAAGATCATGGAGTTTATATGTGTGTTAGAGAAACGCCTAGGCCGCTAGCCTAAGCCATGCCTAATCATGGTGGAAACTTGCAGCATAACTATAGTGAGCATTCTATGAAGCATCCTCAATAGAAACCTATGCAAATAGCAAATAAAAAGATGCTGAGATGCTCACTGTCTGCTTGCCTTGTCACTTTGATTATGGGATAGCTCTTGTGTCATGTGCAAGGGGTACCTCGTTGGCGGTTCTCAATGATACACATGTATTTACAATGACAAGAGCTTACTCGTGACTGAAGTTGAGTAGCATGAGGTTCGGTACTCATAAGTAAGGGGCATGAGATTTCAACTTATAACTTGTCAAGCATATCCTCTTAGTTGTGTCACTTTAACCTTAATCACCAAAAGATACCTATGATAGGGGCAATGAGAGCTGAAAGCTAGTAAGTATCATAATTTTTGGGAGCTCTTTATGAGACTTGCAATCCCTGCTTCCCTCTGCGAAGGGCCTTTCTTTTACTTTGTAGTTGAGTCAGTAAACCTATTCCCTTCTATCTCAGCAAGTATTTTGAGTTGTTGTGTTTCATTCATTCATATGATGATTTATTCAATCATGTTTCTCATGTTCCTTGTTTTACACATTGCTCTTATCTTGGTGATTACTACTTTGAAAGCTATCATTGAAAACCAGTTATTTGTAAACTCCAGCAAATTATCAACTATTCTTTGACCAAGAGCTAAGTTTGCCATTACCAATTATGATTTACTCTATGTATCTTTATGGTGTTTCCTTTGCTTATTGCAAGTTAAGTTATATAATAGTGAGTTGTCTTCTATTATGATCTATATATTGATGAATGTGATGCTTCTTGTCCGTATTCTTTTATCGACTCTTCACTCCATAAACCTGAGGCCATGTTTTATTGAGCTCAGTTTTGCTTGGGGACAAGCGAAGTCTAAGATGGGGGGAGTTGATACGTCCATTTTGCATCACTATTCTATGTCATAATTCACTGTTATTCATTGATATATTTCGTATTGAGAGGTGATACTTATGTTATTTCATCTGTTTTTGCATGGTAGATGACTTTTGGAGCATGGACCGCTACAGTCAGGAT
Source organism: Avena eriantha (assembly GCA_910589775.1). Taxonomy (NCBI): domain Eukaryota; kingdom Viridiplantae; phylum Streptophyta; class Magnoliopsida; order Poales; family Poaceae; genus Avena; species Avena eriantha. Next base: position 529,932,950 of record OU342741.1, read on the forward strand.
TCTGATGGAAAAAGTGCTCTTTGGAGGCAAAATTCGCGAAGATCAGAAAATCCGGAAAAATACATGGAAAATCCTATTTTTCCAGAAGACGAAGGAAGCAAGAAGGGGGTCTGGAGATGGGCCACAGGGGGCCCACACCACCCCCTGGCGCGGGCCACCCTGGGCCGCGCCATTAGGTGGTGTGGCCGCCCTGGTCCACCCTTGGCACTCCCCTCTAGCGTATATTATCCTCCCGAAACCCTAAGCCTCGGGGAGCGTCCACAGAAAGATTTCGCCGCCTCTGTGGCGTGGAAAACACCGAGAGAGAGAGAGAGAGATCTCTCCGGCAGACAGATTTCTGCCAGGAGAATTCCTTCCCAGAGAGGGGAGATCGTCGCCATCAACACCACCATCAGGATGGACTTCATCGGGATCATCATCATCACCATAACCACCATCAGCACCCTCATCACCATATCCATATTGCTGTAACAATTGAGTTGAATCTTGCATTGTCCATAGGGGAAACTTTCCCGGTGTTGATTACTCTTTATAGTTGATGCTATTGAGTGAACCATTGAATTATTGTTTATGTTCAGATTGTTATACATCATTATTCCATCTCTGATCATGATCCATATGATGTCTTGTGAGTAGTTCGTTTTGTTCTTGAGGACATGGGAGAAGTCATGTTGTTAGTAGTGGAGTTGTGTTGAGAAAGATTCAATAGTTTGATATTTAAGTTTTGGTGTACTTCTTCTAGTGGTGTCATGTGAACGTCGACTACATGACACTTCACCTATATGGGCCTAGGGGAATGCATTGTGTATTTGGCTACTAATCGTAGGGGTTGCCGGAGTGACAGAAACCTGAACCCCCATTAGGAAACCATTGCACAAGGGACGTAAGGGTCTTAGAGTTTAAATATGTGGTTAGGTTTCTACCTTAATTACTTTCTTGTACTTATGGATGTTTGCAAGGGGTATAATCACAAGTATGTATTAGTCCTAGGAAGGTCGGTACATTAGCACAGGTTCACCCACACAACACTTAGCAAGCTAAAGAAGATTAATCAACTATATGAAGCGAAAGCACTTGACAGTCTTCCCATGTGTCCTCGAGAACGTTTGGTCATCTTAAGTAATACAACCGGCTTGTCCTTTGCTGCATAAAGGATTGGGCCACTTGCTGCATTTATTCCTACCGTCTTTTATTTACTCGTACTTTGTTTACTTGCTTTATCAAAAACCCCTAAAAATCCGTTTGCTAAGTATTTGCAGAGAATTCCTAATCCAAACCACTCGCCAGCACCTTCTGCTCCTCGTTGGGTTCGACACTCTTACTTATCGAAAATACTATGATACACCCCCTATACTTGTGGGTCATCATGCGGCGGCGAACGGTCATGTCTGGGAGCTCATTGGTGCTACGGCAATCACGGGTACGAGTGGAGAGAGCGAGGTGCGGCGTGTGCGTGCGAGGCAGCTGCGACGCTCCATCGTGCTCTCGACATGGCCAGGGATTAAATGGGCGTGGCTGGCCTGGCTCCTTCTCGCCTCGCCGTTGGTCAATGGGTGGACAGGGGGTGGCGGTGAGGTCATGGCTACTCGCTAGACATCGTGGGAGAGGGCGGTGTGGCACACCGTGAGTGGTTCGTGCTCGATCGACATGGCCGGCTCGGTACGGGCGTGCCACTGGTGCAACGGTGGAGAGGAGGCTCTCCACTGCATGGCCAAGTACCAAGGATGATCAAGGAAAAGTAGTGGAGTGGAAATGAGGTACAAGAGATGATCAAATGATTGATCACAAACAGTAGATAGTTGGTAGATGTACTATGCCTGCCAGGTGTTCGACCAAATGGCCGCATGAATTCATCTTTTGAATTTTTGAAATATTTTTGGTGAGTGATCTGAGTAATTTCTTAGTAGTCTCTGGCTGCTGGGATTTGTCAAGGGAAATTGATTTGAGTGGTTTTTGAAAAGTGGTGATCTTAGTACATAGACTAGATTCAATTTTGAAATGCCTCTTAAATAGATTTGAAATTAGTTTCTGCCACTTTGTAAAGTTTGCTTGGATTCACTTTTACTTGGTCTAGCAAGGGGTGAAAAGATTGGGAATTGTTTCTATTATAAATCCTTTACTAGGAACACTCAAAGTGGTCTAGTGGATAAGTTTGGTCAAAATGACCATTTGATCATGTGACTTATATTTGATTTTCTTATCATTTGATTTTTCTTGGAAAAGACCTAGATGATGTAGTAAACCTTTTTAAACTAAGCCTTATTATTTGTATCCATCAATCATGGCAATTTAAAGCATTCATACAGTAATGCAAATCACACATGCACTCATATTAAGTTTAATAATAAAAGTTTTTGTTAACCCCAAACTTGGGTGATTAGAGCTTGATAAGCTTGATTAATATTTTTGGGATGTTACAAACCTTCCCTCCTTAAACAGAATCTCGTCCCGAGATTCAGGAAAAACTAGGAACTAAAGAGATTGGGAAACTCTGTCCTATAATCTTCTCGTTCCCAGGTGGCTTCTTCTTCGGTATGGTTACTTACTGGATCTTGAGAAACTTGATACTTCTGGTCCGGGTGGTTCTAAATGCTTCTTCCAATATACGGATGGGCACTTCACGATAAGTTAGATACTTGTCGATATCTATGGCTCTATGATCAATGTTCTTGAAAACTTTGGCCTTCTCTAGAACTTCTAAGCATTTGCGAAGTAACGAGATATGCAACACATTATGCACGGCTGACATCTCTTCAGGCAGTTCCAGTTGATAGGATACTTCTCCTCGGTGATTCAAAATCTTGAAGGGTCCAATATATCTAGGGGAAAGCTTCCCTTTCAGCTGAAAACGTTGCATTACCTTCAAGGGTGATACTTTGAGATACACAAAATCTCCTATATTGAAGGTCAAGTCTTGACGTCTTTTATCTACATAACTCTTCTGTCTGGATTGAGCGGTCTTGAGGTGCTCACGGACTTTGTGAACCTTCTCTTCAGCTTCTCGTAGAATGTCTGGTCCAAAGATCTGACTCTCTTTTACTTGCGACCAATTCAACGGGGTACGACACTTCCTTCCATACAGAAATTCAAAGGGGACCATTTGCAAACGGGCTTGATAACTATTGTTTTAAGAGAATTCCACGAAAGGCAGATAGTCCTCCCATTTAGATCCATATTCTAACACACAAGCTCTCAACATATCTTATAAGATCTGGTTGACTCTTTCAGTTTGTTAGTCGGTTTGCGGATGATAAGCTGTGCTGAAATTCAGTTTGGTTCCTAATCCCTCTTGGACTTTCTGCCAAAATCTTGAGGTAAACTAGGTTCCTCGATCCGACACTATGGTCTTGGGGGTTCCATGCAGAATGACTATTCTAGCGATATACAACTCCACTAGCTTCGAACTTTGGTAGGTAATTGATGGCCCAAGATATCTCGAGCTCGTTAGGGAACCCCAAGAGGAAGGTATGATGAGCACAGCAGCAAGTTTCCCTCAGTTATGAAACCTAGGTTATCGAACCAGTAGGAGCAAGGAAACACCTCCAAGGTGTTGTTGCCAACTTGGAATCCTGCACAACACAACCACGGAACTTTGCCCCCAACTTATAGTGAGGTTGTCAATCTCACCGGTTTTGTTGAAAACAAAGCATTAAACTTATTGTGTGGAAGAAAGTAAAAGCTTGCAGAAAGTAAACAGAAAACAGTAAAAAATTGTAGATTGATGGTAAAAGAAAGGACCGGGGTCCATAGTTCACTAGTGGTGGTTCTCCTTAAGATAGATGACATGTTGGGTGAACAAATTACAGCAGGGCAATTGATAAACATCGAGAAAGCATGCATGCATATACTAATCATCTTGACTCCTTTGAGATTCGATTGGGCATTACAACATTATACATAGATCGTAATACAACTGCATATATGACTAATAATCCACCTTCAGGTTATCATCTGAACCCCCTCCAGTATTAAGTTGCAAGCAACAGATAATTGCATTACGCATTGCGTGTAAAGTAAACAATACAATTGTTCTATGAACAAAGGATTGTTGTTTTCTCCCTAGTAGCAACAGCACATCTAGTACCTTAGATATTTATGTCACTTCCCAGATTACCAGAGGCATGAACCCACTATCGAGCATAAATACTAACTCTTAGAGTTGCTAGCATCTGGTTGGCCAAGATAGCTACTAACAACAGAAAGCATGCAAGATCACAAATAACAAAGACATGATAGAATCAATAATCAATCTGAAATAGCATCTCAATATCCACCGGATCCCCGCAAACACAACTTGTAGGATTACCAATAGATGATCTTGATCATGAAAGGAGCTCACAAGATCTAAACATGATAGCACAAAGGAGAAGAACCAACCATCTAGCTACTACATGGACCCGTAGTCCAAGGATGAACTACTCACGCATCACACCAGAGGCTTGCATGGTGATGAAGAAGGCCTACATGGTGAATTCCCCTCTCTGGCAGGGTGCCGGGAAGAGCTTCAGATCCCTCCCGCTCTAGGGATGGAGATGATATCGTCTATAGACTCTTTCATGACATTTTGATCGGGATACTTAGGGTTTCTATATCGAAGGCATCTTATAGTCGGAAGGGGAGGCCGAGGGGGTGCCCTAGGCAGCCACACCACCCCCTGACGTGGCCAGGCCTGGCCCGCACGGCCATGTGGTGTGGCGGCCCTCTGGCCCCTCTCCGTCTCGTATTCTGTCTCCGTGTCCCCCTCGGTGAAAAACTGACTTTTGTTTTTGTCCCGTCCAATTCTGAGAATATTCATTTTCTGACTTTCCTGGAACCAAAAATAGCAGAAAACAGGCAGTTGGCACTGTGGCATCTTGTTAATAGTTTAGTCCAAGAAAGTGTATAAAAATACTCCAAAGTTGGAACAAAACATAAGAAAGTAGATAAAAACCAAGCATGGAACATCAAAAATTATAGATACGTTAGCAACGTATCAGTAGTCTTGACGGGTATGAAATGGGCTACGTTGGACAATCTATCCACTATGACCCAACTAGAGTCATTTCCCCTACTAGATGTAGGCAAACCGGTGATAAAATCCATTCCGACAGAATCCCATTTCCATTCCGGAATATGCAATGGTTGCAAAAGTCCTGCGGGTCGCTGATGTTCCGCTTTGACTCTCTGACAGATATCACACTTGGATATGTAGCTCCTGACTTCTCGCTTCATTTTGTGCCACTATAATTGCTCCTTCAGATCCTGATACATCTTCGTTCCTTCCGGGTGGATAGAATAAAGGGTATTATGGGCTTCCTCCATAATGACTTGCTTCAACTCCGACTCTGTTGGTACACAGATACGTCCTTTGTACCACAGAACTCCTTCTTCATCTTTAGTGAATCCAGGTACCTTCCCTGTTCCAATACGACACTTGATTCCATTGATACTGACATTTCCATTCTGGGCTTCCTTTACCTGACTGATCAGGGTGTGTTGAAGTTCTATGCTGGCTAGAAATCCTTCGCTAACTAGCTCCACTCTGAAATTCTCCATCTATTCATGCAGACTTGGTTGGGCTTCCTTAATCATGGTGTTTAATCTACATGGAAATCGTCTAAGTGCATCCGCTACCACATTGGCTTTGCCGGGGTGTGCTGACTCGTGTACTAACGAGCTCGTTAGGGAACCCCAAGAGGAAGGTATGATGAGCACAATAGTAAGTTTCCCTCAGTTATGAAACCAAGGTTATCAATCCAGTAGGAGCAAGGAAACACCCCAAAGGTGTTGCTAGCTGAGCCTTGGCAGGGCGCACTACCGGTGCTAGTAGCAACATGGAGACCTGCACAACACAACCACAGAACTCTGTCCGCAACTTGCGATGAGGTTGTCAATCTCACCAGTTTTGCTGAAAACAAAGGATTAAACGTATCGAATGGAAGAAAGCAATAATTTGCAGAAAGTAAACACAAAGCAGTAAATAGTTGTAGATTGATAGTAAAAGAAAGGACCGGGGTCCATAGTTCACTAGAGGCGGCTCTCCTTAAGATAGATAACATGTTGGGTGAACAAATTACAGCAGGGCAATTGACAAACACCGAGAAAGAAATACATGCATATACTAATCATCTTGACTCCTTTGAGATTCGATTGGGCATTAACATTATACATAGACCGCCATCCAACTGCATCTATGACTAATAATCCACCTTTAGGTTATCATCCGAACTCCCTCCAGTATTAAGTTGCAAGCAACAGATTATTGCATTACGAATTGCGTGTAAAGTAAACAATATGATTGTTCTATGAACAAAGGATTGTTGTTTTCTCCCTAGTAGCAACAGCACATCTAGTACCTTAGAGATTTATGTCACTTCCCCAGATTACCAGAGGCATGAACCCACTATCAAGCATAAATACTAACTCTTGGAGTTGCTAGCATCTACTTGGCCAAGATAGCTACTAACAACGGAAAGCATGCAAGATCACAAATAACAAAGACATGATAGAATCAATAATCAATCTGAAATAGCATCTCAAGATCAATCGGATCCTCGCAAACACAACATGCAGAATTACAAATAGATGATCTTGATCATGAACGGAGCTCACAAGATCGAAACATGATAGCACAAAGGAGGAGAACCAGCCATCTAGCTACTACATGGACCCATAGTCTAGAGATGAACTACTCACGCATCACACCGAAGGTTTGCATGATGATGAAGAAGGCCTCCAGGGTGAAATCCCCTCTCCGGCAGGGCGCCGGAAAGAGCTTCATATCCCTCCTGATCTAGGGATGGAGACGACAGCGGCTACAGACTCTTTCGTGGACTTTTGATCGGGTACTAAGGGTTTCTATATCGGAGGCATCTTATAGTCGAAAAGGGAGGCCGAGGGGGTGCCTGGGGCAGCCAGACCACCCCTAGTGCGGGCTAGGCCTTGCCGCGCAGCCAGGTGGTGTGGTGGCCCCCTGGCCCCTCTCCGTCTCGTATTCTAGCTCCGTGTGTCCCTCGGTGAAATATTGGCTTTGGCTTTTGTCCCGTCCAATTCCGAGAATATTCATTTTCTGACTTTCCTGGAACCAAAAATAGTAGAAAACAGGCAGGTGGCACTGTGGCTCTTGTTAATGGGTTAGTCCAAGAAATCATATGAAAAGTACTCCAATGTGTGGACAAAACACAAGAAAGTAGATAAAACCAAGCATGGAACATGAAAAATTATGGATACATTTGCAATGTATCAACATCCCCAAGCTTAACTCATGCTCGTCCTCGAGTAGGTAAGTGATAAAAAGAAAGAATAATTTTTGAGGTGACATGTGCCATCATAAACTTGATCAAAGTATCTGCAAAACATTCGAAGCTGGGATCATAGTACTTCAATCATAACATGAAAGACAAAGTTCTAGCAATAAGACAAAGCAACTATTTTGCAACATGAAAAGTCACAAACAAAAGATTCATGAATAACAATGCTTTGCAAGACGTTTGTTTGTTTCACATAAAGAAAACATAGCATAATAGCATTCAGCTTGTCCCTCATAGAGTAGCAAACATAAATGCATAGGACACCTTCAAAGTTCATAAGAGTGACTAGATACAAATAGTTTAAAACAAGCAATATCAAGTTATGCATCAATCAACTAGTCTTGGGACAATGCACATAGAACTAAGAATGGCCACTATGCTCTCAAAGTAGGTGCATAAAGATAGAAGGTGGAGACTCAACATAAAAGTGGAAGAAATACCTTCATAGAAGGAAGCAGAGATTCAAGTTTCATAAAGAGATTCCAAAAATTATGGTACTTAATAGCTTTCAGCTCTCATTGCCCCTATCATAAGCATCTTGAAGTGATTAGGGTTAAAGTGAACAAACTATGGTGTATATGCTTGACGAAGTATAAGTTGGAAATCTCATGTCCCTTGAATGCGAGGGCCGCTCCTCATGCTACTCAAGTTTAGTCACCGGTAAGTTTGTGTCATCGTAAGTACATGTGTATCATAGAGAACCGCCAACAGGGTACCCCTTGCCCGATGATACAGAAGAATCCCCATATCAAAATGACAAGGCAAGCAGACAACGAGCATCTCAGCAATCTTCTTATTTACCATGGGAATATGGTGTTTTTTCTCTCTTTCCTCTTTTCATAAATCTTTTTTTTCTTTTTCTCTTTTTTTCTCAATTCTGACTCTTTTTTAATAAGAAGAATGCTTCATAGACAGCTCATTATGGTTACGCTACAGGTTTCCACCATGTCAGCATGGATTAGACCAGCGGCCCAGGCGTTTCTCTAACACATATACATAACTCCATGGACTTACAAGCTCCCCTTTCATTTCACACCGACGACATCCATAGACAAAAGAGCATGATATCAACTAGGTACAAAGTACAAGTGCAATGTTGAAAGCGTTCCCCATGAAAGCAAGGTTCTGCTAATCCCCAACATATAAGTGCAAGCATATACAACATAGAAGACACAATTGTTCAACTTTATTAAGGGCAAGAAAAGTAAAGTGTGCCATTAAGTTCATGAAAGCTTTAATCACTAGTTTTCGCATAACAAGTTTAATTTGGAAGGTAGACAAAAACATGAATATACTTGGAATAGCATAAGCTAGTAGGTAGGTATGGTGGACTCTTGTCAACACCCGGATTTTTAATCCCAGATGCCCGTTATGCCATACCTCGCAATCCCAGGATTACCATTTTTGAGAGACATAACGGATTGGATATCACAGTACATCATCCATTACAAACCATACATAAGGTCTTACACAAATAAGGATTTCATGATCCAGTCTTAATACAACAAGCAGCAGAAATAAAAGATAAACTTAGCGGGGGGTCCATCTTCAGGGGCACAAGCAATGCTGACGAAGGCAGATGGTCCTAGTTATCATAGTCGTCATGTTGACCATCATCTTGATAGTCTCCTTCATAGTCTGGCCATGATAATAGCCAGGGACAAAAGCCATGAGTACTCTTTAAGTACTCGCAAACTACCACTAACAAGTACTAAAAATCCCAAGATAAAGTTCTAACTCTAAGTTTAACAATAAAGTTAAGTTTGAAAACTAAGCTGAGTTCAGAAGCAAAGAAAGATAAAGTAAAGTTCTAGAATCACTTAAGTTGGGAAGCTGTTGTTATAAACACAACCCTGTTGTGGTCAAGTCAAGATTCATCATTCTTTTCAAAGTATTTAGAAAACATCTGACAACGAAACAGTATGGCCATTCCAACTGTCCATAACCGCGGACGCGGCTATTCGAATAGTTTGACACTCTGCAGAGGTGGTACACTTTCACCACAAGATTCGATACATCTGTCAGGGGTAACCCTGAATCATCATACTTAGTATGCAGATAATCAAACATAACCTTCCCTTTACACACCCTAGTATAAGCACCTCTCCTATGAGCATGGCGTCCCAACCATGACCATCAGTCATCTTGGGCACTGCATAGGTGGACATCATGAGAGGTAGCCTCAGCTCAGACCTCTCCCGTGAGGGAACTAATACTAATGCATATAAATTTCCAGCTAAGCCTTACCCAATTCAGGTAGTGTGGTTGTACGGTAAATTTTGAATGGTATCACATCCGAATCCAACCATCAGTTTTATCAAAGGGTTAAGACTCATGCCTCAACATTTGCATCATCATCAACCATTTTTGTTTTCTCAACACATGTCAAAACATCTCAATAGAATGACTCATCATTCCAAGGTTTTCATAATTCATTTTCACCAAGTGTTCCCATCTAAAGTGACTCAGGTTTTTAATCTACTCTAACTACTAAGTTAAGAGTGTTCACTAAGGTGGAAAAGATAGGTTCAATCTCATGCCATAGAATGACATCTAAAGGGTTCTAATTAGGTCAAGTTTTATACTTTTTATGTTACCTTCAAACTAAGTAAAGAACTTGGTGTAAACTAAGGGAGTAAATCTTGTAACTAAGACTTGGGGTACTAATAGTCAAAAAGGGGGGTGTGATCAAAGCATGCTTAAGGCATCTTTGCTAAACCCTCTAGTTTGATTCTAGTGTGCTAAGCACTAAACTTGCAAGTGTTAGCTTGCACTATTGATGGTGGCTTGCACTTCGATAGTGCTAGCTTGCCAATAGTATCTTGCCTTGGTTGGTGCAGTGGTTGAAGTTTTCTTCTTCTTCTTGGTAGAACTCCTCCTCCTCGAAAGCTTGGTCGGTACTATCGTCTATACATACATAGGGAGTGCACAATCACCAAACAATACTTAACTAGGCTAAATAGCATTCTAAGACACACATTTGATGACCTATTATCATCACAAACATCACAAGTTTAATTCAATAGTTTCATTCTTTTTATTTTAGAAAAGTAATTTCTACTCATTGAAAAATTAACTAAGATTTAATATTCACCACTTAAAATATGAGATCATGTTGACACATGTCATCACCACATATCCTAACATGTGGGAATGAGAATTAAGGGTTGGATCAATATTACTTTGGTTTAAGTTCATTATTTAATGACTTAAAGTGACTAGAAATGCCTATATAGCATTATTTGGGTACTAGTCCAAAGTCACTGCATGTAAACCTTAATATTATTACGTATTGAGATAGATATGATGAAATGTGATTTTTGAGAGTTGGAATCAACTCAAAAGCTAACTTGGTTGATTTTATAAAAATGTTGCAAGTTGCAAATGCTTCTGTCTTCTTATTTTTATTAGGAGAGATCTGTAAATCTAATTGAATTGAATCCATCGGGCTTGGATAGATCATCTTAATACCTTTTAGGCAAAATTTGTTTCATGCAATTTGGATTTTTCAAACTCACAGAATTGAATTTTAAAATAGTGGACAGAAACTAGATTTAACTAAAAAGACAAATCCATATTTGAACGGTTGGGCTTGCGCGGGAAAAGACTTGGGCCGGCCCAGTGGTGCTCCGTGGCGCGGGGCTCAGCTGACAGGGGGGTCCCGCTTGTCAGCGACACTTAACACGTGAAACGGTACACGCGCTATGGGCCGTAGGATTAGAAGGCAGATCTACGGCTGAGGGTCGTCGTCGACGACGAACAGGTCGCCGGCGAGCTCGAACCCTAGAGGCTCGGTTGGGGTCTTCTAGGGACGTACCAGGGCTCCAGCGGGGTCAGCGAGGCGGGCAAATGAAGTGGAAGACGACGGCGAGGCAAAGCGAGGTTGCGACGGAGCTTGGGGTGGTCGCAATCAGCGGCGCCCTTCTCCTCCAGAGGTGGCGGCTCCGGCTCCAATTCCGGCGAGGCAGAGCTCGCCTTGCTCCAGCTAGAGGTGGGTGAGGCTCAGAGAGGTGAGGGGAGTGGAGTGGTGTGGAGAGAAGAGGCTGGGGAGGGTTCCTTTTATAGGCCCGACGGTGAGACCGAGCGGGATGGGCAGGCGATGGTGGTGACATGGCTACGGCGAGATAGAGGCATGGCTGCGGGTGGCGATCGACGTGCGGTTCCCTGGCGGTGCTCTAGGCATTGAATGCGGCCGTAGGGGCGGTGGCATGCGGTCTGGGCGAGGTGGCGCTCTGAGCGGCAGAGGCGGCGGTGTCCACGGCGAGCGGCGGCTGTGAGGCGTTGGGCGGCCAGTGGGGGTGTCTGGGGTGTTCTCCAGGTCGTGGCGGAGCGGGGGGCACGGGCTGCGGCCAAGGGGCGGTCTGTGCGAGCGGGGACAGAGCGCGCTCTAGGGGCGGCACCGGCATGCTGTGGTGGCACTGGGTGCGGGCTTTCCTCGGTGGTCCACGGCAGGGCTTGGCTCGGGCAGGGGACAGAGAGGGGCGGTGAGGTGTGGGCTACCTCCTAGACATGGAGAGAGAGGCGGGAGAGGGCTGCTGCGGCGAGTGGACGGTCGGCCGGCGAGAGGTGGCTCGACATGGCATGTCAGTGTAGCTAGGGGGTAGGGGAGATGCTGGTGTCGGTCTGGTTGGGCTAGAGGGGGGACAAGATGATCAAAGCACTTCCAAATTGCTAGACAAAATCAGCCCAAAACAGTATAAGTTAGGCCAATATGATCCTGCCAGCAAGGTGTTTGACAAAATGTCCGAAAGAGAAAAAGTTTTGAATTTTGGTTTCAAAATTTTTGAGTGATCTCCACTAGTGCTAGGTAGTCTCTGGTTGCAAGGGTTTTGAAAGTGGAGCTCAAATAGAGGAGTTTTGAAATATGAGTGATCTATGCATATGCATTAGATTCAATTTTCAAATGTCATTTAAAATAATTTAAAGCATGTTTTTAGCAGATCAAAAGGTGGGCCTTGGTACCTCATTATGTGTACTAGCAAGGGGTACAAAGATCAAGAATTGTTTCTGTTAAGAAATGAGTGCTAGGAACACTCTAAGTAGTGTAGTGGATTAAAATGGCCACAATGACCATTCCTCCTTTTTAATTATTCTTGATTTGATTGTCTTTAGGAAAATTTTGGGAATGACATGGTGTGAGCATGTGCCAAGTCAACCGAAATAAAGCATCAAAGGAGAATACCACTATACTATGATTTAATATGCTAAAACAACGCATGATTCATCCAAGGCACATTAAGCAATCTCAATTGTTTATAACAAGTCATGCTACAGCAAAGAATACTAAGCATAAAGCCAAAAGAATACCAAGCATGGCATGACAAAGCATATGCCATAGTCAAAAACAAGCTCTCTTTACCACTTAAACATGAACTTTCCTACTCTTTTCCAATCCAAACTAAACTATTTGAAAACCAATGTATGAAAGAGGGGGTCCAAAAAAAATATTTAGCAAACTAAGCAAACCAAGCAAACGAAAAACCAAAACGGAAACAAAAAAAGACGCTCCAAGAACAACACAATTGTGCATGAAACAATAAAAATGAAGCGTTTGGAAGAAACCTGGTATTTTTATTGATGAAGAGGGGGATGCCTTGGGCATCCCCAAGCTTTGACGCTTGTACTTCTTGGATATTTCTTGGGGTGACACACGTGGCATCCCCAAGCTTGAGCTTTAGTCCATCCTTCATCTGAACTCATTCCTTCCATACACCTGAAAATTTTCCTTCATACAAAACTTCACACAATCTTTATTAGTAACATTAGTGCACTCAAGATAATAAGTCTTTAGGTTCAGTTCTAACACCAATAAAACTTCCATTAAAACACAAGCTACTATAGAACTTCCCTCAGAAAGCTCAGTTCCCCAAAAGACCTCAAAAAGGAACCAACAAGAAGCAAATGTAGAAAATGGCAGAAATCTGTCAAAACAGACCAGCAGGTAAAGACGAACTTTTTTGAAGACCTTCGGTTGCTCAAATAAAAAAGTGTTGAACTAACGAAAGTTAGACAACAACCTGGGACAGAAGCACAAAAATTCACGCCTCAAAAGGATGTACAGAGATTTTACATGGATTTTTACGGTGAAGCACAGAAATCTGTTTTGGGGCAGCAACTTTCCCAATCATTACTTCTCTCTCATTAGAGGTTACTCTTGGCACAAAAATCAAATAAAAAGGATAATAAGAGGTTATTATAGAGGTAATAACTTCCAAGACTCATCTAAAACTTTTGGGTTATCTCCTAATAAGTACTTTTCTTTAACACCTTTAAGTTAGGCATAAGAAGCAAGAAAAACGATCAAGTGTTCTCAAATGAAGAAGCATTAAGATTAATACCAGAAATATCTTCAACAAGGCAAGGTATATCATACAAATAAGTTCTAGAGGATCCTCTCTCAATGCTCCTGGGTTCACTATTTCCATCAAAAGGGTTTTCAGGAACAATCCAATCAAGATTCTTTTCTATGGTTTCATGTATTGCTACGAGTTTAAAAGGTATCGGTATCTTAGGTTCCTCCCCATTAGGTTTGGTTTTTTTCATCTTTTCTCGTGTACCAATAACATCTACGCATGAGCCTAGCATATTAAAACGATCAGACACTTTTCTAGCTTCCTTAGCAACATCATAGAATTCCTTAAGCAAAGTTTCCAGAATAAATCCCTCTTTTCAAGGTCATCAATTTCTTTAAGTTTACGAAACATCACTTGCATTAAGGGGTTAAGGTTAACGAACCTAGCCTCCACCATGCGAACTAAAGAAGCTGCAGCAATTTCATAATTTGGAGCAAGTTTTGCAAGTGATCTATCCTCAATATCCTCATGCTTACTAACATGATTAAAGAACTCTTCAATATTATCTTTCCCAATTATACAGCCACTACCTATTGAAAGGTCATTCAGGATGAACTTAGGGATCAACATGGTGAGCTAAGAAAGAGGTAACAACTATAGAAGACTTAATTTTTTTGTGTTTTAATAAATAAAGCAAACTAGTAAAACTAATTTTTTTGTGTTTTTGATAAAGAAAAAAGCAAACAAAACAAAAGTAAACTAAGCAAAACAAAATTAACAAAGTGAATAGATTGGTTATGAGGGACTCCCCTTGTGAAGATGTCCTTGACTCCCCGGCAACGGCGCTAGAAAAATACTTTCTGACTCGTGTACTAACGAGCTCGTTGGGGAACCCCAAGAGGAAGGTATGATGAGCACAACCGTAAGTTTCCCTCAGTTATGAAACCAAGGTTATCAATCCAGTAGGAGCAAGGAAACACCCCAAAGGTGTTGCTAGCTGAGCCTTGGCAGGGCGCACTACCGGTGCTAGTAGCAACATGGAGACTTGCACAACACAACCACAGAACTCTGTCCGCAACTTGCGATGAGGTTGTCAATCTCACCAGTTTTGCTGAAAACAAAGGATTAAACGTATCGAATGGAAGAAAGCAATAGTTTGCAGAAAGTAAACACAAAGCAGTAAATAGTTGTAGATTGATGGTAAAAGAAAGGACCGGGGTCCATAGTTCACTAGAGTCGGAAGGGGAGGCCGGGGGGTTCCTGGGGTGGCCAGACCACCCCCTGGAGCAGGCTAGGCCTGGCCGCGCGGCCAGGTGGAGTGGCGGCCCCCTGGCCCCTCTCCGTCTCGTATTCTGGCTGTGTGTGTCCCTCGGTGAAATATTGACTTTGGCTTTTGTCCGGTCCAATTCCGAGAATATTCATTTTCTAACTTTCCTGGAACCAAAAACAGTATAAAACAGGCAGTTGGCACTGTGGCTCTTGTTAATAGGTTAGTCCAAGAAATCATATGAAAGGTACTCCAAAGTGTGGACAAAACACAAGAAAGTAGATAAAACCAAGCATGGAACATCAAAAATTATGGATATATTTACAATGTAGCAGGGTGATAGTGAATGTCAAGGTCATAATTCTTGATTAACTCTATCCATCACCTTTTCCTCATATTCAGCTCCTTCTAGGTGAATATATACTTTAGACTCTTATGATTCGAATAAATCTCAAAGTGATTACCCATAAGGTAATGACGCCATCTCTTCAAAGCTAAAACTACAGCTGACAGTTCTAGGTCATGGGTGTGGTAGTTCTGCTCATGCTGCTTCAGTTGTCTGTACCGATAGGATATGACTTTGCCTTCTTGCATCAACACACATCTGAGACCAATCTTGGATGTGTCACATTACACGTCAAAAGGCTTCTTGATATCTGGCATGATCAAAATTGGGGCTGAAATCAATCTCTTCTTGAGATCCTGAAAACTTACTTCACATTTGTATGTCCATTCAAACTTCTTATCTTTCTTCAACAGCTGGGTCATCGGTCTTGCGATGCTCGAAAATCCTTCAACAAACTTGCGGTAATATCCGGCTAATCCTAGAAATGCACGAACTTCTGTTTGGGTGGTTGGGGCTTTCCATTCTTCAACATCCTTAATCTTGGCGAGATCGACAACAACTCTTCCTGCCGACAAGATATGGCCTTGGAATCCTACTTCCTTTAACCAGAATTCACATTTGCTGAACTTGGCATACAATTGATGATCTCTAAGGGTTTCAAGGATGGTTCTCAGATGTTGCTCATGGTCTTCTTCCGACTTGGAGTAGATCAGAATGTCATCGATAAAAACAACGACAAACTTATCCAAGAAGTTCATAAAAATCTTATTCATGAGGTTCATGAAATAATCGGGGGCATTGGTCAATCCAAAAGACATGACATTGTACTCATACAATCCATATCTGGTGGTGAAGGCAGTCTTTGGGATATCCGTCGCGCGGATTTTCAATTGATGATAACCAGTTCTAATATCAATCTTAGAAAACACTCTGGCACCAGTCAGTTGGTCAAACAAATCTTCTATCTTCGGAAGCGGGTAATTGTTCTTGATGGTGACGTCATTCAACTTCTGATAATCTGTACACAAACAATTGGCACCATCCTTCTTATCAACAAACAGAACAGGTGATCTCCATGGAGATCCACTTGGTTGAATCAGTCCTTTTCCCAGCATATCATCAAGTTGCTTCTTCAGCTCCACTAATTCCGATGGGTTCATACTATAAGGTCTCTGAGCTATGGGTCCGGTTCTAGGGATTAGTTCAATGATAAACTCGATATCCCGATTTGGTGGCATATACCGGGCAATTCATCTGGGAACATGTCGGGGTATTCACAGACTACTCTGACTTGGTTAAGGGTGGTTTTGGCTAAGCTCTTGTTGCACTTGAATTGACGGGGCAATGTCTCAGATACATGTTCTACTATTACTCTAGTGCTACTAGTCATGGTTATGGCTTTCTTGGCACAGTCGATTAATCCTTGATGTTTCGACATCCAATCCATCCCTAGTACTACTTCCAAACCTTTGGTTCCAAGTACTATTAGATTGGCATAAAAATATATCCCATGGATTCTGATAGGTACGGACTTGCAAATTTTCCTAGCTTTTGTAGTTGAACAAGGTATTTGAACTATCATGACATGCTTCAAATTTGTTGGTTGAATCTTACTAGTGCATGCAAATTCTTCCGTAACAAATGAGTGCGATGCTCCATAATAAAATAACACTCTTGCTAATACTAAGTTCACAGAAAACATACACAACATGACATCTGGTGCTTCCTGGGCTTCCTCAGCATTCATGTGGAACAGACGGCCATTACGGTTGTGCGGGTTTCCTAGGGAAAATCTTCTTCTAGGCTAGACACGGCATTGCTATTGGGTAGGTGCAGTCATGTTGGTTGTTGCGGCAAGCTTCTTGGGACACTCATTGGAGTAGTGACACGTGACTCCGCATTCAAAGCAAGTGATCATGACTTGTCTTTCCCTGCGACAGGTACAACATTGCTTCTACTCCTTGGGGCGGTAATGTTGTTGTTGTTGGACTTCGGTGGTGCACGGTTGAAATTATTGGAGTTGTCGGGGTTGTTGTTATGATTTCCTCCAGGCCTTGGGTTTCTGATGCGTCCATTTTGCATCACTATTCTATATCATAATTTACTGTTATTCATTGATATATTTCATATTAAGAGATGATACTTATGTTATTTCATCTGTTTTTGCATGGTTGATGACTTTTGGAGCATGGTCCACTGTAGTCAGGATTCTGATGGAAAAGGTGATGTTTGGAGGCGAAATTCGCGAAGAGCAGAAAATCCCATAAAATACATGGAAAATTCTATTTTTCCAAAAGACGAAGGATGCCAGAAAGGGGAGTGGAGATGGGCCACAGGGGGCCACACCACCCCCTGGCGTGGGCCACCCCTAGCCACGCCACCAGGTGGTGTGGCCACCCTGGCCCACCTCCATCTCTCCCCTTTGGCGCATATTATCCCCACGAAACCCTAAGCCTCAAGGAGCGACCACAGAAAGATTCCGCCACTTCTGCGCGGCAGAAAACACCGAGAGAGAAAGATCTCTCCAACAGACAGAATCCTGCCGGGGGAATTCCTTCCCAGAGAGGGGAGATCGTCGCCTTCAACACCACCATCAAGCTGGACTTCATCAGGATCATCATCATCACCACCACCACCATCATCTTCACCATCACCATCATCACCACCTTCATACCGCTGTAACAGTTGGGTTGAATCTTGCATAGTTCTTAGGGGAATCTTTCCCGGTGTTGATTACTCCTTGTAGTTGATGCTATTGAGTGGAACCATTGAATTATTGTTATGTTCAGATTGTTACATACCATTATTTCATCTCTGATCTTGATCCATATGATGTCTTGTGAGTAGTTCGTTTAGTTCTTGAGGACATGGGAGAAGTCATGATGTTAGTAGTGGAATTGTGTTGAGAAAGATTCAATGGTTTGATATTTAAGTTGTGGTGTACTTATTCTAGTTGTGTCATGTGAACGTCGACTACATGACACTTCACCTATATGGGCCTAGGGGAATGCATTGTGTATTTGGCTACTAATCGTAGGGGGTGTCGGAGTGACAGAAACATCTGTTTGCTAAGTATTTGCAGAGAATTCCTGATCCATACCACTCATCAACAACTTCAGCTCCTCGTTGGGTTCGACACTCTTACTTATCGAAAATATTGCGATACACCCCCTATACTTGTGGGTCATCAGTTTCCTCCTCCACGGTTGGGATATCTCGGACGGTTCACTGGGGGCCTATTGTTTCTGGGTGCATATCCTGCAGACGGGTTGGGGCGATACTTCGGGGTATGGTGGGGTCCTGGTTGGTGCATCATTTTGCGCTTGCGATTTTCACTAGCTTGGTTTATCTTTCCTTCCATCTGAATGGCGGACTCCACCAGAGCTTCAAGGTCATCAAAGGGAATCTTGACTAGCACGGTTTGCATCTCATCATGCAGTCCGTTCAGGAATCTCTCCTTCTTCTTCGCTTCGGTGTCAATCTCATGAGGGGCATATCTAGCTAGTGACAGAAATCGGTCATGGTACTCAACCACAGTCATTCTTCATTGTTTCAGCTGAACTCATCCCTCATCCTCTTAATCAGACCCGGGGGTACATGGGTCCTACTGAACTTGAGTTTGAACTCCTCCCAAGTCATCATCTGACCTCCGTTCATGGTACGGGTACTATTCCACCATGATCTGGCATACCCGGACAGATAGTGGGTGGCAAACAACACATTCTCATTAGCATCAACTCCTGCAACTCCTAGATTGTTCTCCATGGTCTACAGCTAATCATCTTCATCTAAAGGCTCTTCTGACTGAGGATTGGTATTCTGGAAGTTTTTGAGTTTGGATCCATGATGATCTTGGTTTCCTTGGTTTTGATTATTGTGGGCCATCTAGGCTATCTGTTGTACAGTGGCTAGGTTGGCTTGACATTCAGCTCTACCGGCTTCATGGTCAGAAACTAGTATTTGTAGAATCTGCAGCATTGGGTCTCGAGATGAGATGCTCCCTCCTATGTTACCGCGAGTCATCTAAAGATTGAGATAGATAATGAGATAAGAGGGAAATTTCTATGGTTCATGGGTTTGTTTTAAAAGCTTTAAACTTTGAGTATGACTCAGGTTTTGCAAACTACAACTTCTTCTCATTCATTCATCACAAACACACAATACAAACACATACCACAACTACAAAAACAAACAGATGGTCTTAAGGACCATTCTGACAAGCTACGATACAAAGGGACCGGGTACAACTCACACCTACGATAGTGCTCAGGTGCGACTACTCATCATCAGGGGTATCGGGCTCCTCATCATCAATGAAGTCAGCATCATCCTCATTAGTGTTGTCCTCCATGGAGATGTCCTCCAGGTAGTCATTGTCATCACTGAGGTAAGAGTAGTGATCCCCACGGATATCTTCACATTCCTCATCCTTCTCCTCTAGCTGGATCTCCTGGTCGTGGATAGTCTCCTCCAAGGTTGCTATCTTCTGACGAAGATGGGAGATGATGCGATCCTTTTTATCACGCTAGCGACAGAGTGACTTGTGCTCCTTGGCGAGAATGGCGATGGTTTCCTTCCTTTCAACAACTTTGGCATGGTTCTAGTTGGCATAAGCACGGGCATTGTCTAACTCTTTCTGCGTCTCATGCAGCATCAAGGCCATCTGGTCCACATGATGCTTCAACTCTGGATGGGCAGGCACGGTCAAAGGTTGTCCCATAGAGTCACGTCTGGCATAGTGAGCAAAACGGGTGCCGCTAATCTGGTTGATGTTTTGAGCACACAAACATGCAAGAGCTTCTTGCATTGCCTTGGCTAATCCGTCCAGCCAGTTGTTCTCCCTTACGCTGAATTCAATCTTGTCAGAAAGAGGTGGCTCCATTTTGCCTCTCAGGTCGGCAACAATCATCCACTGTAGCTCCCCTCTAGATTGATCGTTGAGCTGTGCTCCGAAGAACTCTGGGTGCGGGCGTCCAAGATACTCTGGAAGCTGGTCCAGATCCCTCTCAAAGATAAGATGTGCTCCATTGCCCAACTGGTAAAACTTGCTATAATGGACCTCTATCTATAAGCAATTAAGGTGAGTAAGTTAGTGGGGTGATCAAGTGTGTCAAATTTTATGTAGAATTGTAAGAGTTTTGACTAACAAGTGATCTCTTTTGGAAAGAATCTCAAGGATAATAGTTTTTGTAAATATTCACTTCTTTTGTTTTGAAACCGGTTTTTTCAGGCGTCCATTCTAACTAGGGTCTCCTATGGTCAGGATGGCTCTGATACCAACTTATCAACACCCAGATTTTTAAGTCCAGATGTCTGTTATGCCGTACATCGCAGTCCCAGGATTACCATTTTTGCGAGACATAACAGAAGTGGTACCACATTACATCATCCATTACAAACCATAATAAAGGTCTTACAAATAAAGGATCTCATGATCTAGTCTTAATACAATCAAAGCAGCGGAAAGTAAACGTAGTAGGGCTCCATCTTCAGAGTCACAGGCAATGCTGACGATGGGAGATGATCCTAGTTGTCATATACCTCTTGATGTCCATCTTTCGGATAATCCTCCTCATAGTCTGGCCATGGGAATAGCCAAGGACAAAGCCATGAGTACTCATTAAGTACTCGCAAACTACCACTAGCATAAGTAAGGCCAAACTAGTAGGAGTCATAAGCTCTAGGTTTGTTTGCAAAAAGCCAGGTTTATTTCATGAAGCTTCAAGAGTAAAGACCTAATTTAGTTCTCCACATCACTTAAGTGGGAACTCAGATTTCATGTCCACAACTCTGTTGTGGTCAAGTCAAGGTCATCCTTCAAGTCACAAATCATTTTGAAAACATCTGACAACGGAACAGTATGGCCACTCCAACTGTCCATAACCGCGGACGCGGCTATTCGAATAGTTTGACACTCTACAGAGGTGGTACACTTTCACCACAAAATTCGATACATCCGTCAGGGATAACTCTGAATCATCATACTTGGTATGTGGATAATCAATCCTAACCTTTCAATTACATGCCCTAGTATAGGAACCTCCCCTATGAGTTTGGCCTCCCAGCCATGGCCATCTGCCATCGTGGGCACTGCATAGGTGAACATTCATCACGAGGAAGCCTCAGCTCAACCTCTTCCGTAAGGGAACCCATACTAAGACATATAAGCTTCTAGTCAAGCCCTACCCAACTCAGGTATTGTGGTTCTACGGTAAAATTGGAATGGTATTGCATCCAAACCCAACCATCAGTTTTTTTATTAAAGTCAAGGCTCATGCCTCAACATTTTCATCATCAAACCATGGTGTATCATAACACATGTCAAAACATTTCAATAGAATGAACCATCATTCCAAGGTTTTCATAATCATGTTCACCAAGTATTCCCATCTAAAGTAATCAAGTTTGGTTTAGCACTAGCCACTAGTATTGAGGGTATCACTATTGGGGGTGCTAATCAAGTATAAGTATCCACGGCTAATCCTATGATAATTTGAGGATATCCATCCTATTTTCCACTAATCAAAATTCATTAACTAAGTAAGACTATAGCAAAGAGAAAAGCAAAGCTTGAATTAAAACTGGGAATTGGTAAAGGTGCATCTCAGAGGTTTGCATATGGTATATGTACAAGTTAGCTTTCATAGCTAAACTTTCATGGATAGCTTGCATAGTAAGCTTGCCTTGTTGGTTGTAGTCGTTGAAGTTTTCTTCTTCTTCCTTGAAGTACTCCTCCTCAGTGTTTCCCGGGTCGGTACTAGCGTCTATAAATACATTCAATGTACACAATCACCAAACAACACTTCACTACTTCTATTTAGCACATAAGGGCTCACACTAGATGAACTAGTATCATCTCAATCATCATATGGTATCTTAACATTTTTCTTATTCTTCTTATTTTAGAAAATTAATTTCTACTCATTTTAAATTCTTAAGATTTAATATTCTCCAATTAAAATAGTGGATCATGTTAACACATGGCATCACCATCTATTCCAATACTTGGGAATGTGAATTAAAATGGTGATCATATATTACAAGATTTAATATTACTATTTAATAATATTAGAGTGACTAGAAATGCCTATATAGCACTCTTTTAATACTAAGCCATGGTTCATACTTGTAAAACCAAATCTTTTTACATATTCATGTGGAGCATGGAAAATGTGATTTTTGAGAGGTGGAATCATCTCAAAAACATTTATAGTTTATTTTAGAAAAAGTTTGAAGTGTCAAAAGTCGATGTCTTGTTATTTTTGGTATAGGTGATTTACAATTCTAAATTGTTTGAATCCAACGGGAGTGATTAGATAATTTCAATACCTTTCCAAAAAAAATTGGAATCGTGCATTTTGGTTTAGTGAATCTCTTTAAATTGAATTTTGAAGCTACTGACAGAATCTGGTTTTAGCTAAAATGGTAAAATCCTATTTGAATCGCTCGGCTCTGCGCGAGAATATAAATGGGCCGGCCCAACTGCATAGCGCTGGCGTAGCGGGCTGCTGATAGAACATTCCCATGCGTCAGTGACTTATCTAAACCAAAATGGTATCTTTCAATCTTAGCCCTACGATTAGACTAAGATCTACGGCTATGGTTCGTCGTCTCCGTCGAACTGCTCCGGCAAGAAACAAACCCTAACGCGGCGGTGGTTGTCGCTTGGGACTTACCGGGGCTACAGCTATGGTCGGCGATGGGGGCGGATGGGGCTGTCGATGACAGTGGTTCGATTGGTAGTCACGACAGCTCCTGGGGTAGCTGCAATCAACGACTTCCTTCCACAACTGCAGCGGCGGACTCCGGCCAAATTCCGGCATCGTGGCGCTTGATATGTTGCTAACATATCCATAATTTTTGATGTTCCATGCTTGGTTTTATCTACTTTCTTATGTTTTGTTCCAACTTTGGAGTACTTTTCATACACTTTCTTGGACTAACCTATTAACGAGATGCCACAATGCCAGCTGCCTGTTTTCTGTTGTTTTTGGTTCCAGGAAGTCAGAAAATGAATATTCTCGGCATTGGACGGGACAAAAGCCAAAGTCAGTTTTTCACCGAGGGACACACGGAGCCAGAATACGAGGTGGAGAGGGGCCAGAGGGCGGCCACACCACCTGGCTGCGCGGCTAGGCCTAGCCCGCGCTAGGGGGTGGTGTGGCCAGCCCAGGCACCCCCTCGGCCTCCCCTTCCGACTATAAGATGCCTCTGATATAGAAACCCTAAGTACTCAATCAAAATTCCACGAAAGAGTTTGTAGCCACCATCATCTCCATCCCTAGATCGGGAGGGATCTGAAGCTCTTCCCGGGACCCTGCCGGAGAGGGCAATTCACCCTGGAGGCCTTCATCATCATCATGCAAGCCTCCGGTGTGATGCGTGAGTAGTTCATCTCTGGACTACGGGTCCATGTAGTAGCTAGATGGCTAGTTCTCCTCCTTTGTGATATCATGTTTAGATCTTGTGAGCTCCGTTCATGATCAAGATCATCTATTTGTAATTCTACATGTTGTGTTTGCGGGGATCCGATGGATATTGAGATGCTATTTCAGATTGATTATTGATTCTATCATGTCTTTGTTATTTGTGATCTTGCATGCTTGCCGTTGTTAGTAGCTATCTTGTCCAAGTAGATGCTAGCAACTCCAAGAGTTAGTATTTATGCTCGATAGTGGGTTCATGCCTCTAGTAATCTAGGGAAGTGACATAAATCTCTAAGGTACTAGATGTGATGTTGCTACTAGGGAGAAAACAACAATCCTTTGTTCATAGAAAAATCGTATTGTTTACTTTACACGCAATTCATAATGCAATTATTTGTTGCTTGCAACTTAATACTGGAGGGGGTTCGAATGATAACCTGAAGGTGGATTATTAGTCATAAATGCAGTTGGATGGCAGTCTATGTATAATGTTGTAATGCCCAATCAAGTCTCAAAGGAGTCAATATGATTAGTATATGCTTGTATGCTTTCTCGATGTTTGTCAATTGCCCCGCTGTAATTTGTTCACCCAACATGTTATTTATCTTAAGGAGAGCCACCACTAGTGAACTACGGAACCCGCTCCTTTCTTTTACCATCAATCTACAATCAACTATTTACTGCTTTGTGTTTACTTTCTTCAAACTATTACTTTCTTCCACTCGATACGTTTAATCCTTTGTTTTCAGCAAAACCAGTGAGATTGACAACCTCATTGTAAGTTGGGGACAGAGTTTTGTGGGTGTGTTGTGCAGGTCTCCACGTTGTTGCTGACGCCAGTAGTGCGCCCTGCCAAAGTCCAGCTAGCAACACCTTTAAGGTGTTTCCTTGCTCCTACTGGATTGATAACCTTGGTTTCATCATTGAGGGAAACTAACTGATGTGCTCATCATACCTTCCTCTTAGGGTTCCCCAACGAGCTCGTTAGTACACGAGTCAGCAAGTGATTTCGTGGCGCCGTTGCCGAGGAGTCAAGGACATCTTCACAAGGGGAGTCCCTCATAACCAATCTCTTTACTTTATTGTTTTTGTTTTGCTTAGTTTATTTCTGCTTTGTTTCACACAAAATTAGTTCCTACTATAGTTGTTATTTTTGTTGGTCTATTATTGTCTTGCTTTATCATGTTGTCTATCAATGGTTGGTTTCTTTGAAACTGAATCTAATTGGCAAGGTGGGTTCACGGAAGAACAAAAATATTATTATAAGGAACACCGCTTGTCACAAAAAGGGAAACTATTATGGGAACAAATTGATAAAATGAATACCATTTCTAGAAACGTGTGCTCTACTTATAATGTTACTTATTGTGTTGATAAATCTTGTTGTTGTAGGCGGTATAAACACCTCCCTTTTCAATGTGAGTATAACGATAATGTTACCATATCTTCTTATGTTAAAGGAAATTATGAATTTTATGATGTGGAACAAATTGAAGAATTTATTGCTTGGAAGGGTGCATTTGAACTTGCTAGTTTGCTCGAAAATACTGATGATGCACCTTATAAATATGAGGTTTATGATGTACTTAAGTTCTGCTTTGACAACTATAAGGAAGAAAATATCTATATTCTTGAATATCTTATTATATGCTCTCCACCAATGGAAGAGATTAATGCCTTGCAGGAGCCTATGGAAGAAGAAATTGCTGAAACTGGGAGCTCATTGGATGAAAAAGAGGAGGAGAGTGATGATCTAGAGGAGGAAGAATGGATTTACCCATGCCTACCTTCTAATGAGAGTAACTCTTTACCCCTTACATTATTTGATTGTCCCACATGCTTACCAAAGGAGGATGAATGTTATGCTCATGTTATATGTGATAATCCTTTATTTGTGCCTAACTTCGAAATGCATTGTACTAAAGATTTTTGCTTAGAAAATGTTTATGATAAAGCTCTAGACGATGGTCCTATATTGAATGATCAGTCATCTTGTTATAGAATTGTTAAAAGTGGGTTTGAAGGTTTTAATACCACTATTTTTGAGCTTGATAAAAATTATGTGTTTGTAGATCATGAAAAGCATACTTTATGTGATAGTTATATTATTGAGTTTATTCATGAGGCTACTAAAAATTATTATGAGAGAGGAAAATATGATTGTAAAAGTTTTCATGGTACTGAAACACCTCTCTATTTGCTGAAAGTTTTGAAGTTACTCTTGTTTTATCTTCCTATGCATGTCACTTTGTTCTTTGCGAATTTATTTGTGTATAAGATTCCTTTGCGTAGGAAGTGGATTAGACTTAAATGTTTTTTGAATTTGCTTCTTTATGCTCTCTTTTGCTTCAATTCATATTTCTTATGTGAGCATCGTCGAAATTATCATGCCTAACTTAAAGGCGTTAAAGAAAAGTACTTATTGGAAGATAACCCAAAAGTTTCAGATAAGTCTTGGAAGTTATTACCTCTTTAATAACCGCTCCTTATCCTTTTTATTTGCTTTTTGTGCCAAGAGTAACCTCTAATGAGAGAGAAGTAATGATTGGGAAAGTTGCTGTCCCGAAACAGATTTCTGTGCTTCACTGTTAAAATTCGTGTAAAATCTCTGTACGTCCTTTTGAGGCGTTAATTTTTGTGCTTATGCCCCAGGTTGTTATCTAACTTTAGTTAGTTCAACACTTTTTGATTTGAGAAACATAAGGTCTTCGAAAAAATTCATATTTACCTGCTGGTATGTTTTGACAGATTTCTGCCATTATTTGCATTCGCTTCTTGTTGGTTCCTTTTTGAGTTATTTTTGGGAATTGAGATTTTTGAGGGAAGTGATACAATAGCTTGTGTTTATTGGAAGTTTTATTGTTTTGGAACTGAACCCAAAGACTTATTATCTTGAGTGCGGTAATGTTGCTAATGAAGATTGTGTGAAGTTTTGTATGAAGGAAAAAATTTAGGTGTATGGAAGGAATGAGTAATGAGATGAAGAATGGACTAAAGCTCAAGCTTGGGGATACCACGTGTGTCACCCCAAGAAATATCCAAGAAGTACAAGCGTCAAAGCTTGGGGATGCCCAAGGCATCCCCTTCTTCATCAATAAAAATCCCAAGTTTCTTCCAAACACTTCATTTTTATTTTTCATGCACAATTGTGTTGTTCTTGGAGTGTCTTATTTTTTACCTTGATGATCCTTTAGTTTTCAATTTGTAATATCGCTTTATGCTTTGATCAATGATGTTTTGTCGCTCTGCATGATTATGGCCATTATTGCTCTCTTAGTTTGTCGCTCCCAGTCTTTTGCTAGCCTCTGTAACCAAGTATGAGTTCCACTCATGCATCCAACTCCTTAAACCAAGTTATTCTAAAGAGTCCACCATACCTACCTATTAGCATATGCTATTCCAAGTATATTCATGTTTTTATCTACCTTCCAAATTAAACTTGTTATGTGAAAATTAGTGATTAAAGCTCTCACGAACTTGATGGCACGCTCTACTTTTCTTGCATTTAATAAACTTCAATCATTGGGTCCATCCTTGTTGCGTATATGCTTGCGCTTTATAAGTTGAAATTAGCAGAACCATGTATCATGGGGAACGCTTTCAACATTGCACTTGTACTTTGTACCCCGTTGATATCATGTTCTTTTGCTTATGGATCCCGGCAGTGTGAAATAAAAGTGGAACTTGTAAGATCATGGAGTTTGTATGTGTGTTAGAGAAACGCCTGGGCCGCTAGCCTAAGCCATGCTTAATCATGGTGGAAACTTGTAGCATCACCATAATGAGCACTCTATGAAGCATCCTCAATAAAAACCTATGCAAATAGCAAATAAAAAGATCGCTGAGATGCTCATTGTCTGCTTGCCTTGTCATTTTGATTATGGGATAGCTCCTGTATCATGTGCAAGGGGTACCCCGTTGGCGGTTCTTTATGATACATATGTACTTACAATGACAAGAGCTTACTCGTGACTAAAGTTGAGTAGCATGAGGTTCGGTCTTCGTAAGTAAGGGGCATGAGATTTCGGCTTATAACTTGTCAAGCATATCCTATTAGTTGTGTCACTTTAACCTTAATCACCTTAAAGATGCTTATGATAGGGGTAATGAGAGCTGAAAGCTAATAAGTACCATAATTTTTGGAAGCTCTTTATGAAACTTGAATCCCTACTTCCTTCTATGAAGTCCTTTCTTTTACTTTAATGTTGAGTCCCCACCTTCTATCTTTATGCACCTACTTTGAGAGCATAGTGGCCATTCTTAGTTCTATGTGCATTGTCCCAAGACTTGTTGATTGATGCATAACTTGATATTGCTTGTTTTAAACTATTTGTATCTAGTCACTCTTATGAACTTTGAAGGTGTCCTATGCATTTATATTTTCTACTCTATGAGGGACAAGATGAATGCAACTATGCTATGTTTTCTTTATGTGAAACAAACAAACGTCTTGAAAAGCATTGTTATTCATGAATCTTTTGTTTGTGCCTTTTCATATTGCAACATAGTTGCTTTGTCTTATTGTTGGAACTTTGTCTTTCATGTTATGATTGAAGTACTATGGTCCCAACTTTCAATGTTTTACAAATATTTTGATCAAGTTTATGATGGTGCATGTTACCTCACAAATTATTCTTTATTTTTATCACTTACCTACTCGAGGACGAGTAGGAGTTAAGTTTGGGGATGTTGATATGTTGCTAACGTATTCATAATTTTTTATGTTCCATGCTTGGTTTTATCTACTTTCTTATGTTTTGTTCCAACTTTGGAGTACTTTTCATACACTTTCTTGGACTAACCTATTAACGAGATGTCATAGTGCCAGCTGCCTGTTTTTTGTTGTTTTTGGTTCCAGAAAGTCAGAAAATGAATATTCACGGAATTGGACGGGACAAAAGCAAAAGTCAGTTTTTCACCGAGGGACACATGGAGTCAAAATACGAGACGGAGAGAGGCCAAAGGGCGGCCACACCACCTGGCCCGCGCCAGGGGGTGGTGTGGCTAGCCCAGGCACCCCCTCGGCCTCCCCTTCTGACTATTAGATGTCTCCGATACAGAAACCCTAAGTACCCGATCAAAATTCCACGAAAGAGTCTGTAGCCGCCGTCATCTCCATCCCTAGATCGAGAGGGATCTGAAGCTCTTCCCGGCACCCTGCCGGAGAGGGGAATTCACCCTGGAGGCCTTCTTCATCATCATGCAAGCCTCCGGTGTGATGCGTGAGTAGTTCATCTCTGGACTACGGGTCCATGTAGTAGCTAGATGGCTGGTTCTCCTCCTTTGTGATATCATGTTTAGATCTTGTGAGCTCCGTTCATGATCAAGATCATCTATTTGTAATTCTACATGTTGTGTTTGCGGGGATCCGATGGATATTGAGATGCTATTTCAGATTGATTATTGATTCTATCATGTCTTTGTTACTTGTGATCTTGCATGCTTGCCGTTGTTAGTAGCTATCTTGGCCAAGTAGATGCTAGCAACTCCAAGAGTTAGTATTTATGCTCGATAGTGGGTTCATGCCTATGGTAATCTGGGGAAGTGACAGAAATCACTAAGGTACTAGATGTGTTGTTGCTACTAGGGAGAAAACAACAATCCTTTGTTCATAGAACAATCGTATTGTTTACTTTACACGCAATTCGTAATGCAATTATCTATTGCTTGCAACTTAATACTGGAGAGGGTTCGGACGATAACCTGAAGGTGGATTATTAGTCATAGATGCAGTTGGATGGCGGTCTATGTATAATGTTGTAATGCCCAATCAAGTCTCAAAGGAGTCAAGATGATTAGTATATGCTTGTATGCTTTCTTGATGTTTCTCAATTGCCCCGCTATAATTTGTTCACGCAACATGTTATTTATTTTAAGGAGAGCCACCACTAGTGAACTATGGACCTCGGTCCTTTCTTTTACCATCAATCTACAATTAACTGTTTACTAATTTGTGTTTACTTTCTGCAAACTATTATTTTCTTCCACTCGATATGTTTAATCCTTTGTTTTCAGCAAAACCGATGAGATTGACAACCTCATCGTAAGTTGGGGACAGAGTTTTGTGGTTGTGTTGTGCAGGTCTCCACGTTTCTACTGACGCCGGTAGTGCGCCCTGCCAAAGTCCAGCTAGCAACACCTTTGAGGTGTTTCCATGATCCTACTAGATTGATAACCTTGGTTTCATAACTGAGGGAAACTTACTACTGTGCTCATCATACCTTCCTCTTGGGGTTCCCCAACGAGCTCGTTAGTACACGACTTAGCAGTCCTCGCCTTGCTCCGGGGAAGGGGTGGTGAGGTTCCTAGGTGAGTGTGGAGTGGAATGGTGTGGCTTCTCCAGCGACGTTGCTACAGGTCGCGTTTGTCACGGCGAAGGGCATGTGCTGGTATGGCGGACTATGGCGATCGTCACGCGAGTGACGGCACGACAAGGGGCGGTCTCTGTTGGTCGGGCGACGTCGGCGCTCTATTTGGGTACGCGGACGTTTGTCACATGGTACGGTGGTCACGGGGCGCGCGGGGGAAAACGGTCATGTCTGGGAGCTCATTGGTGCTACGGCGATCGCGGGTACGAGTGGAGAGAGCGAGGCGCGGCATGTGCGTGCGAGGCAGCTGCGATGCTCCGTCGTCCTCTCGGCATGGCCAGGGATTAAATGGGCGCGGCTGGTCTGGCTCCTTCTCGCCTTGCTGTTGGTCAAGGGGTGGACAGGGGGTGGCGGTGAGGTCATGGCTACTCGCTAGACATCATGGGAGAGGGCAGTGTGGCGCGCTGCGAGTGGTTCGTGCTCGACCGGCATGGCCGGCTCGGTACGGGCGTGCCACTGGTGCAACGGTGGAGAGAAGGCTCTCCACTGCACGGCCAAGTACCAAGGATGATCAAGGACAAGTAGTAGAGTGGAAATGAGGTACAAGAGATGATCAAATGATTGATCACAAATAGTAGATAGTTGGTAGATGTACTGTGCCTGCTAGGTGTTCGACCAAATGGCCGCATGAATTCATCTTTTGAATTTTTGAAAGATTTTTGGTGAGTGATCTGAGTACTTGCTTAGTAGTCTCTGGCTGCTTGGATTTGTCAAGGGGAATTGATTTGAGTGGTTTTTGGAAAGTGGTGATCTTAGTACATACACTAGATTCAATTTTGAAATGCCTCTTAAATATATTTGAAATTAGTTTTTGTCACTTTGTAAAGTTTGCTTGGATTCACTTTTACTTGGTCTAGCAAGGGTTGAAAAGATTGGTAATTGTTTCTGTTAGAAATCCTTTACTAGGAACACTCAAAGTGGTCTAGTGGATAAGTTTGGTTGAAATGACCATTTGATCATGTGACTTATATTTGATTTTCTTTTCATTTGATTTTGCTTGGAAAAGATCTAGATGATGTAGTAAACCTTTTTAAACTAAGCCTTATTATTTCATGGCAATTTCAAACATTCATACACTAATGCAAATCACACATGCACTCATATTAAGTTTAATAATAAAAGTTTTTGTTAACTCTAAACTTGGGTGATTAGAGCTTGATAAGCTTGATTAATATTTTTGGGATGTTACACCGCAGAAGCGCCACAACGCGACCGGGCGCCGTCGGTGGTGGAGTGTGCCGGGGCGTACCCTCAACTACGTCCTCGAGCACATCCACGCCGGCAACAACCCCCGCCTCGGCTTCCCGCGCTCTCCGGCGCCAGCACCTCGCCGTGGGGGCCGCCCTCCGGAGAACTAGATGCCCAGGAGGATGGCCAGCTTCACCTCCTCTTCCTCCGCGTCGCGTTCGTCCGGGACAGCGCCGGTGCAGTCGTCGTAGAGCAGCGGCGAGTTCTTCCGGCCTCCCAAACACGAGGCCGCCACGCCTAGGCACTCGCCGCCGAGGACACATGCGCGGGGCATCGTCATCAACCTGCCCTGCGTGGCGATGCCACCGACAGGTCAGCTCAGCCTGCGGCAGCCAAAGCCGGAGCCCGCGGACTGGGCCATGCCTGTCGACGAGGACTTCTTCGCCATAAAGATGGCGATCGAGCGCTCTCTGCGCGACGTCGTGCCTCCGTCGGCCATGTCTGTCGACGAGCCGAACATCCTTGTCTGGTCTAGGGAAGATTGGGAACAAGAGGAAGCACTCCGCGTCCAGCGCCTCCAGGAGCAGGCCGGCGTGCGCCGTCAGCCGGCCTACCAGGGTGCGCCTCTCGTCATCCTCGATGACGACGATGTCGGCCCTTCCTACTAGCCGTGGAGGTGCGGCGATGCAGGCAAAGGAAGCTCGCGCCCTCCACACGGCGGTGACGACGACGACGACGATGATGGTGACGACGACGGCACGGCAAACCCGGACTGCACCAGCTTCTACCACAACTTTGTCATGTAGACGGCATCCACCGGCATCGGCATCTGCTTTGGCTTTGGCCTTTTTTACTTTTTTTAGCCTAGTTGAAGTCAGAATTCGGGTGCCCACCCGAATTCGACGTAATATGTACGAACCGACCATCTATTAATGAAATCCGCCTATATTCGCCCAAAATTTGCCGAGTTTTGCTGAATTTTGTCCAAACCCGGGAACTCGGTATGGGAACGCGAGTGGGAAATAGGCCATTCCCAGGCCGAAACCTTCCTCCGTCGGCGCTAATTAAGTCCGTATTTCGACCTGGAAACGACCAACGAGTGAACACGCTCTTAGGGGTGTAAAAGTGAGATCCACTTATTGTCCGAGACAAGGTGTTAGGAGAAGTGATAAAGTGTACAATGCTTGTGGGGCGAAGGGATAAGGACTGAGAAATTTCTCCAGGATTCTGCATGTGCTGATAAGTGATGACTGCACAGGGCAGTGATATTTTCACATAGTATATTGTTTTTATTGTTAGGTGGACGATCCATGAAAAATGCGTCACACGTATCACAAAGGCGCCTTTTAGGAGTTAGCCGTCTCCACCCGCACCATTTTCATTCTCGCATGTTGGTCTATACGTGTGTGACGAGTGTAACAGTACAAATCCAGCTCTGTATAATGAGAATCTTTATAATGCGGATACAGTATACCGTTTTACGCTTTTACAGTCTAAAATACCGTCGCAAAAAACAGACATACTCCCTCCGTTCGGAAATATAAGACATTTTAGCTTTGCACATCTAAAACGTCTTATATTTCTAAATGAAGGGAGTATTAAACAAACCTATAAAATTTGAAATAGCATTTGTGGGAGGTTCAGAAATGGATTTGCAAAGTTCATGCCATCACAAACATCGATCAAAGCTAGCCATTGTTCAACACATACATGGGAAACCTAATGTGTCGCAACCCTAACCCTAAACAACCAAAACTCGGCTCACTGGAGCCTCGGGGTGTGGCGCCGACGTGACCGGCTACATTGTTCACTCACTATCGGAGGATAGGTCCACGTACATGGTGTGCTGCGCCTCGGCCTCACTGCGCCAACCTCCTCCTTCTCCCGGAGCTCGCACTCGCCACCGACCCCCTACTCGAAAAGGATGGCGTCGATCTCATCCTCCCAGCGTGTGCGCTTCTGAGCATCCACCTCCTCCCGTGCGCTATGTTGCAACATCATGGTGGTGACCATGTCCACGACGGTGTTGTCGACGAAATCGCCAGGCCTAATGCCCTCGCCGAAGGCCACAGGGTCATAGAAGTCAAGCGGGAGTGCTCCTCCTCCTAATCCTCTCTCTTCCGCGATGGCAGTGTGTGTGCCTTCTCACGCCAGAGGAGCTCCCTGCTTTGTACCTGTGGTCGTACTCCTCGACCTCGCGACAGAAGAAGGAGCGAGGCGGTGTCCTCTTCTTGTTGGTGTAGCGGTGTGTCACGCGCTTCGAAGCACACCCGCCGTTTGCAGTCCTCGTCAAACTCGTTATCGGTGGAACTTCCGCGGCCACGCAAGCTCACAGAAGGCCCGACCTAGCCTCCACCACTGCGATTGAGGCCTCACACGACCACACCGTGCGGCAGTGCAGGATCTGCTACGCGAGGCAGATGATTTAGTGGCCGGTGGTAGATTTCGGCGGTGCTCTGCGGCGGAGGCACGAATGGGAGGAGAAGAAAATAGCAGGGATGCGGCCTCATCGTCCCCTCGGAATGGTACAAATAACGCTCGACGGGGCGTTTTTCCACAACCCGTAAAAATTTTAAAGGCTGAGGCCGTTTTAGCGTGTCTGTTCTGGCAAAAACATGGTCCAATCCATATTAGCTGCAAGAAAAATTAATGCAGACCCCTTTTAAGGAGTCTGCTAAAGATGCTCTTAAAGTTTAGCTTGTCAACATTGTTTCTCTCGAAATAGGCTTTTATCCCGCTATATTAATATAGCACCACACGATACAACGACACTGTTGGGGCAGCAGCACAATCCAGCTCAAAGGAAAAGGAAGAGAAAGATAAGAGAAACAAATGCTGGCATTGGGTAGATCAACGAAACGAAGATGACCCGCAACCGCTGTGCCCTTCGGAGTAGTCTCACCACACTCCTAGCACTCTGATGACCTGTGAACCAAGCAACACCTTTAAGAAGGGTGCGACGGCGATGACGCTGTTACCCGGAGATGTCCTATGGTTTCCCTCGATACACCAAGGGGAGTAGGGAAGGGGTGCACCTGACACCCTTCAGGAAGGACAACGACACCCACAGGTGTCATCGCGTCGATGCCAGACTATCCGACAAGGATTTCACCCGAACCCCAAAAAATCACCCCTGATGATCCGTATCGCTCCACCCAAGTTGTCGCCCGCCAACATGCGGGTAGAGAGGACTGCCCGCTGGCGCCGGCTCCGCGAGGGCAACATTTGGCAGCCCTGTTGACGGTGGTGGGAGGAAGGGGAAGGCGGGAAGGAGAGCTAGGAGGGAGCGGTGGGGTCTCCCGACCGCCTCGTGCGAGGAGGCGGCACGGAAGGTACGAGGGAGGAGTCGGACATGTTCTCGCGTAAGTGACTATGAGATGACTTTCTTTTTTATCAAGTTCATAATTAAATGTGTTCGACAACTTTGTTTTCTCATGGAGAGTGCTCCTAGTTCACCTTTTACTACTAGCAAAAGGGTTATAGGCACTGATGGAAAAATGGTCTCTAGTCCCGGTTCATAAGGGCCATTGGTCCCGGTTCCAGAACCGGAACCAATCACTCGAGACTAATGCTAGTCCCGGTTCGCGCACGAATCGGGACCAATGGGTCTCCACATGGGCGGGCGAGCTACGAGGGGTGGATCATTGGTCCCGGTTCGTGGAAAAAACCGGGACCAGTGGGTCCCCACGTGGCAGCACCAAAGACGGGCGGGGTGGATCATTGGTCCCGGTTCTTGGCACGAACCGGGATCATTGGTCTCTGTGCCACAAACCAGGACCAATGCTTACAGATGAACCGGGACTAATGCCCTGACGGCATGAACCGAGACCGGTGTCTGGCATTGGTCCCGATTACGGAAACAAACCGGGACCAATGGAATTTGGGCATTGGATCAAAGGCCCTCTTTCTACTAGCGAGGCTCTCTCTCTTTGAATGCAAATTCCTATCGAGTTTTCTTAGTGCATTAGGTAGTACTAGAGCGAGGAAATCCGTGGCTCGAGATCTGTACACATGTTTGCAAAAGAAATCTTGTTCTTCGGTGGTGCAATCAAACAAACTTTAGATATCACGGTGTGCATGTGATTCTTGTGCTTTTTGAGCCACGTAAATCAAAGTGGTCGTATACCGAAGAGGTTGTCCTTACTTTGTGTCATTATGGAGTAATACTTTTAGTGTTCTGTTTTGTACTATGTTTTTTTGGATTATATTGTTCAAAAGATACACTCAGGTTGCTCATTTAATAGAGGCCAAAAGTAAATTATTTTTACGAAATTCTGCTGATCTTAGTAATCATCAACAACAGTATATACTAAAAGTAATAAAAATTATAAATAGGTTAATAGACCCCTACGAAGACCACTGACACTAGCATGAGCCGAAGGTGTGTCACCTTCTTCTCCTCTCCTTACTGGAACATGCAAAGCTTGTCGAAGCAAAGTTTATTGTAGTAGCTAGACAGAAAGTCACCGTGCTAAGATTCCAAAGGACCAGCACACCAGAACAGCAACTATCGCCGAAGATGACAATCGTAAATCGAAAGAGACTAACCTCAAACCACACTAATAGATACGTAAAACATAATAAAACATTGTTTAAAATATAAAAAAAGTTTGAAGAAACAATATCATTGACAAAGTCGAATGAATTGCATGAACATGAAATTAGTGGGATTTGTGTGAATCAGACTAATTAACATGCGTGGGATTAAAGTTGAAAACAAAAGTAGAAAAAAAGTATGGAGTAAAAGAAAAGGACAATTCTTTTTTTTGACTATATATGCCCACAGACATATGTTACTTGTATTTATAACTATAGCAATATAAAGATGGTAACACATACAAGTAAAAGAAAACAAGGAGAAAATAAACTGTTGGACATCTGCAAACCGTTCTCACCACAACTATTAAGAACTCAAATCCTTCGCCGTCGCCGGAGAAGAAGAAGATCACCAACAGTTGGTCCACACTTTGGCCCTGAAGAAACCCCTAGCCATGAGGCGTTAATGAGCCACAATAACCACCAGGCCCGTAAGATTCTATCTAGCCTGCTGCTAAGCAACATCGGTCAGAGGAGCCCTCAGAGCATCTTCAACGCCGGATCCAAGTCCAACGCCACCCCGCCTATCAAGTGGTCGAACCCTTCACCATCCACCACAAACCAGCAGCAATCCGCACTGCCACACTCCAAGGCTGCTAGAACCGGATCGATGACGAGATCAACACCACACAAAGCCGGAGCACATGCCCGGCGAAGACCGTATCCCACAGGCTTCTCAACACCGTAAGCGTCGTCGAGATGGGGTTGAATCCGGGGTACCATTATTCAATGTAGCGCATCACCACCATCTGAGTTATGCCACCACGACACCACAAAAACGCTAACGTTAGAGATGGACACTGAGCATAGGTCCTAGGTCCCCACCCCCTCCCGCCCGCGTGAGCGGAAGGGGAGGAGGCGAGGACCCGTCGATCACCCGTGGGGAGGAGGCGAGGGGAATTCTTATTATTTGTTACTTTGGAATTACAAAAAATCAAAACAGTAGCTGTGTGTACTCATACAGGATACAGGGGAAGCAACACAACCATTTTTCCAGAGTATAAGCAATAAACGTTTTTGAAAAAAGAAAACCAATCATTGAGAGGGCCGAATGTTTTTTACATGGAAGCACGAAAACGACGGGGGTTCAGCCTGTTTCGAGGAAAACGACGGGGGTTCTGTGAGAATGTGTCTGACGTACGGTGCGGGGGTAAAGTTGCAATTCTCCGAATTGAAAACGTAAAGTAGAGAAAAGGAAGCAAGAAAAATGCGACAATTTCTATCCCTTCGCTCTCAGCGTAGTCCGACAGCGAGTGGGAGCTACCGAGCTACTACTGATGAACTCGCCCCCATCTTGTCGCGCGCGCCGCCGGCCCTGATCCGAGAAGCCGGTAAGTTTCCTCCCTCGCCCAATCATCCATCCGAGTCCCGAGCTGGGGTTCTCGTGCGATCTTTCGCGATCCGGCTCCATTAGCGCCGCGCCGCCGACTTCTGAGCTGGAGTAATTTTTAGCTTTTTACTGGTCCTTTCGATGCCTTCTTGAATAGATTGTTTTGTCTGGTATTTTCGTCCTGATTGGTGGATGATCTTTGATCTCGATTTGAACCGATGAGTAGTAAAGATCGCCTGTAGTTGGTTCTTGGTTCTGACAGATAAAGTAGATTGACTCGTCCGATATCCGATTTTTCACCGGCCAACTTACTTTACAAACTAGTTATTTTCCCAGGTGAATCTGCCGACTAACCTTTTTTCCCTTTCTTTCATCCTGGTGTGCCAGGAGAGGTGGAGTCTGTAGCCTATTTGCTGCTATGTGTACCTAGTGGTTTATTCGTCAGTTTGGTTCCTCTGTGAAACATTCCTTTAGTTCGTTCTGGGTTCAGTAGGCAGCTAATTAACCCGCGGATCACCTTTAGTGTTGCTTTGATCTTACAAAAGTAGCTTGATTTTTTTTTTTTAGTTTTGAGAGTTGCAAGTGTCTGAATTTCTAACTCATCCGAGACAAAGGAATTACAGTGAAAAGATGCACACTCTGGCACTCTGCTATACAGCTGTGTTGCTGGCTCCTTATCCACTCCATTACTGCTAGTCCCTCTCATGTGCCATTTGTCTTGTTGGGCTTGGAATATAAGTGCCCAGAAGAATCCCATGTGTAGCTATTAACTAGGTGCAAGTACTAAGGAAATGGAGTAATTCAATAAAGCTGAATATCTCCTTACTGGGTGCTTAAAATCTGCATGGGTACGCTACTAAGTACTACGAATTTGTGTGCCCCAACATCACTCTGTATGGTTTGAAGTGAACATTCCTGTATTTCCTAGTACCAGTGACGCAAACATCGAAATGCTACGATACTGTGATGCCACGGAAAATGATCTCGTTGGTTGCAATGAGTTGCTTTGGAACTTCTATCTGGTATTTCTTGTTGTGCCCGAATGCAGGCTGATTTTCTAACTTACTGCTACTTTATTTCTTTCAAGCCTTTTGGAGGTCTAAGATCTTGTTAATGTTCATCTGGAGATAGTGTGCGATGTCTGAAGAACAGGATCATGCTAGTAAAAGCTCTAGCTCAAGCATCAGCACTAGCACTCAGGAGAGCGAGGAGGAACCATCTGTAACTATTGGTAGCCTGCTCGCCCAAGCAAGGAACAACAGTGGACATAGTCTTGGGAAGCGCCTCTTGCATTTGGGTTCAATCCCGGTAATAGTTTCTCCTTAATCCTTTAGTGCTATTTGCTTTCTTGAGTTTTACTTCTACTGTGTCATAGTTATGTCTATGAATGATCTCTGAAGTCTGAATTGAACATAAGTTGTTGGTGTACTACTCAATAGTAACAATGAACATGCATCATAACATATAATTGTACACTGCGAAATCAAATAATAATTCTGTTGAAGTCCTTGGCTCTATGATAGTAAGGCTTCTGCTAACTTTTATGACAAAATTACTAATACCCTGTTTTGTGGCAGCATACTCCTCGAGTTAATAGAGAGATTCCTAACTTTGATAATGCAACCGTGGATCATGAAAGGTTGTCGGAAAGGTAAAGGTCTGATCTCCCTGCTCTCCACTTGAATGAACATCATTTTGCTGAATGATTTAATCTTGTAGAATATATTTACCGCTGCATCTCCTTCTTTTGTTGCATCGCATGTAAAGGCCATTTAGCTTTACCTTTTATTTTGACAGGTTAGGGACTTACGGTTTGGCTGAGTTTCAAATAGAGGGAGATGGGAATTGCCAGGTCCGTTTACATGTTTTCCTGAAACAAACTGCAGGAGACTTTAATAGAAATTTGTATTCCATTTTTTAAATCAGAACATGCTAATTGATCTATGGTATTTCTTCAGTATGTCCCCATTTTTATAATCCCACTAATAACCAATTTAAATAAACATAAGAGAATTTCCCAATTGCTTTGGAAAAGGTTGTGGGTTGGGGTGGAGTGCATCCCCTGTATTCGTTGTTAAGAACATGTGTCTTATCTGTTTCATTGCAAAATGAAATCAAGAGGAGCTCCTCAATTAGTTCAGAACGAGTGAAATGTATTTGACAGTCAAAATAAATAATGCTTTGAATGTCAAATACATTTTCACTCATTTGGATGTTTGACCCGCAAGACAATGAGCACCATGAAACTTTCGGCAAATCATAACCACTACAATGAATGAAATTGTTAGGAAAAGGGAAGGACAATCCCAAAAGAAGGGGCTGATTGGTCCGTCTACAATTTATTCATCCACGATGTGCCGCCTCCTCCGTCAACTTCCGCCCTTTTTATGCCTTAACAAGTATCTATCTAAGCATTTATCAAAAATAAAAGTAGTTAGGTTGGCAATGTCGCAGTATGTGAAAGGAGGAAGTGCTTTGTAGTTCTTTGCTTTGGTGAATAGTGATTGAGAGCTTTATGTCTTTACACGTTGGATGAATTTATACATACGTGTGAATGCGGTAAAACATGCTATAAAGTAATTTTTTTTCTCTTATGCCTTCATTTTATTTTCAAACAAATTAAAGTACTCTCCTCCTGATTTCATTCTGCAAGAAAACATGTAAGGCACATGTTCTCAACAAGGGATGCAGGGGAAGCACTCCACCTCAACCTACACTTTTTCCAAAACATGGACCTACTATCCAAATTAATTGGGCAATTCTCTTCTGTTACAGTTTCGAGCTTTGGCAGACCAGATTTTTTGCAATCCTGATTATCACAAACAAGTGAGGAAAGCAGTCATGAAACAGGTAGTCTGTTTGCCTCAACCCATGGATATTTTGTAGTAATCTAAATAAATACATTGATCGTATAACTTCATTGATATGCAACTATGCTGAAGCATTGTCCCTGAATTTTAGCTAAAGGAATTCAGAAAACGTTATGAAGGCTATGTACCAATGGAATATAAGGTGTACCTGAAGAAAATGAAAAGGTTTCAGTTGAGCAAAAATAAAGCTGCTTAAATTATCATGTTCGCTGTTGACAGACATTATACTAGATTTTTGAGTATATTCATAGCTTGATGCGTATGCTGCAGATCTGGGGAATGGGGGGATCATCTGACCTTGCAAGCAGCTGCAGACCGGGTAACGTGGCACTTCTAATTTCAAGATGGCTGGATAGTTTCTGCAGTACTTCTGCATAAATATTCTTGTGGTTCCTGAAATTGCGAATATAGCTCAAACAAACAAAAAACTTCTATCCCTATCCCTTACGAATCCTAAATTCGATATGTGAAAACAATAAGTGTGTGTGATATAATTGTTTTCACTATTCATGAAAAGTGATTTAGCATTCCTTGTCTTAGATTCCTGAAATTTCTGTGACTTGGTATGGGTTCATATCGTGCTGAATCTTACAATAAGAAGCTCAATAATCAATCAATTATTCTTGTTTTTGTCAATACTAATGCTTCTCTTGGACAATCAAGGTCTCGCCAACACTCATTGAGTCATTGTCATGGAATTAGCATTTGTATAATTTACTCGTGTTTGCAAATTTCCTAACGCCTTTCTCCCGTTATATCTCAACTTGCTCACAGTTTGGTGCCAAAATTTGTCTGCTGACGTCATTTAGAGACACCTGCTTAATTGAGATAGTCCCCAGGGACCAGACTCCCTCAAGAGGTGAGAGCTGAGATGCTTCGACGCTCACATCTTAGTTTCCGAGACATTTATCTGACCAGTATCTCTTATGCTCTTGTTATAACCCTGCACTTCAGAGAGTTTTTGCCTTTCCACGACGGCATGTTTGGATTCCACTGGAAATATGCTATCTAATCTTTCCATGGCACATTTTCAGAGCTTTGGCTGAGCTTCTGGTGTGAAGTACACTACAATTCCTTATATGCAACTGATGGTGAGTGTTCTTCTTAGACCTGGTGAACTTACGCCTATTTCTGTATTGTTTGATCTGCAGTCAGTTCTAACTTCTAAATTAACGAGCTTTTGTTGCGTACACTGCAGATCTCCTGACCCGCAAAACTAAGAAGAAGCATTGGTTGTTCTAGCTAGGGTGGTTCCGACTGTGGAGGAGCTTCTCTCTGCACTGTGCGGAAGCTGTGATCTTCTCACTTCAATTCGGCGGGGGGTCTGTGGGAGTAACTTACTAACGCTTGCTACCATGGCTAACAATGTAAAATCCAGGTGTGTAAGATATGCTTTGAACGCATGAAGGAAACAGCCATGAAATATCCCGCGCTCCCCAAGCCTGCATAGACTTATATGAGCTAATGTACAGTAAGTTTCAATGGGCTCTGCAACGAAAAGCTGATGTATCTATGCAGCTTTAAGCTCAACAGTCTTATGTTCTACATATATAGTACACATAGCTTCTTTTTGCATTTTCGGTAAAAGGAATTTTGCCGACTCAAACGTCACGTCAAGAAGATATGATTAATTAACCACAAAGTGTTCACTCCTAGCAGCCTGTGCATAACAAGATCCACAAAGTCTTCCTTCTCGAGGGAGTAGTGCAACATATAGGGTTGGTTCTCCAGCACAACCGCATGAGCCAGAGGAAATACCTCCTTGCCGAGCACCGCAACCTGAACACCACTGATGCCTCGGCGGCGCAGACAGAGCAAGTCCACATCCTGGGTCGACCCGACGACGGAGCCGACGGCCCATAGACCGAGGAAATGGCGCAGCGAGTGCGGCACCCCTGCTACATGAACCCAGACGACATGAAGATCATCAGATGATGGAGCCTCCTCGCCTTTCCACTCGCTGAAGCTGAACCCAGACCGAGGAAAGGGTGACCACCGCCGTGGGAGGCGCGAGATCAGGTCTCCACACGGAGTCGGGGAGCTGCAGGAAAGCCGATTCGCTGGAGCCCTGGCCACAGAGCGTCGCAGAAGGCCTGGGACTGGGAGCCCTGAGAACCAGGCACCACGACATGTCATGGTCTGCGTTGTCGCAGACGAAGCAGTAGAGCTCCACGGACTGAAGCACAACCGGCCCCTGCACCACCGGAGGAGACGGCGGGATCCAACCGCGAGCGGGGCCATTCCCGTTGCTGCTGCCTGAGTTCGTGCTGTTGCTGTTGCTGTTTTCGTGACATGGTAGTTTTCAACCAGGCAATGCTTGCCCGGCAGTGTTGGCGTCTGATGACAGTACCCTCGTCGTTGTGTGCACGAGTTCTCAAGGGCCGATACTTCCCTGATTGTGATTTTTGGGAAGCCACTAAACCACGTTCAGCTTCTTACCTTGTGGAGATTCATCCATGACTGTCTGCCTACTGCCCACCAGTTATGTCGCCGCCATATTCCATGCACTGATGTGTGCGTGTTCTGCTGTCAGGAGGAGCGAGTTGAGCATGTCTTCCTGTTCTGTCAGTACGCACGCGAGGTGTGGCGAGAGCTGAAGAAGTCGTATCCTGTTCAGTTGAGGAGGAAGGGCTTTACCAGCCCGAAACACTGGGTCTTTGATTTCCTGGGAAGGTCACGGGAAATCGAACTCATTCTGCTGGCTGTTGTTGTGTGGCACCTGTGGGATGCTCGCAATGGGATTCGTAAAGGAGAAAAGATGAAGAACCCGGCCAGCTTAGCAGAGCAAATTAAATCGTACGTTGAGATGATTGAGTTGCATGTACTAGAGCCAAATTCCAAACACAGTCGTGCGTCCATTTCCCCACCACGATGGTCAAGGAACGGTGCTTGTTAATGTTGATGCAGCTCTGTTTTCAGCCTCGTCGCGAATGGGGATAGGCGTCGTGATCAGGAACCACATCGGCATGTGCTTGGTTGCTTGCAGCCAAGTTCTTAATGAGGTTATGGCGCCAGAACTAGCAGAAGCACTTTCCATTAGGCGTGCATTGGTCCTTGTTCGGGAGGAGGGCTTTGACAAAATCATCTTAGCCTCTGATTGTTTATTTGTTATTCAACGCGTCAATTCCACTGGCCTGGATCGGACAGGCATTGGTGTGGTCATCCAGGACATCGAGACAATGGGGGCAGAGTTCACTTCTGTGAGTTTTCGTCATGTTAGTAGGTTGCTTAATGTAACAACACACATTTTAGCTCGTAGGGCTGAGACCTTTATCTATTCAGTATTTCGTGATGGGGGTCCGGAGTGCATCCGGGAGGCCCTTTGTAAGGATTTGATTTAATTCAATAAAGTGCTCTTTACCC
Source organism: Avena eriantha (assembly GCA_910589775.1). Taxonomy (NCBI): domain Eukaryota; kingdom Viridiplantae; phylum Streptophyta; class Magnoliopsida; order Poales; family Poaceae; genus Avena; species Avena eriantha. Next base: position 529,976,286 of record OU342741.1, read on the forward strand.
TCAAAAAAAGTTTTAAGGTTGCTGCCTAGTACGTCGAAAAAACACGTCGGAAATAAAGCTTGGCCAGCGCTTCCCCAGGCCCAGGCTACCGTGCTGTACGGGCCTTTGCGGAATGTGCTCAGCTGCACTGGGCCTGGATGCCAACGCATCAATTGCTTAGCGACCTTTTCTATAAAAAAAAACTTGCTTAGCGACCTGAACCCTCTATCTTAAAAAGAAAACAGTGACTTCGTATGTATCTAGTTAAGTATTTAGTCTAGATAGATTCGTATCTAGGTAAAGTTGAGAACATTAATATTGACTCGAGAGAGTAGAATAAATAACGATCATCCGACTGAAAAATAAGTCATCGTATATAGCTACGTTCCTTTTCGACAGTTTACCTCGATGACAGGTCTGGAAGTAGGCCAATGGGGCTAGCAGGGGTCAGACCCCCCCCCCCCCTCAAGAATATACAGGGCCGACTATTTGTTGGAGATATGCCCAAGAGGCAATAATAAAAGTGATTATTATTATATCTTTGTGTTTATGATGAATGTTTACATTCCATGCTATAATTGTATTATTAGGAAACAGTAATACATGTGTGTTTTGTAAACATAAGAGAGTCCCTAGTAAGCCTCTTGTTGAACTAGCTTGTTGATTAATTGATGATCATGGTTTCCTGATCATGGACATTAGGATGTGATTAGTAACAAGGTTATGTCATTGGGAGAATGATGTGATGGACACACACCCATAGTAAGCGTAGCATAAGATCAAGTCATTAAGTTCGTATTGCAATAAGCTTTCAAATACATAGTAACCTAATCCTTCGACCATGAGGTTATGTTAATCACCATCACCGGATGGATACTTTGATGACATCAAACGCCGCTTCGTAACTGGGTGGTTATAAAGGTGTCATTGGGTATTCTGAAAGTATGTGTTGAAGCGCATGAACCAAGATTGGGATTTTTCCATCCATATGACGGATAGATATGCTCTGGGCCCTCTCGGTGGAATGTCATCTAGTTAGCTTGCAAGCATGTGACTAGGTCACAAGGGATGACATATCACGGAACGAGTAAAGAGTACTTATCAGTAACGAGGTAGAACTAGGTATGGAGATGCTGACGATCAAACCTCGGATAAGTATAGTATCACAAGACAAAGGGAATTGGTTTCGTATGTAAATGGTTCAATCGATCACGAAGTCATCGTTGAGTATGTGGGAGCCATTATGGATCTCCAGGTCCCGCTGATGGTTATTGATAGGAGATGTGTCTCTATCATGTCTGCATATTCACGAACCGTAGGGTGACACACTTAAGGTTCGAAGTTGTTTTAAGTAGATATGGAATGTGCGTTGGAGACCGAATGTTGTTCGGAGTCTCGGATTGGATTCGGGACATCACGGGGAGATCCGGAATGGTCCGGAGAATAAGATTCATATATAGGGGATCATTTTCTGAGTTAGGAAATGTTCCGGAGTGTTTGTATGAGGATTCTAGAAGGTTTCGGAATGTTCCGGAAGGTTCTAGAAGATTTCTTGGAGTTTGCTTGAAAACCAAGGAAGGGATCAAGGAGTCCTGGTGGGTCAAGACTAGGAGTCGTGGGGGAGGAGGACTCCTCCCCCCACTCCCCAACCCGCCGGCCATAGAGGAAGGGAAGTCCTACAAGGACTCCCATCCCCAAGGCGCCCTCCCCCCTTAAATTGAAGGGCAGGGGCACCCCCTCTTGCCCTGCTCCCATAACACCCAATCTCTGCCGCCTCTCTCCTCCACCATCTTCTGCACAGGCATAGGCGAAGCCCTGCAGAATTCTCTACTCCACCACCACCACCACGCCGTCGTGCTGCTGGGATTCCGTGGAGAAGATCTACTACCTCCGCTGCTCGCTGGAACGGGGAGAGAAAGGTTTGCTTCGACTCCGCACGTGTGACCGACTGCGGAAGCGCTGTCGTTACGCGGTGCCGGAAGGATCGTCTACTTGACCAACGGCGGAAGCGCTGCTGGAACGCAACGCCGGAAGGATCGTCCACACGATCTTGAGATCGGCAAGTGATCGACTACATCAACCACGAGATCTAATCTCGTTAACGCTTTCGGATCTACGAGGGTTAGTTCCTATCTATCTCGTTGCTCATTTCTAATAGATTAGATCTTGGCTTTTATCTGGATTAGATCTAGGTTTTGTTCGTTCTGGCGGTAGAAATTTTTTGTTTTCCATGCTACGAACCCATCAGTGGTACCAGAGCCGTATCTATGCGTAGATCTGTTGCACGAGTAGAACACAATGTTTTTGTGGGCGTTGATGCTTTTGTTGTCGGTGTCTTAGCGTGTACTTTGCATCTTGCGGCATGGTGGGATGAAGCGGCTCGGGCTAACATTACATGTCATCGCACATGAGACTTGCTCCACGCTTGACGTGCAACTTGCTTTGCACAAGTGGCTTTGCGGGTGTCTGTCTCTCCCACCATAGTTAAGATTCAATTTACAATGAGCATCTTGACAACACTTGTATCAACGTTGTGGTCCTTGTTCGTAGGTAAGATCGGTCTTATGCAAAAGCCCCAAACCACGTAAAACATGCAAAGAAAATTAGAGGCGTCTAACTTGTTTTTGCAGGGGTTTTGTGATGTGATATGGCCATCATGTGATTGTGATTGTATTTGATGTATGCAATGATCCTTGTTGTAATATGGCAACCGGCAGGAGCCTAATGGTTGTCTTTAATTCTGTTAAGACCTGCGTGTCTATTCATCTTGTAATAGCTTTATTCCAAGTAGTTGTAATAGTTGCTGGTGATGATGGACAACCATGAAGTGGCGCCACTGACCTTGACGCAATGCTGGTGATGATGGAGATCATGTTCGTGCTTTGGAGATGGAGATCAAAGGCGCAAGAAGAAAGGGCCATATCATATCACACTAATTATGAATTTCCTATGATGTTAATCCTTTATGCATCTTGTATTGCTTAGATCACGACGGTAGCATTATAAGATGATCCCTCTCACTAAATATCAAGTAATAAAGTGTTCACCCTTAGTTGGCACCGTTGCTAAGACTCGTCGTTTCGAAGCATCTCGTGATGATCGGATGTGATAGATTCTACGTGTGCATACAACGGGTGCAAGCCAGATTTGCACATGCGGAAACTAAGGTTGTCTTGACGAGCCTAGCATGTACAGACATGGTCTCGGAACACGGAATACCGAAAGGTAGAGCATGAGTCATATAATTGATATGATGAACATGAAGATTGTTCGCCGATAAAACTACATCTTCTCTCGTGAAGATCGGACTTGGTGTAGTGGACTTGGTTTGTGTAATCACTAAGACAATGTGAGGGATGTTGTTTTGAGTGGGAGTTCACCTAGTTAGTTTTAATAATTAAATTTGAACTCAATTTGTCATAAACTTAGTCTAAACTACTTGCAAATTGTTGTAGATTATGGCGACCCCCTCCATCAATTTCAATGCGTTCCTAGAGAAAGAAAAGCTTAAAAACAATGGAAGCAATTTCACGGACTGGTTCCGTGGACTGAAGATCGTCCTCAGGGCTGGTCAGTTGACCTATGTGCTCGATGCACCGCTAGGTGACCCACCTGCAGATAATGCCACCGATGACGAAAAGAATGTTTTCGCTACTCGGAAGAATCATTACTCCATAGTTCAGTGTGCCATCCTGTACGGTTTAGAAGCGGAGCTCCAACAGCGTTTTGAGCACCACGACCCGTTCGAGATCATTAAGGAGCTCAGGCTAATTTTTGAGACTCGCGCGGCCATGGAGAGCTATGAGGCCTCCGAGAAATTCTTTAACTGTAAGATGGAAGAGGGAAGCTCCGTTAGCGAGCACGTGCTCACCATGTCTGGGTACGCTAAGAAGCTCCAAGAGTTGGGAATATCGATTCCTAATGAATTGGGGATTCACCGTCTCCTTCAATCACTGCCACCAAGTTACAAGAACTTTGTGATGAACTACAACATGCACAGCATGAACAAGACGTTGCCTGAACTGTCGTCCATGCTGAAAACTGCTGAAGTGGAGATCAAGAAGGAGCAACAAGTGTTGATGGTCAATAAGACCACCAATTTCAAGAAACGGGGCAAGCCTAAGAACAAGGGCAACTTCAAGAAGGACGGCAAGAAAGCTGCCGCACCTGCTAAGAAGCCCAAGGCTGGTCCTAAGCCTGAAACTGAGTGCTTCTACTGCAAGGGTGCTGGTCACTGGAAGCATAACTGCCCCAAGTACCTGGCGGATCTGAAGAACGGTAACATCAAGAAGAAAGGTATATTTGATATATGTGTTATAGATGTGTATCTTACTAGTAATCGTAGTAGTGCCTGGGTATTTGATACTGGTTCGGTTGCTCATATTTGTAACTCGAAACAGGAGCTGCGGAATAAACGAAGACTGGCAAGAGACGAGGTGACGATGCGCGTTGGAAATGGCTCCAAGGTTGATGTGATCGCCGTCGGCACGCTCCCTCTACATCTACCTTCGGGATTAGTTTTAAATTTAAATAATTGTTATTTGGTGCCTGCGTTAAGCATGAACATTATATCTGGATCCTGTTTATTGCGAGACGGTTACTCTTTTAAGTCCGAGAATAAAGGTTGTTCGATTTATATGAGTAATATCTTTTATGGTAATGCACCTGAGATGAATGGTTTATTCTTACTGAATCTCGATAGTAGTGATACACATGTTCACAACATAGATGCTAAACGAATTAAATTGAATGATAATTCTACATACATGTGGCACTGTCGTCTTGGTCACATTGGAGTGAAGCGTATGAAGAAACTCCATTCTGATGGACTTCTTGAATCACTTGAAAGATGCGAAGCATGTCTAATGGGAAAAATGACTAAGACTCCATTCTCTGGAATAATGGAGCGAGCTACAGACTTATTGGAAATAATACATACCGATGTGTGCGGTCCAATGAGTGTAGCATCGCGTGGTGGATATCGTTATGTTCTCACTTTCACGGATGACTTAAGTAGATATGGGTATGTCTACATTATGAAACATAAGTCCGAAACTTTCGAGAAGTTTAAGGAATTTCAAAGTGAAGTGGAAAATCATCGTAACAAGAAGATTAAATTTCTGCGTTCTGATCGTGGAGGTGAATATCTTAGTTATGAGTTTGGCATGCATTTAAAGAAATGTGAAATACTTTCACAGTTGACACCGCCGGGAACACCACAGCGTAATGGTGTGTCCGAACGTCGTAATCGAACTCTCTTAGATATGGTTCGGTCTATGATGTCTCTTACAGATTTACCGTTATCATTTTGGGGCTATGCATTAGAGACAGCCGCATTCACTTTAAATAGGGCACCATCTAAATCCGTTGAAACGACACCGTACGAATTGTGGTTTGGTAAGAAACCTAAGTTGTCGTTCCTTAAAGTTTGGGGTTGCGAGGCATATGTAAAGAAGTTACAACCTGATAAGCTAGAACCCAAAGCGGAGAAATGCGTCATCATAGGATACCCTAAAGAAACGATTGGGTATACCTTCTATCATAGATCCGAAGGCAAAGTTTTCGTTGCCAAGAATGGATCCTTTCTTGAGAAGGAGTTTCTCTCGAAGGAGGTGACTGGAAGGAAAGTAGAACTCGATAAGGTTATTGAACCTTCTCTCGGATTTGAGAGTAGCACAGCACCAGAAGATGTTTTTGTGCCGCCTGCACCAATTGGAGAGGAAGCTAATGATAATGATCATGAAACTTCAAATGAAGTTACTACTGAACCTCGTAGGTCAACGAGGGTTCGTACCACTCCTGATTGGTATGACTCTGCCTTGAACGTCATGTTAGTGGACAACGCTGATGACCCTGCGACGTATGAAGAAGCTATGGTGAGCCCAGATTCTGACAAATGGCTAGAAGCCATGAAATCCGAAATGGGATCCATGTACGAAAACCAAGTGTGGACTTTGGTGGACTTACCGGATGGCCGTAAGGCTGTCGAGAACAAATGGATTTTCAAGAGAAAAACAGATGTTGATGTTAATGTTACCGTCTATAAAGCTCGACTTGTCGCGAAAGGGTTCCGACAAATTCAAGGAGTTGACTATGATGAGACATTCTCACCAGTAGCGAAGCTAAAGTCTGTGAGGATTTTGTTAGCAATTGCTGCACATTTCGATTATGAGATTTGGCAGATGGATGTCAAAACGGCGTTCCTTAATGGTGACATTGAGGAAGAGTTGTATATGGTACAACCCAAGGGTTTTGTCGATCCTAAAGATGCTGACAAGGCATGCAAGCTTCAGCGCTCCATTTATGGGCCGAAGCAAGCATCCCGGAGTTGGAATCAATGTTTTGATAAAGTAATCAAAAACTTTGGATTTATACAAACTTATGGAGAAGCTTGTATTTACAAGAAAGTGAGTGGGAGCTCTGTAGCATTCCTAGTACTATATGTAGATGACATATTGTTGATTGGGAATGATATAGAACTTCTTAATAGCGTCAAAACCTATTTGAATAATAGTTTTTCAATGAAGGATCTTGGCGAAGCGGCATACATTCTAGGCATCAAGATTTATAGAGATAGATCAAGACGCCTAATAGAGCTTTCACAAAGTACATACTTGGACAAAGTTCTAAAGAAGTTTAGAATGGAAGATAGCAAGAAAGGGTTCGTGCCCATGTTGTTAGGTAAGACCTTGAGTAAGACTCAAAGTCCATCTACGGCAGAAGATAGAGAGAAAATGAGTAATATTCCCTATGCCTCAGCCATAGGTTCTATCATGTATGCCATGCTGTGTACAAGACCGGATATAGCACATGCTGTTAGTTTGACTAGCAGATATCAAAGTGATCCTGGAATGGAGCACTGGACAGCGGTCAAAAATATCCTAAAGTACCTAAATAGGACTAAGGATATGGTTCTTTCTTATGGAGGTGATGAACAGCTTGTTGTAAACGGTTACACCGATGCTAGTTGGAACACCGATCCGGATGACTCGAAGTCACAATCAGGATACGTATTTATTTTGAATGGTGCTGCAGTGAGCTGGAGGTGTGCGAAGCAAAGCGTTGTGGCGAAATCTTCAACTGAATCGGAATACATAGCTGCTTCGGAGGCTGCACAAAAAGCCGTTTGGATGAAGGAATTCATTACTGAACTCGGCGTGGTTCCCAGTGCGTTGGACCCGATGGCCATCTACTGTGACAACACAGGTGCCATAGCTAATGCGCAGGAGCCAAGGTCACATAGCAAGCTGAAGCACATCAAGCTACGTTTCCACGCTATTTGCGAGTATGTCCGAGATGGTGACATAAAGATTTGCAAAGTACACACTGATCTGAATGTGGCAGATCCATTGACTAAACCTCTCCCTAGGGCAAAGCATGACCAACACCAGAACGCCATGGGTGTTAGGTATATTACTATGTAATCTAGATTATTGACTCTAGTGCAAGTAGGAGACTATTGGAGATATGCCCAAGAGGCAATAATAAAAGTGATTATTATTATATCTTTGTGTTTATGATGAATGTTTACATTCCATGCTATAATTGTATTATTAGGAAACAGTAATACATGTGTGTTTTGTAAACATAAGAGAGTCCCTAGTAAGCCTCTTGTTGAACTAGCTTGTTGATTAATTGATGATCATGGTTTCCTGATCATGGACATTAGGATGTGATTAGTAACAAGGTTATGTCATTGGGAGAATGATGTGATGGACACACACCCATAGTAAGCGTAGCATAAGATCAAGTCATTAAGTTCGTATTGCAATAAGCTTTCAAATACATAGTAACCTAATCCTTCGACCATGAGGTTATGTTAATCACCATCACCGGATGGATACTTTGATGACATCAAACGCCGCTTCGTAACTGGGTGGTTATAAAGGTGTCATTGGGTATTCTGAAAGTATGTGTTGAAGCGCATGAACCAAGATTGGGATTTTTCCATCCATATGACGGATAGATATGCTCTGGGCCCTCTCGGTGGAATGTCATCTAGTTAGCTTGCAAGCATGTGACTAGGTCACAAGGGATGACATATCACGGAACGAGTAAAGAGTACTTATCAGTAACGAGGTAGAACTAGGTATGGAGATGCTGACGATCAAACCTCGGATAAGTATAGTATCGCAAGACAAAGGGAATTGGTTTCGTATGTAAATGGTTCAATCGATCACGAAGTCATCGTTGAGTATGTGGGAGCCATTATGGATCTCCAGGTCCCGCTGATGGTTATTGATAGGAGATGTGTCTCTATCATGTCTGCATATTCACGAACCGTAGGGTGACACACTTAAGGTTCGAAGTTGTTTTAAGTAGATATGGAATGTGCGTTGGAGACCGAATGTTGTTCGGAGTCTCGGATTGGATTCGGGACATCACGGGGAGATCCGGAATGGTCCGGAGAATAAGATTCATATATAGGGGATCATTTTCTGAGTTAGGAAATGTTCCGGAGTGTTTGTATGAGGATTCTAGAAGGTTTCGGAATGTTCCGGAAGGTTCTAGAAGATTTCTTGGAGTTTGCTTGAAAACCAAGGAAGGGATCAAGGAGTCCTGGTGGGTCAAGACTAGGAGTCGTGGGGCAGGAGGACTCCTCCCCCCCACTCCCCAACCCGCCGGCCATAGAGGAAGGGGAGTCCTACAAGGACTCCCCTCCCCAAGGCGCCCTCCCCCCCTTAAATAGAAGGGCAGGGGCGCCCCCTCTTTCCCTGCTCCCATAACACCCAATCTCTGCCGCCTCTCTCCTCCACCATCTTCTGCACAGGCATAGGCGAAGCCCTGCAGAATTCTCTACTCCACCACCACCACCACGCCGTCGTGCTGCTGGGATTCCGTGGAGAAGATCTACTACCTCCGCTGCTCGCTGGAACGGGGAGAGGAAGGTTTGCTTCGACTCCGCACGTGTGACCGACTGCGGAAGCGCTGTCGTTACGCGGCGCCGGAAGGATCGTCTACTTGACCAACGGCGGAAGCGCTGCTGGAACGCAACGCCGGAAGGATCGTCCACACGATCTTGAGATCGGCAAGTGATCGACTACATCAACCACGAGATCTAATCTCGTTAACGCTTTCAGATCTACGAGGGTTAGTTCCTATCTATCTCGTTGCTCATGTCTAATAGATTAGATCTTGGCTTTTATCTGGATTAGATCTAGGTTTTGTTTGTTCTTGCGGTAGAATTTTTTTGTTTTCCATGCTACGAACCCATCACTATTAGTAATAGGTCATGAATGCCGATAGCTAACCATGGTTAAGCCCAAATTCAAATATTTGTTCAAGAACGCCGATAGCTAACCATGGTTAAGCCCAAATTCAAATATTTGTTCAAGAACTGAAGCCCAATAGGTAGAAAAGTAGCCCACATATACTTCTCAGTGTTGAAGCTCCTTTTCCACTTCCGCTCGCGTCTAATCAGATCGATAGATTGTGCGAGAGATCGCATCGTGTGAGGAAGCCTGCCACCGCTCTATCGCTGGCGAGGTTGGACTTCAATTAAGATTAACAGCTTCTTCAGGAAGCCGAGTAGTCTGGCGGCCGCTGCTGATCTTCCCCCTGGTACTATCAGTCACCGTCCCATGAATTAATCACCTACACTGTATTGTACATAGTACTGCTATGATCTTACTCTTTTAATTTGTTAGTTAGTTATATACTAGATAGATGGAAGCAAATTAGGCTTTATCTATAGTTTGTTAGTTAAAAATGATGAGAAACAATATACTAGATCGATCTTCCCCTCCAATTGATTCGATCTTTAACCTGGCCAACTGCTCCTCAAATTTGGGATTCAGTTCGGTGGTAAAATTCTAGGTATATTTAAACTAGTGAAAACATAGCAACCTTATTGGTCTTGCTTGCCAATTTTAACGTTTCTGGTAATATATTCTTGTTTTCTTATGCCCAACATATGTTGATATTCAGTTTTCTTATAAACTTGATACTTAGTATACTTAACCTAGTGGTGTCATCGTGATCGGCCGATGTAAATCATTTTGTGGAAGGGAGGAATAGGCGTAAGTGGTCTCTCAACCATATTGAGGTGGTCAGACTTGCTTTCGATGATCTCTCTCTCTCTCTCTCTCTCTCTTTTTGGGCCGCCCTTCCGCCTAGCGGCATTGGCTACCTCATAGGTTTCATGGCTCGTCCCCCCTAACTCCAAATCCTGGCTCCACCCCTAACGATGGCAACCTATGTCCTCAAGTCGGCACGCCAACTGAGGCGAGGACATCTTGGACACCACAGCTAGGGCAGCGCATCGGGATGGGCCAAGGTGTCCTCAAGAGGGCGCGACACATGGGTGATGATGGTGGCGTCAACATCAAAGCTAGGGCAGCGTGTGGCATTGTGGCGGCATTGATGGTACGAGCGAGAAGGTGGGCGACATTTATCAACTGAGAGAGATCGTCATGAGCGTTCTATTTCTTTTTTTGAGCAAGATGAGCGAGATCGGTTTCCATCAACTGAAGATTTGATCTTAACTGTTGATCTAAGTGGACGGCAATTGGTGCAATGTGGGCAAGAGCATATCCACTCGTTGGCCGTTCCCAGGCAGAAATCCGGAGCTAAATAGCGCTGGACGAAGAAAATTTTTGGCCTAGAAACGGCCGGTTTTCCAGTCGCGTTCCTAGGCCACGAGTTCCCGGGTTTGGACAAAATTTAACAAAAGTCGGCAAACTTTGGGCGAAAGTATCAGATTTCATTAATAGATGGCATGTTCATACATATTACGTCGAATTCAGGCGGACACCCGAATTCTGACTTTATTTAGGCTAAAAAATAAAATAAAAATAAAAAGGCCGACGCGGGGGTTGTTGCCGGCGTGGATGTGCTCGAGGACGGTGTTGAGCGTCCGGCCAGGCGCACTCCACCATCGGCGGCAGACTTCCGCGTTGTTGCGCTTCGGCGGCAAGCCTGGAGGTCCTTGGTCGGTGGCGAGTTCGGTCAGCCGGCGAAGAACTGTTCCCAGTGCACGAGGTTGCCGGGGTCTTCGGCGAGCTCGGGATCTCGCATCGCTCCTATGGCGGCCTGGACCTCTTCGGCCATTTAGTCGCCTTCGGGGACCGGCGGCACCGACACGCTAAAATGGATCGTAATGGCACCTAGAGGGGGTGAATAGGTGCTACTTATTTTTAATGCATTTTCAATTTTAGGCTTGATACAAAAGGTAAATTCTCTAGATATACTACTATGGAGAATTTCTCTATATGCAAACCAAACTACTAGCGAGTAAGGCGAGTGAGATAGAGGAACGAGTAAACCGTAGTGAAGCATGCAGAGACACATGATTTGTTTACCAAAGTTCCTTCCTTGTTAAGGGAAGTACATTTGTGTTGGAGGGGTGGGCGGTACTAAGACCACCACGCCACAATAGGCCTCGCCCTGTTCGCTGATGGATCCCACCACCAAAAGCCTGATCCACCTTCCACTATAGGAACCCTTCGAGGCGGGAACCGGCGCCTTTACACAACTAGCAGGGCACAACTCCACAACCAAATTGGAGGCTCCCGTAATGACAACAAGCTGCCACAAGAACAATTGTTATCAATAACAAAACACAAGATCTAGATATTAGCGAGAATACTAGATCGAGGATTGTCCAAGTGAATGGAGAGGAGTTGATGTGCTTGATTCGTGATGACGACGAATGATGTCTCCTCCTTCAATTCCCTCAAAGATCGAAGACTTCGGGTTGTTGAAGTGGGAGATCTAGAGAGAGAGCTTTTGCAACATGTCTGGCCTTTTTCGAATGAACCAAGAGATCTGACAGGAGGGGACGAGGAGTCTTTTATACCCCCTGTCAAGATGGATCTGTTGGAGCCTTTTGGGGCCGGATTATCCAGCCTAAGTGAGGGCCAGATTATCTGGCCTGGGGAAAACTCCGCCCCAGCCTCGGATTATTCGGGGGAAAATCCGGCCCCGGTCTGAGAGTCGCACCGTGGCTGCCCTTGATCTTCTCCTAGGAGGGGCGGATTATCCGGCTCAAAGTGAGGGCCGGATTATCCGGTGGGGGAGGAAAACTCCACCCTACTTCGGATTTTCCGGGAGAAAATCCGCCCCAACCTGAGCGTCGCGCCATGCCAGCCCTTGATCGTCTCCTAGGGGCCGGATTATCCTGCCCAAGGTGAGGGCCAGATTATCCTGTCAGGGGAAGAAAATTCGTCCCATCTCGGATTTTCTGGGGAGAAAATCCGCCCCTAGTCCGAGACTCGCGCCAAGCTTGCCTTTGCCAAGTGAGTTAGGCCGGATTATCCGGCCCTTGATGGGAGCGGATAATCCGGCCCCCAAACACAATAATATTTCCCTACACACTTATCACACATGAGAAAACTCCACGGTATTGTTATCTAACATGCAAAACACAGGGAACCATGAAATGTTCTTTCAATCCCCTCCTTTTTGGTGTTAGATGATAATACTAGGATTTGCAAGATAGATCTCAAGACAATAAAGTTAATGAATGAAAAAGACTCCCCCTCAATGTGTGCAACCTAGAATTTGCATTTGATTACAAATACACACAAGAAGGTATAAGTCTATTTCATTGAAACATACGTGAGAAATTCATACCACCGGGAGAGAGATAGATGCGTCCTCAAAATATTATAAGAATATCCAGTGATAGCCATAATGAGCGCCTCCCTCGATATAGATATCCAATAGAGCCAATAAGATAGATGAATCCATAAGGATAGTCCACAAGATAAATCCAGAGCCACAAAGACATAGTCTCATATAGCACAAATCACAAAATAAGAGTTCAGCGCTAAATGGGCACAAGCGAGAGAAAGACCGAAAATATAAAGTGCAAACGCTTGTGCTCGACCCATGCAAATCCACAAAGACCTAATAGAACTACTTCTCCCCCTTTGGCATCGAAACGCCAAAAAGAAAGAAGAGCGATGCTAACGCCCCAAGAGATTACTCTTGGGTTTAGGGGTAGGGAGAGGCTTGGGATTAGAGAGCCAAACTGATATGGTACTACACACTCAAAAATGCAAGAATCAAATCACCTAAAAGCCAAGATTGAGTGTGATTTCCATAAGAACATGAGAGGAGCAGAAACAACCAAAAAGATCCACATAAATCCAAGTCTTCTCATGGATGAGGGTGGTGGCCGAGGCCACCTTGTTGGAGTACATGGTATGACACCGCGAAGATATATCTTGGGTTCATGACCAATACTCATCAATAAGCTCACATATCACAAAATGATATTAAGAGAAATGATTTGACTTGCTTTCGGCATTATGGGGGAAGAGTTAGCCCAATCAATTAGGACCACACTCCCCCTATATCTATGCCAACACCTGGACCAAATAAGGTTGAGATGTAAGGATGGGTGCATGGGTAATCAAGACAAGCTCGTTGAATCAACGATATTTAGCTCATTCCTCAAGTAACAAAACCTTGCTTCGTCAAGTGGCTTCGTGAAAATATCAGCAAGTTGGTTCTTTGTACTCACAAAGGATAGATCAATGTTTCCTCGAGCTACATGGTCCCGGATAAAATGATTCCGAATCTATATATGCTTTGTCCTTGTGTGCTGCACCAGATTGTACGCAATTTTGATGGCACTTTCATCATCGCATAAAAGAGGCACTTTGTCACAATTGCCACCGTATTCCTTTAAAGTTTGCCTCATCCATAATAATTGAGTACACGCACTAGGAGCAGCCACATATTCAGCTTCGGCGGTGGAGAGAGACCTTCCCAAGAATTGACAAGCCCTAGAAGTTGATTTCCTATCATCCTTATCACCAGCCCAATATGAATCAGTGTAGCCACAAAGAGAGAAATTGGAGCCCTTGGGATACCATAGACCGAAATTAGGGGAATGAACCAAATATCGGAAGATCCTCTTGACCGCCACTAAGTGGCTTTCTTTAGGAGCTTCTTGATACCTTGCACACACCCCTACACTCAACACAATATCGGGTCTAGATGCACAGAGGTAAAGAAGAGAGCCGATCATGGACCGGTATACCTTTTGATCCACATCTTTACCATGGGGATTAAGTTCAAGGTGACATTTTGTTTGCATCGGAGTGGCGACGCCATTAAGATCCGTCATCTTGAATCTCTTGAGCATGTCTTGGATGTATTTTGCTTGATTGATGAAGGTTCCTTCTCTAAGTTTTTTGTTCTCAAATCCAAGAAAGAACCATAACTCCCCCATCATAGACATTTCAAACCTGTCAGTCATAAGCTTTGAAAATTCATCATTAAAAGCTTTATTAGTAGAACCAAAGATAATGTCGTCTACATATAGTTGGCATACGAAGAGCTCCCCCTTAACCTTCTTAGTAAAAAGAGTGGGATCGATTTGTCCAACTTCGAAGCCACAGTCTAGCAAAAGCTCTTTAAGGTGCTCATACCATGCACGTGGGGCTTGTTTAAGGCCATAGAGTGCCTTATCGAGTTTGTAGACATGGTTCGGAAAGTTAGGATCCTCAAATCCCGGGGGTTTATTTACATATACCAACTCATGTAGAGGACCATTATGAAAAGCACTCTTAACGTCCATTTTCTGTAATTTAAAATTATTATGAGCAGCATAAGCAAGAAGGATACAGATGGACTCAAGACGAGCCACGGGAGCATAAGTCTCGCCGAAGTCAATGCCTTCCACTTGAGAATATCCTTGCGCCACGAGTCTTTCCTTGTTCCTTACAACAATGCCATTCTCATCCTACTTATTCTTGCAAATCCACTTTGTGCCGATAACATTGCGACAATCCTTGGGCTTCTCCACTAATTTCTAGACTTTGTTGCGCTCAAAGTTATTCAATTATTCATGCATAGAAATAACCCAGTCCGGATCTTCAAGAGCTTAAAACATGTTCTTAGGTTCCACTATGGATATGTGAGCTTGATGCTCACCGAAACTTGCTAGTTCCCTTCTTGTGGACACCCTGCGTCGGAGATCACCAACGACTTTGGCAAGGGTGTGACCCCTCAATTCAAGGTTCCTATCACCACGAGCCTTGCGACGAAGTTCAATTAGCTTGTTGTCTATTGGGGGAATATCTTCATCATGAGAGACTATGTTTGAATCATTGGCTTGTCCTTGATATACAACTTGATTTACAGGAATAGGAGATGGTGAATCATGCACTTGATGTTGATCAAGAGCTGTAACAAGAGGCTGAAGCTCTTTAGGCCTTTCAGGACCGGCTAATCCGGCCGTGGGTGGGGCCGGATAATCCGGCCTTGGAGAACCTGAAGCATCTTCGCAAACTTGACTTGACCTTGCACGAACTGGGGAGTGGCCGGATAATCCGGGTTTGGACAGAAAATCCGGCCTGGGACTTGCAGCAGATTCTTCGATAGGTTGATCATTTTTGCCAGCAGAGGAGGGTTGGCTGGATAATCTGGTGTCTACCGGATAATCCCTCCTGGAGCATTCTGGAGCATTTTGATCATCGGCAATTGGTGGAGTTGGTGTAGAAATTTCTCCAGTGGTTGGAGGATGTTGAGCTTGTGTCGATGAGGGCTCTACTTGAGTAGAGCATTGTCCTTCCCGATCCGCCACAAGGGGTTCCTCAATGGGGCGGAAAAATCCCACGGCCATTCTTCTTATGCCATCTTGGGGTATTTCAACATCTGCATCACAAACATCAACTTGCTCCGCATGGGAGCCATCATTTTCCTCAAACACCACACTACAAGATTCTACAACAGTTCCGGAGAGCTTATTGTAGACTCTATAAGTGTGGGATTCGGTACCATAACCAACAAAAATGCCTTCTAAAGCCTTAGACTCAAATTTAGATAAACGAACTCCTTTGATGAGAAAGAAACACTTACAACCAAATAGCCAGAAGTATGAGATGTTTGGCTTGTTACCGGTAAGTATTTCATACGGAGTCTTGTCCAAGATTTTATGGAGATATAGCCGGTTGGATGAATAGCAAGCGGTAGAGATTGCTTCAGCCTAGAAGTTATATGGAGACTTGAATTCAGCTAGCATAGACCTTGCCATATCCATTAAGGTCCGGTTCTTCCTCTCGGCAACACCATTTTGTTGAGGGGTGTACGAAGCGGAATATTAATGTCTTATCCCCTCTTCACTTAGGAATTCATTTAAGGCGTAGTTCTTGAACTCGGAGCCGTTATAGCTTCTAGTTGCCAAAATTGGCAGATTGTGTTGAAGTTGAACCTCGTTGGCAAAGTCAATGACTGTTTGTTGAGTCTCGCTCTTCAACTTGAAGAAATAGACCCATGTATATCTTGAATAATCATAAACAAATACGAGGCAATATTTCTTCCCACCGAGGCTTGCATGAGATGGAGGACCAAAGAGGTCCACATGAAGGAGCTCCAAAATCCTCGTTGATGAAATAATGGTCTTCCATCGATGGGGAGAATCATGCAATTTACCTTCAACACAAGCCCTTGAAACACGATCTTTGGCAAAGGAAACATTTTCTTTTAGTCCAAGGATGAGGCCACCCTTGTGAAGACTTTGCAAAGTTCTCATATTGACGTGGGCTAGACGGCCATGCCATAGCCAACCCGCGTCGGCCTTTCCGAAAAGACACATCGGGCCTGTAGTGGTTTTCCCCGAAAAGTCCACCACATACAAGTCATTTTCGACATATCCCACGAAAGCGACCTTTAGAGACTTGCTCCACAAGAGTACCACCAAATCAGCATCAATGAAAACAGCAAAGCCCATCTTACCAAGGGCACGAACTGAAAGTAAGTTGTAACCGAGGGTCTCAACAAGCATGACGTCCACGAGAGAGATATCGTGAGCAACCACAACTTTTCCAAGACCCAATACCTCGGATTTTGACTTGTCACCATAGGACACGGTTATGTGATCATGGTTTGGCCGCATCTCTGAGATGATCTCCTTGCTTCCGGTCATATTACTAGTGCACCCACTATCAAGTACCCATTTGGATCCACCGGAAGCATAGCCCTGCAAGAAAGTTACTTCTTGGTTTTAGGTACCCATTTTTCAATGGGTCCTCTCATGTTAGTGAAAAGGGTTTTGGGAACCCAAATAGACCAAGATATGTAACTGTCAAAAGGACCTACATATCTAGCATAGACATCACCATAATAATCACAAAATAATTCATAGTTAGGATTGTTAGTCCCTGCAAAACCATCATAGTTAGTCTTGTCATTAGTGGTGGTACTTGTCTTTGGTTGAGCAGTTTTGCTCTTCTTCTTCTTCTTCTTGTTTGTCTTGGGAACATAACCAAGACCTTCTTTTCCATTATTTGGCCTTTGCTTGCTAAGCACCTCATCTAGAACTTCTTTACCTTTATGTTGAGATCCCTTTACAAGTTCTTCTTGTCCACAAGAAGGAGTGGAGGTGTGATGTCTACACACTTATATTCTTGTAGACAGTTGTTGGGCCTCCAAGTGCAGAGGTTTGTAGAACAGTAGCAAGTTTTCCCTTAAGTGGATCACCCAAGGTTTATCGAACTCAGGGTGGAAGTGGTCAAAGGTATTCCCTCTCAAGCAACCCTGCAATCAAGATACAAGAAGTCTCTTGTGTCCCCAACACACCCAATACACTTGTCAGGTGTATAGGTGCACTAGTTCAGCGAAGAGATAGTGAAATACAAGTGGTATGGATAATTATAAGTAGTAAAGGTGCCAGAAAATAGCTTGCTGGCGTGTGATTGACGTGGGAAAAGACTAAAGGAAAACTGAAATAAAGATGGAAGCAAGCAAACATGTAACAGATCTAATTGCAAACAGTGTATCAATGCTTAGAAACAAGGCCTAGGGATCATACTTTCGCTAGTGAACACTCTCATATAAATATATTCTTCTTTATGATACTACTCTTGACTACTCTCCGGTTGGACACTCTAATCGATGGTAGGGCTATAACAGCACACCTCAAAGTAAGCCTTTCCCATCTAGAAAACCCCACACTATCACCTTGAGTACTAGATGAGTCCAACAAACACCACAATTTCATAAAGACATCCAACTCCAAATATAACTCATAACAAGTATATGTAATCTCTAGCCTAAGTACCACCATGGTGAGCACGCGGTCACTTTCACACACATGGGGAGAGTAGAGATTCATTAAACCACTTGAGTAGCAAGGTAGATCTATAGATTACAAGCTCATGACCACAATATGATCATGCATAGAGAGAGAGATGAACACATAGCTACCGGTAGAACCCTTAACCTCGAGAGAGAACTACTCCCTCCTCATCATGGGAATCAGCAATGGTGATGGAGATGGCGATGGAGATCGATGGAGATGGCTCTGGTGGCACTTCCCCATCCCGGTAGGGTGCCGGAACAGAGATTTTCTGTCCCCCGAATCTCCTTTTTTGGTGGTGGCGGCGCTGCGGAACTTTTCGTGGCTGGAGGCTTGACTATCTAGGGTTTATGCCTTAGGAGGCTTCTTATAGGCTAGAGGGCAAGGTCGGTGGGCGGCCAGGGGGCCCACACCATGCCCTGGCACGGCCTAGGGGACCCGTGCCATGGGGTGGTGTGGCTGCCCTGTGGCCCATCTCCGACTCTCCTTCTGGCTCCGTGAGTCTTCCTGGAAAATATCAACTTTGGCTTTTGTCCGGTCCAATTCCGAGAATATTGATTTTCTGACTTTCCTGGAACCAAAAACAGCAGAAAACAGGCAACTGGCACTGTGGCATCTTGTTAATAGGTTAGTCCAAGAAAGTCTATGAAAAGTACTCCAAAGTTGGAACAAAATATAAGAAAGTAGATAAAACCAAGCATGGAACATCAAAAATTATAGATACATTTGCAATGTATCAACATCCACAAGCTTAACTCCTGCTCGTCCTCGAGTAGGTAAGTGATAAAAAGAAAGAATAATTTTTGAGGTGACATGCACCATCATAAACTTGATCAAAGTATTTGTAAAACATTGAAAGCTGGGATAAAAGTACTTCAACATAGCATGAAAGATAAAGTTCTAGCAATTAGACATAGCAACTATGTTGCAACATGAAAAGGCACAAACAAAAGATTCATGAATAACAATGCTTTGCAAGACGTTTGTTTGTTTCACATAAAGAAAACATAGCATAGTGGCATTCAGCTTGTCCTTCATAGAGTAGAAAATATAAAGGCATAGGACACCTTCAAAGTTTATAAGAGTGACTAGATACAAATAGTTTAAGAACAAGCAATATCAAGTTATGTATCAATGAACAAGTCTTGGGACAATGCACATAGAACTAAGAATGGCCACTATGCTCTCAAAGTAGGTGCATAAAGGTAGAAGGTGGAGACTCAATATAAAAGTGGAAGAAAGGCCTTCATAGAAGGAAGAAGGGATTCAAGTCTCATAAAGAGCTTCCAAAAATTATGGTACTTATAGCTTTCAGCTCTCATTGCCCTATCATAAGCATCTTGAAGGTGATTAAGGTTAAAGTGACACAACTAAGATGATATGCTTGACAAGTTATAAAACGAAGTTTCATGCCCCTTACTTACGAAGACCGAACCTCATGCTACTCAACTTAGGCACAAGTAAGCTCTTGTCATTGTAAGTACATATGTATCATAAAGAACCGCCAACAGGGTACCCCTTGCCCGATGATACGGAAGAATCCCCATATCAAAATGACAAGGCAAGCAGACAACGAGCATCTCAGCAATCTTCTTATTTACCATGGGAATATGGTGCTTTTTTCTCTCTTTCCTCTTTTCATAATCTCATTATTTTCTCTTTTTCTCTTTTTCTCAATATAGGACTCTTTTTTTATAAGAAGAATGCTTCATAGACATCTCATTATGGTTACGCTGCAGGTTTCCACCATGTCAGCATGGATTAGACCAGCGGCCCAGGCGTTTCTCTAACACACATACAAACTCCATGATCTTACAAGTTCCACTTTTATTTCACACCGCCGGGATCCATAAGCAAAAGAACATGATATCAACGGGGTATAAAGTACAAGTGCAATGTTGAAAGCGTTCCCCATGATACATGGTTCTGCTAACTTCAAATTATAAAGCGCAAGCATATATGCAACAAAGAAGGACCCAATGGTTCAAGTTTATTAAATGTGGAAAGTAAAGTGTGCCATCAAGTTCGTGAGAGCTTTAATCACTAGTTTTCTCATAACAAGTTTAATTTGGAAGGTAGATAAAAACATGAATATACTTGGAATAGCATATGCTAGTAGGTAGGTATGGTGGACTCTTTGGAATAACTTGGTTTAGGGAGTTGGATGCATGAGTGGAACTCATACTTTGTTGTGGAGGCTAGCAAAAGACTAGGAGTGACAAACTAAGAGAGCAATAATGGCCATAATCATGTAGAGTGACAAAACATCATTGATCAAAGCATAAAGTGATACTACAAGTTGAAAACTAAAGGATCAAAAAGGCTATGGTGACTTGAGATAGTCATAACATGGTGTGAGCATGCGCCAAGTCAACCCAAATAAAGCATCAACGGAGAATACCACTATACTATGCTTTAATATGCTAAAACAACGCATGATTCATCCAAGGCACATTAAGCAATCTCAATTGTTTATAACAAGTCATGCTACAGCAAAGAATACTAAGCATAAAGCCAAAACAATATCAAGCATCACATGACAGAGCATATGCCACAGTCAAAAACAACTCTTTTTACCACATAAGTATTAGCTTTCCTACTCTTTTCCAATCCAAACCAAACTATTTGAAAAACAATCCATGAAAGAGGGGGTCCAACCAATTTATTCAGAAAACTAAGAAAACCAAGAAAACTAAAAACCAAAACGAAAACGAAAAAAAGAAGACGCTCCAAGAACAACACAACTTTGCATGAAACAATAAAAATGAAGCGTTTGGAAGAAACCTAGGATTTTTATTGATGAAGAAGGGGATCCCTTGGGCATCCCCAAGCTTTGACGCTTGTACTTCTTGGATATTTCTTGGGGTGACACGCGTGGCATCCCCAAGCTTGAGCTTTAGTCCATCCTTCATCTCATTACTCATTCCTTTCATACACCTGAAATTTTTCCTTCATACAAAACTCCACACAATCTTTATTAGCAACATTAGTGCACTCAAGATAAATAAGTCTTAAGGTTCAATTCTTACACCAAATAAACTTCCATTAGAACACTAGCTACTGTAGCACTTCCCTCAAAAATCTCAATTCCCCAAAAGAACTCAAAAAGGAACCAACAAGAAGCAAATACAGAAAATGGCAGAAATCTGTCAAAACAGACCAGCAGGTAAAGACGAATTTTTTCGAAGACCTTATTTTGCTCAAATAAAAAAGTGTTGAACTAACTAAAGTTATATAACAACCTGGGGCAGAAGCACAAAAATTCACGCCTCAAAACGACGTTCAGAGATTTTACATGAATTTTTACGGTGAAGCACAGAAATCCGTTTCGGGACAATAACTTTTCCAATCATTACTTCTCTCTTATTAGAGGTTACTATTGGCACAAAAAGCAAATAAAAAGGATAAGGAGTGGTTATTACAGAGGTAATAACTTCCAAGACTCATCTAAAACTTTTGGGTTATCTCCCAATAAGTACTTTTATTTAACGCCTTTAAGTTACGCTTGATAGTTTGAGAAGATGCTCACATAAGAAATATGAATTGAAGTAAAAGAGAGCATCAAGGAGCAAATTCAAAACATATTTAAGTCTAACCCACTTCCTATGCATAGGAATCTTGTAAAGAAACAAGTCATGAAAGCACAAAGCAACAAGCATAGGAAAGCAAAACAAGTGCAACTTCAAAATTTTCAACATAAAGAGGGGAAACTTAATATTGTTGAGACACATAAAACTATTTTTCCCTCTCTCATAATAACTTTCAGTAGCATCATGAATAAAATTAACAATATAACTATCACATGAAACATTCTTATCATGAGCCACATGCATAAAAGAATTAATACTCCCCACATAAACATAGTCATTCTTATTAATTGTAGTGGGAGCAAATTCAACAAAATAGCTATCATTATTATTCTCATCACCATAATCATCAAATATAGGAGGCATATTGTAATCATAATTAATTTTCTCCTCGATAGTAGGTGGACTGAAAATATCATATTCATCATTGCAATCATCATATATTGGGGGTATAGTATCATCATAAGCAATAGAATAGTTATCTTCCAAAGTGTGTTCATTTGTAAACATATCATCATTGTAAGGAACATGGATATCATTAATAGTACAACAATTATCATCATTTGAAGAATTGGTACCAAAGAGATTTTCAATATCAAAAGTAGTGTGCTTTTCCCAATCATGATCACTATTATAGGTAATAGGCATAGGAACATCATCGAGTTCAGACTCATCAAAAACTATAATAGGAGCAACATGCTTAGGGGAAAATAATGTTTCCTCTCTCCTTTTACTCCTCCTCTTCTTCTTTCTCTTCTTCTCTTTAGCAGGGAGAGGCTTGAAAGGAAGCTTCTCCATATACCCTGGTTCATTGTTAGAGACAATAGAAGAAACTTTGGAGGATTCCTTCTTTTCATTAATAAGATCAAAACACATATTAGTCCTATCATATTTTGGTAAAATCTCATCTTCTATAATATTTTGTATGTAAGTATTTGTGTGGCAATTATCAACACAATAAAGATGACAACCATGCAGGACACTATTCATATCAAAAGCACACATATCTACCAAAGAGGTTTTTCTTGATAACTCTTCACACCCCAAAAGTAATGTAAGTTCATCATGCTGATTAGGAGTGATCATGTCATCACAATACAAACTTGGAGTACTCATTGAATTAGAAGGGCTATTGTTATGGCCCGAGCATTCAAAATTGAAATGACCCACTTCGAAGCAAAGTTCACAAATAAAAGGATAAATGGCACAAACTTTTTTACCAAGATCATTCAAAGCCCTATACCACATTCTAGTTTTTTCATTCCTGTGGGTGATACAATATTCTTCTTCAATTTGATTCTTCTCACAAGGTCTATGTATTCCACAAAAATTAACATGCTTATAAAAATAGTACTTTCAGAGGTTTGAGCATGTTTATTGCTATCATTAATAACAATTTCATTTTCCATGCAAGTGTCTTTAAAAGGCTCATGATACATATCCCATTTTTCTTTAGGATCATTAATATGAGAAGCAAAGGCTCTAAAACAATCAATAAGAATTTGAGGATCAAGGCCATATTTAACACTAAGCTCTTGAAAATCAGCCGTTTCAGTGAAAGACTTAATGCAATCATACTCATAGTTTATACCTGGTTCTTTACCTTTGTTGTTATCCCAATCTTCGGTATTTCTTTGAATTGTTTCAAGAAGATCCCACTTAGCTTTGACCTCCTTACTTGTGAAGGATCCCTCTAAACAATTATCTAGATAGTCCTTGTAATGTCCTGAAAGCCTTGCATAGAAATTATTAATAACAATATTCCTAGGGAGCTCATGAATGGGACATTTGAGCATTAGTGACTTCAGTCTCCCCCATGCTTGGGCAATACTTTCTCCATCATGAGGATGAAAATTATAAATATAATTCCTATCTTTATCAATTTCATGAGGAGGATAAAATTTTGAGTAAAAGAGAGATTCAAGTTCCTTCCACTCCAAATGATGAGGATCATCTTGTAGCTCATACCACTCCCTTGCTTTGCCCTTAAGTGATAAAGAGAATAGCTTCCTCTTAACTTGGTTCATTGAAATACCTGAACACTTGAACAACCCGCATAATTCATGTATAAAGAGTAAATGATCACCAGGATGGACAGTTCCATCTCCAAAATAAGAGTTATTCATAACACGTTCAACAATTTTTATAGGTATTTTAAAAGGGATGCTTTCAGTATGTGGATTTAAAATATCACAAGTGTCATTAGAATTACCACATATGGGAGATAAAGTATCTTCAGAGCAAATTTTCTTCTTTAAAACTGGGGAAGTAAAAAGATCATTTTCATAAAAATTAACTTCCCCAAGCTTAGACGTTTCTATAGCACTAGTAACAAAGGTGTTCAAAAGATTCATACTAATAAAATTGTTATTAGCATGCAAAGAAGGTTCCAAGGGTTTTTTAATTTTCTTTTCAAAGAATTCATGTTCTACATTAGGAAAAAGACTAAAAAGCTCTCTATTTATTTGTTGTTTTCCATTAAGCCTAACTAGTGAAAACAAGAAACAAAAAGATAAAATTTTAGAATCTAAAGGAAATAACTTCGAGCACTCACACCGGAGGATGTGAGTACCCTTTACCTTACCTCCCCGGCAACGACCCCAGAAAATAGGCGTTTGCCATGGGAGGTTCTTCTTCTTTAATCCTCCGGTGTGAATACCTTTTACCTTACCTCCCCGGCAACGGCGCCAATAAAGACCTTGATGTCTATGCACTTCTATTCTTGTAGACAGTTGTTGGGCCTCCAAGTGCAGAGGTTTGTAGAACAGCAGCAAGTTTTCCCTTAAGTGGATCACCCAAGGTTTGTCGAACTCAGGGAGGAAGTGGTCAAAGGTATTCCCTCTCAAGCAACCCTGCAATCAAGATACAAGAAGTCTCTTGTGTCCCCAACACACCCAATAAACTTGTCAGGTGTATAGGTGCACTAGTTCGGCGAAGAGATAGTGAAATACAAGTGGTATGGATAAGTATAAGTAGTAAAGGTGCCAGAAAATAGCTTGCTGGCGTGTGATTGACGTGGGAAAAGACTAAAGGAAAACTGAAATAAAGATGGAAGCAAGCAAACATGCAACAGATCTAATTGCAAACGGTGTATCAATGCTTAGAAACAAGGCCTAGGGATCATACTTTCGCTAGTGAACACTCTCATATAAATATATTCTTCTTTATGATACTACTCTTGACTACTCTCCGGTTGGACACTCTAACCGATGGTAGGGCTATAACAGCACACCTCAAAGTAAGCCTTTCCCATCTAGAAAACCCCACACTGTCACCTTGAGTACTAGATGAGTCCAATAAACACCACAATTTCATAAAGACATCCAACTCCAAATATAACTCATAACAAGTATATGTAATCTCTAGCCTAAGTGCCACCATGGTGAGCACGCTGTCACTTTCACTCACATGGGGAGAGCAGAGATTCATTAAAGCACTTGAGTAGCAAGGTAGATCTATAGATTACAAGCTCATAACCACAATATGATCATGCATAGAGAGAGAGATGAATACATAGCTACTGGTAGAACCCTTAACCTCGAGAGATAACTACTCCCTCCTCATCATGGGAATCAGCAATGATGATGGAGATGGTGGTCGAGATGGCTCTGGGGGCACTTCCCCATCCCGGCAGGGTGCCAGAACAGAGACTTTCTATCCCCCAAATCTCCTTTTTGGTGGCGGCGGCGCTGCGTAACTTTTCTTGGCTGGAGGCTTGACTATCTAGGGTTTATGCCTCAGGAGGCTTCTATAGGCTAGAGGGCAAGGTCGGTGGGCGGCCAGGGGGCCCACACCATGCCCTGGCGCGGCCTGAGGGACCCGCACCATGGGGTGGTGTGGCCGCCTTGTGGCCCATCTCCGACTCTCCTTCTGGCTCTGTGAGTCTTCCGGGAAAATATCAACTTTGGCTTTTGTCCGGTCCAATTCCGAGAATATTGATTTTCTGACTTTCCTGGAACCAAAAACAGCAGAAAATAGGCAACTGGCACTGTGGCATCTTGTTAATAGGTTAGTCCAAGAAAGTCTATGAAAAGTACTCCAAAGTTGGAACAAAACATAAGAAAGTAGATAAAACCAAGCATGGAACATCAAAAATTATAGATACATTTGCAATGTATCAAGGTGCTGGGCATATCATACATGTCCAATTGAGTTTGGAGCTGGTCATGAGACTCATTTAGAGTAGAATGTTCACTCTCCAATGCCTTGTGAGCAATGTCAAGTTTCTCAAACTTCTCCGGGAGTCTAGCATGAGCAGCCCCAAATTCAATATTTTCCCTTCTTTAGTTTTTTTAGCTTAGCAAGAGCGTTGTCACGTTCTTTAGTAAGCTGAGCAACAACCTCTTCATTGGACTCCTCAATTGACCCGTGTTTCTCTTCTGAGGAGACTCGAGCTTCCTCTTCTTCCTCCAAAGCATTCTTCAAGGAGGCTATCTCCAAGGCATCTTCTCTTTCAATTCTACCTTTTCTTCGAGAAGTTCTTTGGAATGAGCTAGTTGACTCATAAGAGCATCAAAACAAAGTTTGTGCTCACCTTTCAAGTTAGAGAAGAAATTGTCCAAAGAAATAACTTCTTCTTTTATCTTAAGACTATTATGATTGTCCATATCCATATTTATATTAGTCTTAGGAAAAGAAGAAATAAAAGATGATACCTTGGACCCTCTTGCCATAAGGCAAGTGACGTTGTTGTTGATGACATTTTCGTTAGGAGAGTCAAAGAGAGATGACGGGGTAGATGTGGTGGCTATAGAAACCACCTCTCGAGAACTATCTTCATCCTCTTCGCCTTCACTTGCAGAGGAATATTCTTCTTGTGCCACCAATACAATCCTGGGTTGCTTCTTGAAGGACCATTCTTTTTGATAAATGGCTTCTTTCGAGGAGCCTTGGATTTTTCTTTAAGGATGAGCCTGCCACTATTGTCTTCTCTACTTTGACATGGACATTCAGCCACAAAGTGCAACCTATCTCCACAATTGTAGCATGTCCTCAGTTTGGGGCCATTCTCTCTTCTTCCACTTGACACATTCTTGCGTTCAAGTTCAGATTTGGCCTTGACTAGATCCTTCCAAAAATTCTTTGCATACAAGGCCATGTACTCCCCATGAGCACGCTTGACTTCCTCGGGACAGCCCATGGATACAACCTCGTATCCTCTTTCATCCTCATCTTGTTCAACAACATTTGCTTTTAGAGCCACATTGACTCCCTTTTGCATTCCAATAGCACGAGCATGGGCATCTTCGGCGTTCTTGGCGGCAACCTTGAAGGCCGCCATTTCTTGCATGTCTTCATTGGAAGTCATTTGATGGTAGTTGTGTCTACCTTGCAAACTCTTTAGATCCGTTGGCTCAAATGGCATGAGGGCACTCACATATTTCCTTTTGATCCAGGCATCATCAATGTGAGTGGCTCCATGATTTCTAAATGTTGCTGCAATGCTCTTGAGCCTTCTATACATGTCTTCATGGTCCTCACCATCCAACATGTAGAAACCTTTAGCTTCATTACTAAGAGAATCGTACCTATTCCTTCTCATGCTTTCATTTCCAATGAATAGGTCGGTGAGAGCATCCCAAGCTTATTTCGCGGTGTTGAAATGCTCAATGTGGGGCATGTCCTTGGGACCCACACCGAGTTGTATCATGTGAAGAGCCGTTGCATTTAATTGACTATCCACAACTTCTCTTCTAGACAAGTTGGTGGGGTCTCAAATATGAAGACCATCTTCGATAATCCTCCAAAGTTCAATAGACGAATTACATACATGAGATTTCATTAAGAATTGCCATTGATTAAAAGTAGATGTAGTAAGCTTGGGTGGATCACCCCTATTGTTTATATGAGGATGAGGGATAGGTGGGTCGGGAGAATATATGTGAGGAACCTCACTATACTCCTCCTTACCACTTCCCTTCTTGGAGGCGGAACCATTATGTTTTTCACCTACCACTTCATCTTCCTTAGATCCGGCGTGAGCCTTATCCTTGGATGAAGGAGTGGTGGTCTCAGAGGAAGATGGAGATGGGGCTGTAGATGATGTGAGGCGAGCAATCATTTGTTGCACCATCTCCGCCATCTTAGTCTCAAAGGATTTCAACAAGGTTGTTTCCAACGTCTTGAGTGAAGGAGATATGCCCTAGAGGCAAATAATAAATAGGTTTTTATTGTCATATCTCAATTAGTTTATAATAGATTCATATTGTGCTATAACTGTGCCAAGTAGAAACATTGGTACAGGTGTGGTATGAAACAACCAAGTCCCTAGTAGCCTCTATTCATACTAGTTCGTTGGTCACGAAGATGATCTGGGTTTCAAGATCATGGGCATTTATGCCGACTGACAACGAGATCATATCATTGGAGAATGATGTGATTGGACATTCCTCGAAGGATTACAACACGATCAAGTCATCTAGTTCATTGTTGCAACAGCTATACCTAGACTCCTTCTCCTTAGACCGTGAGCTCATATTACTCACTGTTTCCCTAGGCTGCTTAGACTACATCAACTGTCATTTGGTAATATGGTGGCTATAATGGTGTATGTTGGGTATTCCGAAGGAACAGTAGATGACATGTGACTGCAAGATCGGGATTTGTTCACCCACATGATGGGTTAAATATACATACGGCCGGCTTGGTGAGATTATATCTATAAATGTTGCAACATGTGACTAGGTCACGGGGATGTAATATCACGGTAACAAGAAAACATAACTTGTTGTGAACGAGATTGAACAAAGGTATGGGATACCAGTGATCGGATCTCGGACAAGTTGTATCGAGAAACAAAAGGAAGAGGATGCTACATTTAGACGGTTCAAACGACATTGTCATCAGGAATGCATAGGGGTCACATGGATATCCCTGGTCCCTCTGTTGATCATTGATACAGATCATGTCTAGAGCATTCCCGAGCCGTGAGATGATACACTTAAGGGTACGATGAGAGCGATAATTCGTCACACGGAATCACAGTAGAGAAAGAGAGAAAGCCGGAATCGTTCTGCGAAGAGATCCGAAGTTGTTCAGAGAAAGAATAAAGGAAAAGTCCCGAAAAGTGTTTTCGGATAAATGGGAATTTAAATATATATTTATTATATGTTAATTGTGAATTAATATATTATAAATAATATTTAGATTAAGATTTATAAAGGCAACTTTTATATTAGGCTAAATCCCGGAGGGAAATAGTCTAGAAATAAAAGTGTAGAAAAATAAATAGAAAAAAGGATAAAACAGCCAGCCCAAGTGGGCGGCAAATACTTCACGCCGCACAGGGCGGGCACCAGCTGGCCACCGCCGCTGCCAGGCCAGCTCGACCCGTCACAAGAGGGGCTCACGGGGAGCCGCCTGGCGGACAACGCCGCTGGGCCGCGCTGGGGCGAGCCGGCCCACTCGGGTCTGGGCAGCCACCGCCGCTTCCTGCGGGCGAGACGGGCCGCGCAGACGAGGCTGGCCCGCCCGGGAGCTGTGCCTGGTTCGTGGGCCGCCCGGGGCACTAAGTCCCATCCGGGATGGTGGCCGCTGCCGCCTCTGGGAGGTTGGCTGGGCCGCGAGCTGGGGATCTGGCCCGCCCGCCCGGCCACCTCCTCCTACAGCTACTGCTTGGTGGGTTGAAAGGTTTCAGCCCATCCGACTATTTTGGCTATTTTTCCTGGTTTTCCTTTTTCTTTTAGTCCCACATGGCTAACCCAATGGGGAGGGCACACCCCCTCCGCCTATATAAAGGGGTGCCCATGGGTGGGATTGAACACGCAACAATTGGAGAAGTCCTTTGGTTGACTTTCTCCTCCTCCCTCTCTCTATACCTTGTGACCATGGCCCCAAGTCTGGGCTGTGCAATCGAGGCACACTGATACATTGCAAATGTATCTATAATTTTTGATGTTCCATGCTTGGTTTTATCCACTTTCTTGTGTTTTGTTCCAACTTTGGAGTACTTTTCATATGATTTCTTGGACTAACCTATTAACAAGAGCCATAGTGCCAGCTGCCTGTTTTCTGCTGTTTTTGGTTCCAGGAAAGTCAGAAAATGAATATTCTCAGAATTGGACGGGAGAAAAGCCAAAGTGCCTATTTTTTCGGAAGTGATTAAGTTCCAGAATACGAGACGGAGAAGGGCGAGGGAGCCACCACACCACCTGGCCGCGCAGCCAGGCCTGGCCCGCTCCAGGGGGTGGTGTGGCCGCTCCTGGCACCCCCTCGGTCTCCCCTTCCGACTATAAGATTCCCTTGGGACATAAACCCTAAGGGCCCGATCAAAAATCCAGGAAAGAGTCTGTAGCCGCTGTCATCTCCATCCCTAGATCGGGAGGGATCTGAAGCTCTTCCCGGCACCCTGTCGGAGAGGGGAATTCACCCTGGAGGCCTTCTTCATGACCAGGCAAGCCTTCGGTGTGATGCGTGAGTAGTTCATCCTTGGACTACGGATCCATGTAGTAGCTAGATGGCTGGTTCTCCTCTATGCTTTCATGTTTAGATCTTGTGAGCTCCGTTCATGATCAAGATCATCTATTTGTAATTGTGCATGTTGTGTTTGCGGGGATCCGATGGATATTGAGATGCTATTTTAGATTGATTATTGATTCTATCATGTCTTTGTTATTTGTGATCTTGCATGCTTTCCGTTGTTAGTAGCTATCTTGGCCGAGTAGATGCTAGCAACTCCAAGAGTTGGTATTTATGCTCGATAGTGGGTTCATGCCTCTAGTAATCTGGGGAAGTGACAGAAATCTCTAAGGTACTATATGTGCTGTTTCTACTAGGGAGAAACAACAATCCTTTGTTCATAGAACAATCGTATTGTTTACTTTACACGCAGTTCGTAAAGCAATAATTTGTTGCTTGCAACTTAATACTGGAGGGGGTTCGGATGATAACCTGAAGGTGGATTATTAGTCATAGATGCAGTTGGATGGAGGTCTCTGTATAATGTTGTCATGCCCAATCAAGTCTCATAGGAGTCAAGATGATTAGTATATGCATGTATTGCTTTCTCGGTGTTTGTCAATTGCCCCGCTGTAATTTGTTCACCCAGCATGTTATCTATCTAAGGAGAGCCACCTCTAGTGAACTACGGATCCCGGTCCTTTTTCTTTTACATACAATCTACAACTGTTTACTTCTTTGTGTTTACTTTCTAGAAACTTTAACTTCTTTCCATTCGATACGTTTAATCCTTTGTTTTCCGCAAAACACGGTGAGATTGACAACATCATCGCAAGTTGGGGACAAAGTTCTGTGGTTGTGTTGTGCAGGTCTCCACGTTGCTACTAGCACCGGTAGTGCGCCCTGCCAAAGCTCAGCTAGTAACACCTTTGAGGTGTTTCCTTGCTCCTACTGGTTCGATTAAACCTTGGTTTCATAACTGAGGAAAACTTGCTGCTGTGCTCATCATACCTTCCTCTTGGGGTTCCCAATGAGCTCTACATCAACACCGCCATCAAGCATATTTCTGGGCACCGTGCATTGAGCCATCACACACCTGCAGTACGTCGTTGTGCTGCAGGGATTCCTAGCCGGATATCAACTTCCGCACTCTCGGCGGGATCGGGGAGCCGGAGGTCTCATCGTGCACCGGATGTGTAGAAGACACGAGGCGCAACACTTGGGGCGCTAGAATGTCGTGAGCCGGAGCTGTTGCACGATGAAGATGATGAAGATCAAGAAGGAGCAAGGGGTGACCTGCGAGGAGCTTCGTGACCTTGATGTCGGCTTCGAGTACGACTACTTCAACCACGTTCCCCGCGGAACGTTAACCGCTTACGGTCTACAAGGGTATGTATTCTCTACACATCAGCCGTTCCCGCATTACTACATAGATAGATCCTAGGCAGTTTTTGGGGTTACATCGTAGGGAATTTTTTGTTTTCTGCGCCGATCCCCAACAGTGGTATTAGAGCCGATCTATGCGTAGGAGTGCTGTACGGCCAGTACACACAAGTTTTGTGCGGGCATTGGTCCCTTAGTTGTTACCCTCTAATGTGTACTTGTTTATATCGCGGTATTGCTTGATGAAGCGGCCCAGACTGACCTTACGCGTATTCGTACGCGAGACTGGTTCCGCGCTCAACATACGGCTTGTACCGTATAAGTGGCTAGCGGGTGTGTGTCTCTCATTCGATAGTTGATATAGCATTTACAACAGAGGGCCCCGAAAGGGGTGTAATAGAGACAACTGTCGGATCCATGTTGTGGTTGGAAAGTTCATAGTTTAGAAATGGTTCTAGTGCGAAAGCCCTAACAACCACGTAAAACTTGCAATAGATAAAGTAGAGGCGTCTAACTTTATTTTGCAGGGGGCATGTGATTATGATATGGCAATGGTCATTACGAAGATAAAGTAGTTTACTTTTCTGTTTCTAAGTAGTATAGTAATAGTCATCGTTCCGATGAACGACCTGGTGGAGGCATCGTGGACTTGGCGTCAAACCAAGGGCAAGATGGAGATCATGTCGGAGCGCTCGATGGAGATCAAGGTGCAAGAAAGACCATATCATATCACATTATACATATGATGTTGATACCAGTTAGTACATCTTATTGTGTGCTAGTATTTAGATACTCAACGGTAGCAAATAAGATAATCCTTATTTAATTCCAATGTTCCGTGTTCCCCTTGTGTGTGCACCACCAAGAAAGTTATTCGGTATGAGGCAATCCAGGGTTACAGGCATGGGTGTCTGACATATCTACGTTCGTATACAGTGGATGTAAGCCATGTTGCACAGTGAATACACACAAGTCAGATTTGGTGAGCCTAGCATGTACAGACATGGATGATGTGATTGACATTAGTGAATGTCTACCTTTGATACTACACTGATGGCCGTGATGATCGGGGGAGGTGCAGAGGATAGGGATCATGCGATCACTAAAATCGTCCAGGGGATGACCATTTTAGTGGAGACCAATTATAAATTGATCTCATATTATAAACTTAGTCTAGATGTTTATTTGCAAATATCTTAGTAGATCTTAGCCTATCCCATTGAGGTCCTTTGAGACCATGGGAATATATTTCTTAATATGGAACTTAGCAAAAGGGTCCAACTTCATAGATTAATACCCACGCCTGAGGGATATCCTCGTAAAAGGTGATCTTCTCTTCTTGATACAATAACCATTAAGGAGATAATTCGATGACTCCAGAATGTTTGGAAAAACACTCAGCGATCTTGCATTAGAGTTAAGAACTCTTAGAAGGGCTTGATTGCAAAATGGAGATCATGGATGAAAAGGTATATGTAAGATATACAAATTATAAATGTGGTCCTTGCAAAAATCATTGCAGTTTGCAAAGTATTTGATACTTGTCTTGTTTTGTGAAAACGGGAGGATCTGCTTGAGAATTCCTGGTTTTGAGGCAACATGACTTGATGACGGCAAGCAATACAATTGATGGCCGACATCACCTCTTTCCTCAAAGTTTATCATTTGGATTAGTGGACTTGAATACAATTTGTAATCCTTGTTTGTGTGTCTTGCTTTTAGCGAGACGATTATTCATATGAACAAGTTACAAACTAGTTTGTACTATTCGTATGAACAATACCATTATGGTCACATTACGATTATAAATAAGTTATTCTCATCACTATGTTAATGATAATAGTTTATGCATTTATAAAGGATTAGAATGCTAAAAGATATCCAAAGCTTAATAATGAAAGGACACTACGGTTTAAGTCATTTTGGTTATTGCATGCTCTTTATGAAAGATCGGGGTCCTAGATGCATAATCTAGAGACTTTGCAAAACCATCCCTCTCTAGCAGAATGATTAGAACTCCGCATTCTGGTAAAACGGTGATATGCGAAGAAATGTTGAAACTTATACATAATGATGTATCATATTTTCAACAAGTAGTGGAAATCATTTATTGTGGACTTAAGTGAATAAGTGTATTTATTTAATGAAACATGAAGTTTGAAATGATTTGAATTGTTCAAATGAGTTCATAACTAAATGGGATATTGAATTAACTGAATTAACAAGTCTCTTCGATTTGATCAACATGACTAAAGTATTCAAGTTAAGTTTAGCATAAAAGGAACTTGTGAAAGATGTTTCACAAATTATGATAATTGGACGAATTCAAACTGTGTTGAAATGTCTAAAACATCATAATCATTTTGTATTAGATACATATGGTATAATATTATCTCTTATCAGGGTTATAGTTGTCGTTTAGAGTTAGAGATCAAAATAAGCAAACACTCATTTGAAATACAAAGGAACATCTAAAGATTCGTGGAAACAACATCATAAGTGTTATGGTAAGTTCGAGTTTCTGGAGATTTCGACAAGTTGAAATCGTGGTGAATAAGCAAGTCTTTGTAGAGCATTCTTAGGAAGCTATGAATGCATCTTCCAAAAAATAGGCAAATCAATTTTTGTCCTAAGTTGATGTGTCTTGATGAAGATACTGGTGGAAGAAAGTAAAATATCAAAAACAAGGTATTTGACCTTACCTCGGGATTATTGAGTGGCGCAGCGGAATCTGTTTTGTGAATCCAAACTCTGCAAATAGAGGAGAAACCAATGATAATGATCATAAAGTTTCAGTGATTACTTTTACTAAAGAAAGTAGGATTCAACCATATATTCTACAAGTTTGTGGAATTATATATTGATTCACTTGTCATGTTTTGAACAAGACATACCTACGAAATACAAAGAAGCGTGATGGACCTAAGTATGAGAAATGAATGGTCATTGAAATATCATTAGTGAAATTCTCGGTTTGATGGTGATCAAAGGATTTTGGAATGTCCAAAATTATCGAGAGGACCTAGATTTGAGTCGGAGCAAATCAGCTTGGCTAATTCATAATATGTAGCTAACATATTTTGAGTGGGAGCTAAGTGAAATCCCTAGATCTCAAATATGAATGCCACATTTGAGTGGGAGCGTGAAATCATTCTACGATATGTGGACGACATATGTGAATGATGTGATTGGTGTTAATAATATTTAAGTTAGGATGAAGTTGAAGTTATTAAACAATAAGATCTATCGAGATAGATTGGTAAGTCTAATAAACACTGAATGTCGAATGCTTCCTGGACTTGATTCTGAAAGATATTCAGAAAATCGTAAGCAAGATTCTGAAATAGCTCAGAATGGAACAAGGTAAGAAAGAAGTTCTTACTATATGAAGCATTGAGTATTGCAACTATGGTTGAAATAAAGAGATGCGTGGCATCTCCTATGCCTCAGTCATAGGTTCTTTCATAAAACCATGTTGTATACTCTACGTAATGTGACCCGAAGTTCTGGTTGGTAGGACAAAGTCTTAATTATAAGAACATGTCTTTAAGTGATTCCTGAGTTGATCACTAAACCAGAATTAAGTTTGTACTTAAATGGCAAGAAGCAATGTAAGTGGCATAGATGGATTTCATGCACTAGGATCTACATAGATATAGAAGTATAAAAGCTACATTTGATGTGATGTATAATGTTATGGCGGGGCTAATACGCTTTTAACGTAGAATGATGTGTCCTAGGGTCTAGTGCCCATGAGAAAGCCCTCGAGGTTGATCTAACGTCACTGTAAGCTCCTGGAATCCGGCCTCGTTTTGCTGCCATGACTATAGTATATACACAAAGGATAGCAAAGTGTGTTTCGAAGTTTAGATGACAACCGTGAAAAACAACCGTCATCATAAACACTAGAAACAAAAGTCTCACTTTGTTGCCAAACAAATGATTCTACCCATTATACGATAATGGTGTGAATGTCAAAAATTAGGAAGACATTAACAATTTGCAAAAGACATAATGATCTGGTAAAACAGAACAGGGACATGACGTTTCCCATGAGCATGCATAATCTGTAAACGCATATGGTATATGGTTTATATGAGTAAAATGCAAGATGGATTATTTGTACTCTAGTGCAAGTGGGAGACTGAAGTAGATATGCCCTAGAGGCAAATAATAAATAGGTTTTTAATATCTCAATTAGTTTATAATAGTTTCATATTGTGCTATAACTGTGCCAAGTAGAAACATTGGTACAGGTGTGGTATGAAACAACCAAGTCCCTAGTAGCCTCTATTCATACTAGTTCGTTGGTCACAAAGATGATCTGGGTTTCAAGATCATGGACATTTATGCTGACTGACAACGAGATCATATCATTTGAGAATGATGTGATTGGACATTCCTCGAAGGATTGCAACACGATCAAGTCATATAGTTCATTGTTGCAACAGCTATACCTAGACTCCTTCTCCTTAGACCGTGAGCTCATATTACTCACTGTTTCCCTAGACTTCTTAGACTGCATCAAATGTCATCTAGTAATGCGGTGGCCATAAAGGTGTAGGTTGGGTATTTCGAAGGAATAGTAGATGACATGTGACTGCAAGACCGGGATTTGTTCACCCACATGACGGGTAAAGATACATACGGCCGACTTGGTGAGATTACATCTATAAATGTTGCAACATGTGACTAGGTCACGGGGATGTAATATCATGGTAACAAGAAAACATAACTTGTTGTGAACGAGATTGAACAAAGGTATGGGATACCAGTGATCGGATCTCGGACAAGTTGTATCGAGAAACAAAAGGAAGAGGATGCTACATTTAGACGATTCAAACGACATTGTCATCAGGAATGCATAGGGGTCACATGGATATCCCTGGTCCCTCTGTTGATCATTGATACAGATCATGTCTAGAGCATTCCCGAGCCATGAGAGACTACACTTAAGGGTACGATGAGAGCGATCATTCGTAAGACGGAATCACAGTAGAGAAAGAGAGAAAGCCGGAATCGTTCCGCGAAGAGATCCGAAGTTGTTCAGAGAAAGAATAAAGGAAAAGCCTCGAAAAGTGTTTTTGGATAAATGGGAATTTAAATATATATTTATTATATGTTAATTGTGAATTAATATATTATAAATAATATTTAGATTAAGATTTATAAAGGCAACTTTTATATTAGGCTAAATCCCGGAGGAAATAGTCTAGAAATAAAAGTGTAGAAAAATAAATAGAAAAAAGGATAAAACAGCCAGCCCAAGTGGGCGGCATATACTTCACGCCGCACAGGGCGGGCACCACCTGGCTGCCGCCGCTGCTAGGCCAGCTCGACCCGGCCCAAGAGGGGCTCACGGGGAGCCGCCTGGCGGACATCGCTATTGGGCCGCGCTAGGGCGAGCCGGCCTACTCGGGTCTGGGTAGCCACCGCCGCTTCCCGCGGGCGAGACGGGCCGTGCGGACGAGGCTGGCCCGCCTGGGAGCCGCCGGGGGCACTAAGGCCCAGCCGGGCTGCTGGCCACTGCCGCCTCTAGGAGGTTGGCTGGGCCACGAGCTGGGGATCTGGCCCGCCCGACCAACTCCTCCTACAGCTGCTGCTTGGTGGGCTAAAAGGTTTCAGCCCATCCGACTGTTTTGGCTATTTTTCCTGGTTTTCTTTTGTCTTTTAGTCCCACATGGCTAACCCAATGGGGAGGGCACACCCCCTCCGCCTATATAAAGGGGTGCCCATGGGTGGGATTGAACACACAACAATTGGAGAAGTCCTTTGGTTGACTTTCTCCTCCTCCCTCTCTCTATACCTTGTGACCAGGGCCCCAAGTCTGGGCTGCGCGATCGAGGCACACCTGCTGTACGCCGTTGCGCTGTAGGGATTCCTAGCCGGATATCAACTTCCGCACTCCCGGCGGGATCGGGGAGCCGGAGGTCTCATCGTGCACCGGATGTGTACGAAGACACGAGGCGCAACACTTGGGGCGCTAGAATGTCGTGAGCCAGAGTTGTTGCACGATGAAGATGATGAAGATCAAGAAGGAGCAATGGGTGACCTGCGAGGAGCTTCGTGACCTCGAGGTCG
This sequence comes from Avena eriantha, assembly GCA_910589775.1. Lineage (NCBI taxonomy): Eukaryota > Viridiplantae > Streptophyta > Magnoliopsida > Poales > Poaceae > Avena > Avena eriantha. The sequence goes on from OU342741.1 coordinate 530,013,744, forward strand.
GCTTCGAGTACGACTACTTGAACCACATTCCCCGCGGAACGTTAACGGCATACGGTCTATAAGGGTATGTATTCTCTACGCATCGGCCGTTACCGCATTACTATATAGATAGATCCTAGGCAGTTTTTGGGGTTACATCGTAGGAAAATATTTGTTTTCTGCGCCGATCCCCAACATTGAGGTCATCCATTGTGACCTTGTCCACAACCTCATTCCCATTTTCCTCAGTACCCATACTTATCTTAGGCAGTTTAGCCCGAATAAAGAGTCGAGGCTCTGATACCATTGAAATGGATCGTATGGGCACCTAGAGGGGGGCTGAATAGGTGCTACTTCAATTTTAATGCTTTTTGAATTTTAGGCTTGACACAAAAGGTAAATTCTCTAGATATACTACTATGGAGAATTTCCCTATATGCAAACCTAACTACTAGCGAGTAAGGCGAGTGAGATAGAGGAACGAGTAAACCATAGTGAAGCACGCGGAGACATATGATTTGTTTTACCGCGGTTGCTTCCTTGTTAAGGGAAGTACATCTACGTTGGAGGGGTGAGCGGTACTAAGACCACCACGCCACAATAGGCCTCACCCTGTTCTCTGATGGATCCCGCCACCAAAGGCCTGATCCACCTTCCACTATAGGAACCCTTCGAGACGGGAACCGGCACCTTTACACAACTAGCGGGGCACAACTCTAGAACCAAATTACAGGCTCCCGCAATGACAACAAGCTGCCACAAGAACAATTGTTATCAATAACAAAACACAAGATCTAGATATTAACGAGAATACTAGATCGGGGATTCTCCAAGTGAATGGAGAGAAGTTGATACGCTTGATTCGTGATGACGACGAATGATGTCTCCTCCTTCAATTCCCCCAAAGATCGAAGACTTCGGGTGGTTGAAGTGGGAGATCTAGAGAGATAGCTTTTGCAACAGGTCTGGCCTTTTTGAATGAACCAACAGATCTGACAGGAGGGGACGAGGTGTCTTTTATACCCCCTGTCAAGATGGATCCGTTGGAGCCTTTTGGGGCCAGATTATCCGGCCTAAGTGAGGGACAGATTATCTGGCCCGGGGAAAACTCCGCCCAGCCTCGGATTATCCGGGGGGAAATCCGGCCCCGATCTGAGAGTCATGCCGTGGCTTCCCTTACTCTTCTCCTGGGGGCGGATTATTCGGCTCAAAGTGAGGGCCGGATTATCCGATAGGGGAGGAAAACTCCGCCCCACTTCGGATTTTCTGGGGGAAAATCCGCCCCCAACCTGAGCGTCACGCCATGCCAGCCCTTGATCGTCTCCTGGGGGGGGGGCGGATTATCCGGCGCAAGGTGAGGGCCGAATTATCCAGTCAGGGAAAGAAAATCCGCCCCATCTCGGATTTTCCGGTGGGAAAATCCGCCCCCAGTCTGAGACTCGCGCCAAGCCTGCCTTTGCCAAGTGAGTCAGGCTAGATTATCTGGCCCTTGATAGGGATAATCCGGCCCCCAAACACAATAATATTTCCCTGCACACTTATCACACATGAGAAAACTTTATGGTATTGTTATCTAACACGCAAAACACAGGGAACCATCAAATGTTCTTTCACACGTCGTCGACGCTAAGCTTCCACCTGCGCGGGCAGCGGATGTCCGACGGCACCATGTAGCCAGCGTCGTGGAGCATCCACACCTCCCAGGGCTGGAGCGTCCGCCGGCCGAAGTCACCACTCTCTTCCATCATCTTCGCCGAGTGCTCCTTTTCACCAGAGTTCATGGTGGAGTAGGGTGGGTAGGGGCAGTGTGCTATGAACCGCCGATGGAGCCATGTTTTATAGGCCGAGACGGGCGGCGAAGGCGGGAGGGGTGTAGCGGCGTGGCGGGAAAAGGGGAAATGGTGGGAAGCCGATGCGGTGGGTGGCGCACCATTACGGCGACGCGTAGTCGACGAGACAGGCAGTTATTGCCTGGCGGGCCTTTGCGGGAGCCGAGGCGGAAGGATGATGACGATCGGCCTCCAGGCGGAAGGACGATGACGATCATTTTTTTACCGCCGAATTCGCTTCGTCCGGTGTTTCCAGCGTGTTTCCGGCGCCCCGGAAACGGCCTGGGGTCTCCGGACGAATTTTGGACCAAATCCAAACGAAACCGGTGTCCTGGGAACGCGTCTTGGCCAATTTTCGGCTGTCCGAACGAAAAAAGGCCCTGAGAATAGCCTGCTGGGAACCCAAGTGGGGATTTTCTAATAGGATGTGTGTAAGTTGATGGCTTTAGAGGAATTTATGTCTGCTCGTTTAGTAGTGGAGATGATGGAAAATACTGGTACCAAAGTATGTATTCAGAAAGGAAAAAAGATTCAGAAAGGAAAAATGAAAAATGACAAAAAGAAAAAGTAAAAGAAAAGGAAAAGGAAAAAGAAAAAATAAAAGGAAAAGAAAAACGGGCCACGCATACAACTCAGCATGGACGCGGGAGAAAGAATAAAAAATAATTGATGTTCAATTGGGAGAACAATCGGTAGTTTTTGAAAGATGTATTCATAAGTACACACCAGGAATGCGAGGAAAGGGCAGACCCAAGCCGACCTCCAAGGCCACGTCGTCCTCCTCCTCACCGGCCACCATCGCACCTCAACGAGGCGCCCGCGAGGTGGTCGATGAAATACCCGAGCCCACTCTGAGTGCCACCGAGGTGAGAGTCGTCGAGGGTGTCAAACGGTGACAACGGAGAGAGACGGACAGATGGGTCGGGCCGCTGGACGCGGTTGGCCGGACAGACCGGACCACGACTAAAAAACGACTGTGGATCGATCCAAATGGATAGAAACGGACCGCTTAGATCGACCGGTTGGATCAGCACGGTGAAGATGCGCTTAGAATCCTTTTTCTCTAAAGGAAAGAGGATGGGTTAGAGATCCTCTTACCACTGGGCAATGCCTCGGTCCGCAGGAGCATCATCTACACGATGCAGATCGACATAAAACACGTGAGCAAAGAACAAAGCCACGTGTTGGCAGTACAAAAAAGCAAAAGGGATATATTCTGTCATCATAAGTACTCCCAAGTGCGTACGATGCTGCGATGTACTATAATACTTAGCTATCCTCGCCACGCTCACGCAGAACAAAGTCAGAAGAAAACAATCCAGCGGGGAGGTGCAAATCTTCGTATTCGGACGCCACCTTTCAGGTAAACCTTTGTTGTTGTTCACTTATATAAAAATCCGATTAGATTATAGAAGCATGTGCAAATTTGTTAGTGAATCGTTAACAACCTGATCTAAATTCACTGCGACAGAACCGGGAGATAATCTCTTTAAATTGAAAAATAAGATAACTCTCCATTGTAAAAGATGTCATATTTTTAGCACATTAAATATTAGCTAATTTCGATCATCATTTTTTTTTCTGGAGAAGGGGCTGATCGTCACATATCTGCATGTTCATGCGAGCATTGGTGTAATAGATGACACCAACAAATAATCTATGGAGTACATGACATATTTTTCATCTTCTCTAAAGGACACGGATTGCATAAGAGAATACCGTCTTACAAATCATTTGTATATACCCTAATGTTGATCATGTTCATCTTTTATCTTGTTTGTACTCACTTTCAGACATATATCATGAATTTCATGCCTCATATTTGGATCATGTTCATCTTTTATCTTGTTTGTACTCACTTTCAGATATATATCATGAATTTCATGCCTCATATTTGGATCATGTTCATCTTTTATCTTGTTTGTACTCACTTTCAGATATATATCATGAATTTCACGCCTCTTATTTGCACCAAAGATGCATTGGCGGTCTTCGCTAAGGACATGGGAGGGCAAATGTTTCGAGTGGATGCTCTCCTGGCGGGGAATGCCATCCTAATGGGAGTCATGGTGGGGATAGGCGCCTATGGTCATCGCTACCGCCACCATCCATTGACCCGTTTCCTCTTCCTCGGTGCCAACATATTGTTCTTACCCATCGTCACCTACATTGTATCCATCACGAGTAATCAGACTACCATCGTTGTTCGGTCTCGTGAAGGTACAATAGTGACAGGTGAATGCTATCCAAGAATTCACGACGCTCTGGTATTGGTATGGACTGCCTTTGTTCAGATACCACTGCAATAGTTGCCGCTGATGCGAGAGAAGGTCGAAGCATTGCCCTCCCTGCAGTACTACTTGTGCAAGCAATATGGACTACCTACCTTGCATTCAACATCATGCAAGCTCCAAATCCAGTTCCATTGTCTTCAGGAGACGTCTTCAATTTGCAAGTTTGGGCCATTTTTTACCATTTATTCTTATCTTTTTCAAAATATTCTTGAAGTATTATGCCTGGTTCAATGCTAGACAATCATTCGCGTTTGGACGCAATCCTCGTCTTATTGTTGGATACATGGAGCAGCTAGCAGATGGAAGTCATCATACTGAGGTAGCCAGTGAGCATACACCTCCCGCACTTGTAGTTGCATGGGAGGACATTATGTTGGTAGAGATGCAACCTCATGGTTACCAGATGTGCAGTAGACATGGTAGGACAAGGACAAAATACAAAGGCGGCTTGGTGGCCATTGATGAAGTTTGGCGGTTAGATGACATGCTTCTCAAGTCAACAACATATCTCAAAGATGCATGTTTTTCATTTGCATTGTTCAAGATGCTACGGTGTCGCTTTGCAAAATATACTGTTGCTGAAGCTGGATTCATGAAGGCCCACAACTTCTTATGGCATATGCTGCTGGAGGATAGTGATAGTAAAAGGATATTGAGGGTGATTGCGTCTGAGCTTTCTTTCCTTCACGATTATTATTATTTATCCCTTCCAATCTCATACTCTAAGAATTGGCTACCCATCTTGAGCATATTTATTCCACTCTTAAGCATTGGTTACTGCTTATTTGGCACATTTATGTTGATGGGACAACTAGTGGACTATGGAGTCATACCGCAGATCAATGGCATATTTAAAAGAAAACAAAGAGGGCAGATAGTGTGCAGCGTAAAGTGCACGCCAAGTGATTATCAACAAAAAATTATCGGAGATTTTGGAAATTTGTTATTTTTTTGAAATGGACGTTTTATTACTCAATAGCAATGTTTACACCGGCCTCTGCATAACTAGGATGCACACAGCCGATCGATCACAAGACGAGAACCAAACTTAAGTACGAAAATTACGCTGCCAATCCGTAAATCACGCTGCCATCCATGTCAGGAGAAAATATCCCTGCCACGTCCTCCAAACGCGTACACCCCTCCACAAACAAGTCGCGGAACTCCATACGCTGGAGCGAAATCCATGATCGTAGGATAGCTATTGCGCGATAAACCACCTGCAAGGAAGAAGAAACTATATTATTAAAAATCTTGTCATTTCTACATAGCCAAAGCGACCAAATAATGGCAAGCACTCCCACCCTAAATAAAGTCCCATATTTATCTCGAATCCCATATAACCAATTGCCGAATACATTGACAACCGATCGCGGAGGAGAGAAACCAGAGGCTACTTGGATGATTGACCATATAACACGAGCAAATTATTACATTGGAAGAATAAATGCCGTATCGTCTCATGATGATGACAAAATACACATTGTGTACTTCAATGTCAATTCCTCTTAACAAGGTTGTCTTTAGTAAGAATTACGCCTTTACAAAGGTACCAAGCAAATATCTTCGTCTTAAGGGGTAACTTTATTTTCCAAATTTTACTATTGTTATCGACAGGAATATCAGGTTGGATCAAAGCCCTATACATAGAGTCAATCGAAAATTTACCACTCTGAATTAAATTCCATTTGAACTTATCCACCCCCTCAGACAGCTGTACCGTGGACAGTCTTAATACAAGATTGTTCCAAGATTCAAGTCTAGGTCAGATGAGGCTTCGTCTAAACGACACACTAGGAGGATAAGCTCCAAAACTTTGGAAAGCGTCTCTCCTTTGTGTCTAACAACTGAGTAGATAGCTGGATATTGATTCTGGAGGGGAGCTTGGCCAAGCCATTTATCTTCCCAGAATCTAATCTACGATCGATCCTTAATATTAAACACACTAAATTGAAATAAATGTTTTTTGGACGCCATAAGTCCCGTCCAAAAGTGTGGATCTCCGGGTTTCCAAACCACTTGAGACACCGCCTTAGAGCCTATATATTTCCTCCAAAGAATGGTTTGCCAGACACCATCTTCTGTAAGTAGTTTGAACAGCCATTTACCGAGGAAGTGCGGTGTTTTTGACTTGCAAATCATGTATGCCCATTCCATCGTATTCTTTTGGTCTGCAAACCACATTCCATCTGGCAAGTCAATATTTCTGTTTTCACCATCACCTTGCCAAAAGAATCTTGATCAGAAGTAATCCATTTTCTTCAAGACACCTTTTGGTAGTTGAAAAAACGAGATCATATGCAGTACCATGTTTGTGAGTACTGAGTTTATGAGAACAAGTCTACCACCAAGTGATCGTAATTTACCTTTCCAATTAAGACATTTTTGTAATCTTTCCTCAATGATTTTCCATTCAGCAATTGTGAGCCGCCAATAATGAATCGGGATTCCCAGATAGTTGATTGGAAATTGGCCCATGCTACAGCCAAATAGTTCAGCATATAGATGGGCCTCGGTCTCAGCCTCGCCAAAACAATACAAATCACTCTTATGGAAATTGATTTTCAATCCAGAGAGAAGCTCAAATGCTGATAATATTAATTTCAGATTCGTAGCTTTCTCTAGATCATGTTCCATAAAAAGGATAGTATCATCAGCGTATTGAAGAATAGAAATGCCACCATCAACAAGATGGGGAACTAGTCCTTCAATTTGGCCGCAGCCTTAGCTCTCTCAATCAGGATAGCCAGCATATCAGCCACAATATTAAATAGTATAGGCGACAGCGGATCCCCTTTGTCTTAGCCCTTTTTTAGTCTGGAAGTATTTGCCAGTGTCATCATTGACATTGATGGCTACACTACCCCCAGTCACAAAGGACTATATGAGATTGCACCACTCCTCTGAAAAAACCTTTCATTCGAAGTGTCTACTGGAGAAAAGACCATAACCTTATCATAAGCCTTCTCAAAGTCAATATTGAACAATACACCATTTAGTTTTTTCGAGTGTAGTTCATGAATTGTCTCATGTAGGATTACTACACCGTCTAGGATGTTTCTTCCTTGCATGAAAGCAGTTTGAGAAGGTCGAACAACATGATCAGTGTGGCGCCCCGCAAAACCACTACTAGAAAATCGCTGTGTTTTTATGCATTGCATCATCATGACCGCATGCTCATGTCATCATGCCACATTGCATTTGAGCATCGTCATGACATCATGCATTTGTTTGTCTAAAACTATTTTCTAAAAGCCTAGTTTTGTTTTCTAAATATTCCCCCGTCTTAATTTCAAATCAAAACTCCGGTCTTTTCCGGATCTTTTATTTGTCTAAAAACTATTTACAAAGGTCTATTTAAATTAAAATAAAAGTTTATATTATTTTTGGGAGGTAGCCAGCCAGGCCCGAAAGCCCGGCCAGCCACCTCCAAGCCCTAAACTAAAACCTAGTCTAATCCTAACCAAACCCTACCCCAAACTACTCCCTCCCTCTCTCCCTTCCCCCATCCAGCCGCCAGCCACCTCTCACCCAGCGCCGCACGCCAGCCCCGCTCCCAGCAAACCATCGCTCCCAGCTGACCCCTCGGTCCCACATGTCACCGTCCCACCAACCACCATCCCACCCACCGCCTGCCCTGCCTGGCCCACCTCGCCACCTGCACGCACACGGCCGCCTGGAAACCACCCCGCCCGCGACAGCCTCAGGATCCCCGCCCGTGCCCCACCATCTCGCGTCCTCTCTCCCCACCTGCCGAGCGCCCTGTCTCTATCCTCTCTCTCGCGCGCCCCACATCCTCCGCCGCCATCTCCTCCACCTTCCCCGCATCGATCTCCGCCGCCAGGACCTCCGCTGCTGTGGCCTCCCCTCGCCCGCGCCGGCCACGGCCTCCTCGACCCCGAGCCTGCCTCCCTGCGTTGCCGGTCACCTCACCCGCAAGCCGCCGTCAGCCGCCTCTGCAGGTCGCCGTCAACGCCGCTGCGCTTCATCCTCTCCGGCGCCTACGCCTCGTCCCCGCCCGTGATCGCCTCCATCCGTCCCAGGCGTCGCCGCTCCCGGACGTCGTCGCCTGACGCCCGCGCCTCCGCTTGGACAAGCTCCGCCTGTAAACTCTCCGTTCGTCTGCTTGCGTCGCCGGCCTGGGCCTCTCCACTCCGTGCCACCGCGGAGCTCCTCCGACCCCGCCATGGCCATCGCGCTCTTGCCCCGTAGGCTCCCTTCCTCCGCCTGCAGCAGCCACCATTGCTGTGGCCTGCTCCTCCTCAAGTGATGCCCCTCTAGAGCTTCCTCGACCGGGACGTCATCCTCGAAGCCCCGTCTGCTTCTGCTCTTCTCCATGGACGCACGGTACCATCTCCATCTGCAGCGCGGTCGTGCGTCTCCTACATCCCCGCAGCGGCAGACGCCATCCCTGACGCGTGGTCCACCTCCTTGATGGCCTCTATGACCCTGTCTCGCCATGCTCTGCTCCGGGCCCATCTCCAGTAATTCGCGCGTCCGCACTAACAGCCTCAGCTCCTTGTCTCGGGTGTATGCGTGAATGTAGTGTTGTGAGCTTGTGTTTGAAGATGTTCGTACGGTGTGGCGGCAATGACTGTGAAGATGGATTGGTGGTGACGTTGTTATGCTACTACTCAGGTACAAGAAAAGAAGATGGATAGAACCCTCCCAAGATCGATCGATGTCAAGATCCCCGCGTCGAGTATAAGTGCAACCGAAGACCGAACCCCGGAGTCCGAAGATCGAGACCGAGCCGACCTCAAGACCCCGAACCTGGAGGCCTTCTTCACCACGTCATGTTCTCCTTCCCCGGATCCGAAGACCAAACCTGAACCACATCGAACCAAGATCGCCAAACACCAATGTGTGACCCTAAACCCTTACTTTTATAAAATATGACATTCATCAGTTGCATTTTAAATTGTCCACACATGCATACATATTTTGTGGGTCCGAGTTATTTTATCGATTCACCTAAATTAAACATGGAGTCTATATGCGGGCTATTCTAGTCTTATTCCGGACTCCATTTAAATTTGTGTAGCGAATCGATGCCATGTTTTGTCCTGTTAATACAACATTTAAATTGTGGGGGTTTTAAATAACTTGAACCATTTAATTAAATGTCGGGACCCCGGTTCCGCTTAATACTGCCTAATTGCACCGCATCTACATCATTATCATAATCATGCCAAATCTTCTGCCGTAGTATTAAATATTGCATCTGGTGTTTCTTCTAGCGTTTACCTCTTCGCGGATTAGGCCGATGAGTTGATGCGAGTATCGACAAGTCCTCCAGATATGAACCGCCGGCAGTGTTTCCCAGGCAAGCATCTCTCCCCCTTCTACCTATTTTGCATTTATAGTCTTTACTTCCTCCTGTTAATCTATTGCTATCCGTGTCGCGATGCTTTAGTTCCGTACCCGATATATTCTGTGCAGCCGATATATTGCCTTGGACACCTCCTATTACCTGTTGTTTGGTAGATAGCTGGCCTTGCGAGTCGTAGTTGCTTGCTCAGGTGCGATCTCGTGTTGTCAAGTACCACAGTTGTTGGAAAGCTGGCAGATGTTTATGGTGGAGATGATCATGACTTTAAATACAACTATTAAAATGCTAGATATAACTAATGCAGAGGCATCGGTGGGCAATAGATGTTATTTGGTTCTTCCACGCTCACTTGTGTCCCGTAGGACCCCGAGTACTTGATACCTGTTCCTTGATTTTTCGCACTATCCACATCCAGGAGGCCTTATGGACCCCCCCTGAGCCAGAGCTTGATTCATTTCTATTTCTTGGGGCCACAAGTAGTTTGGGGCTTTATTACTATCCTGTACCTATGCCATGCTTTACTGCTTTATTTAAGATTTTGCGTGGAGCACCTGTACTGTTTTGGAACGTGGAATGTTTTCGCGGTATCGAGAAGCCCAGTCACATTTTCGGGTTTCCAGTCGTTTACAGCCATTGACACAAACCCTAGGTCCGTTCCGGAGCCGGCCAACTTCGTTGCGGGTAGCTTAGTGGGGTGGCCCCCTGAAATATTTTATGAATCCTGTGATCGCTTTGTCGTGAAAGCCTCGTTGGGTTTTGAGTTGGTTTTTCCGAGGTTGATCGAGTGTGTGTTGCTATTTGTGCACCCCTGCAGGGTAAAACTTTCTGAAAGCCGTGTCCGCGGTTATGGACGACATGGAGCACAGTATCTCGATCATAGAAAAGCATAGCTAAAGTAGTGCTATAAATTTGACTTAATATGTGACTAGTAATCAGCTCAATTAGAACGGAATGGATATTAAAAATGCCAACAACTGGTGGATCTTGGTCGTATCGTGTGCTGATATACCTACCTAGTAAGTATTGCAACTCCAATGGAATGTGATAAAAGAGCCCACAACTGCTGGGTTTTGGGATTCCTCAGGACAATTATATCTGACTAGTAAATGTCCCAACTACAACAGAATGGTAATTAAACTTCCCACTACTTATGCTATCAGGATGACTCATGCTATCTATATCTGATTAGTAATTGCTGCAACTATAATGGAATGAGTAAAATTGCCAACTGTGTGAGTTCCTTGGTCCGACTTCCTCGTTTGGTCTCGAGGGGGAATACCAGGATGGGTTTGTTCGGCGTTCGCTTCAGGTTGGATCCGAATTGGTCTTTCTTACCCCTCTCTGATAACTGCCAGTTGTATTGAGTCTCTATAGGTTGTTTAGTGCCGCTGCGCTGCCGCTTCAGCCCACCATATCTATGTAGGCGAGAGCCGCTGAATTCTAGCCTCGCCGTGTACTGGCCTCAGTACTGACGCTCCTCTTTTTCCTTTGCCCTTTGTCGGCACCCCTTTTGTTTTAGCAGGTTTGAGATCGACATCGTTAGCAGGGTTACCCTTCCGGCTTGGCCTGGGCAGGGTTATGGACGCCATTGGTTATTCTTCAGGGCTCTTAGCCCCAGTTGCATCTTGTCCGTAGTCGGATGCTCTATCGTTTTCAAGGTGATTTGGATCTTTGTATTGTATATCTGTATTCTTGACTCGTTGAATCGCTGTTGAATATATATCTGTTCTGTGGGTCCCATCGAGGACTGTTGTGTAATGTTATTACTTTGTTTTCCACCCGCACGAAAGTGCCTGGTGGGCGTCCTTGAATCGTTTCTATGCGGGTTGGCGGAAAGGGCTAAAACTTGCATAGGGCCGATTTGAGGGTGTTACAGAGTGGTATCAGAGCTTAGCAGTTGCGATACCCCACAAGTCCAGCCTGTAGGATAACCTAGCTAACGGCCGAAGTAGAGTGTCAAAACTATTTTGCAAAATCGGTTGGATAGATCTGAATAGGTCTGCTTTTACTCCTTACCCTCTGCTGTTCTCCTCTTACCTCTGCGTATTTTGGATCTGTTCCCTTCCCTTCTTCTAGTCCAGGATTTCTCGTGGTTGGGTTTTCCGTCGTACCTTCAGGGTTTCGCTTCCTCCTCTGGCAACAGTTTCTACATCCGGTCTTCGTGCTATCTGAGGAATCCTTCATCTGTTGGACTTCTCTCTGTTCCTTCTTTTGCCTTCCGGTGTTTTCCGACGCGACGACATTCTCTACGCCAGATCCGATGCAGAGCCTGCATCCCTCTTTCATTTTCGAACCTCGTTTGTCGAGATCTTCAGTCTAATTCCGAGAGTTGGTTGTATAATTCACCTATTCATGTACGGAGTAATGTTTTGAGTGCGGGATGGAGTCATGACCATACCACTACTCTTCTCATTCGCTTCGTACATTGAATTGGAGGATCAATGCAATTTTACTCTATCCACGGAAGATAGAGGTGGCTTTATTTGTTGATACCTCTATCTTCGCCTTTTGTTCCCGGAGTGTTCTCTCGACGATCACGAACAAGGACCCTTGTTAGTGGTGTCGCGAGGATCTACATGAAGCGTGAAGATTCAGATCGCCGACCTTCTTCCCAGTACCATGAGGCGGATCTCGAGGGCGAGATCCATTGTTAGTGGTGTCGAATTGTGGCGCCCCGCAAAACCACTACTGGAAAATCGCTGCGTTTTATGCATTGCATCATCATGACCGCATGCTCATGTCATCATGCCACATTGCATTTGAGCATCGTCATGACATCATGCATTTGTTTGTCTAAAACTATTTTCTAAAAGCCTAGTTTTGTTTTCTAAATATTCCCCCGTCTTAATTTCAAATCAAAACTCCGGTCTTTTCCGGGTCTTTTATTTGTCTAAAAACTATTTACAAAGGTCTATTTAAATTAAAATAAAAGTTTATATTATTTTTGGGAGGCAGCCATCCAGGCCCGAAAGCCCGGCCGGCCACCTCCAAGCCCTAAACTAAAACCTAGTCTAATCCTAACCAAACCCTACCCCAAACTACTCCCTCCCTCTCTCCCTTCCCCCATCCAGCCGCCAGCCACCTCTCACCCAGCACCGCACGCCAGCCCTGCTCCCAGCAAACCATCGCTCCCAGCTGACCCGTTGGTCCCACATGTCACCCTCCCACCAACCACCATCCCACCTACCACCTGCCCTGCCTGGCCCACCTCGCCACCTGCACGCACGCGGCCGCCTGGAAACCACCCCTCCCGCGACAGCCTCGGGATCCCCGCCCGGGCCCTACCATCTCACGTCTTCTCTCCCCACCTGCCGAGCGCCTCGTCTCTATCCTCTCTCTCGCGCGCCCCACATCCTCCGCCGCCATCTCCTCCACCTTCCCCGCATCGATCTCCACCGCCAGGACCTCCGTTGCTGTGGCCTCCCCTCGCCCACGCCGGCCACGGCCTCCTCGACCCAGAGCCCGCCTCCCTGCGTCGCCGGTCGCCTCACCCGCAAGCCGCCGTCGGCCGCCTCTGCAGGTCGCCATCAACGCCGCTGCACTTCACCCTCTTCGGCGCCTGCGCCTCGTCCCCGCCTGTGATCGCCTCCATCCGTCCCAAGCGTCACCGCTCCCGGACGTCCTTGCCTGACGCCCGCGCCTCCGCTTGGACAAGCTCCGCCTGTAACCTCTCCGTTTGTCTTCTTGCATCGCCGGCCTGGGCCTCTCCACTCCGTGCCACCGCGGAGCTCCTCCGACCCCGCCATGGCCATCGCGCTCTTGCCCCACAGGCTCCCTTCCTCCGCCTGCAGCAGCCGCCGTTGCTAAGGCCTGCTCCTCCTCAAGTGATGCCCTTCTAGAGCTTCCTCGACCGGGACGTCATCCTCGAAACCCCGTCTGCTTCTGCTCTTCTCCATGGACGCACGGTACCATCTCCATCTGCAGCGCGGTCGTGCGTCTCCTACATCCCCGCAGCGGCAGACGCCATCCCTGACGCGTGGTCCACCTCCTTGATGGCCTCTATGACCCTGTCTCGTCATGCTCTGCTCCGGGCCCATCTCCAGTAATTCGCGCGTCCGCACTAACAGCCTCAGCTCCTTGTCTCGGGTGTATGCGTGAATGTAGTGTTGTGAGCTTGTGTTTGAATATGTTCGTACGGTGTGGCGGCAATGACTGTGAAGATGGATTGGTGGTGACATTGTTATGCTACTACTCAGGTACAAGACCAGAAGATGGATAGAACCCTCCCAAGATCGATCGATGTCAAGATCCCCGCGTCGAGTATAAGTGCAACCGAAGACCGAACCCCGGAGTCTGAAGATCGAGACCGATCCCGCCGACCTCAAGACCCCGAACCTGGAGGCCTTCTTCACCACATCAAGTTCTCCTTCCCCGGATCCGAAGACCAAACCTGAACCACATCGAACCAAGATCGCCAAACACCAATGTGTCACCCTAAACCCTTACTTTTATAAAATATGACATTCATCAGTTGCATATTAAATTGTCCACACATGCATACATATTTTGTGGGTCCGAGTTATTTTATCGATTCACCTAAATTAACCATGGAGTCTATATGCGGGCTATTCTAGTCTTATTCCGGACTCCATTTAAATTTGTGTAGCGAATCGATGCCATGTTTTGTCCTGTTAATACAACATTTCAATTGCGGCGGTTTTAAATAACTTGAACCGTTTAATTAAATGTCGAGACCCCGATTCCGCTTAATACTGCCTAATTGCACCGCATCTGCATCATATCATAATCATGCCAAATCTTCTGCCGTAGTATTAAATATTGCATCCGGTGTTTCTTCTAGTGTTTGCCTCTTCGCGGATTAGGCTGATGAGTTGATGCGAGTATCGACAAGTGCTCCGGATATGAACCGCCGGCAGTGTTTCCCAGGCGAGCATATCTCCCCTTCTACCTATTTTGCATTTATAGTCTTTACTTCCTCCTGTTGATCTATTGCTATCCGTGTCGTGATGCTTTAGTTCCGTACCCGATATATTCTGTGCAGCCGATATATTGCCTTGGACACCTCCTATTACCTGTTGTTTGGTAGATAGCTGGCCTTGCGAGTCGTAGTTGCTTGCTCAGGTGCGATCTCGTGTTGTCAAGTACCACAGTTGTTGGAAAGCTGGCAGATGTTTATGGTGGGGATGATCATGACTTTAAATACAACTATTAAAATGCTAGATATAACTAATGCAGAGGCATCGGTGGGCAATAGATGTTATTTGGTTCTTCCACGCTCACTTGTGTCCCGTAGGACCCCGAGTACTTGATACCGGTTCCTTGATTTTTCGCACTATCCACATCCAGGAGGCCTTATGGACCCCCTGAGCCAGAGCTTGATTCATTTCTATTTCTTGGGGCCACAAGTAGTTTGGGGCTTTATTACTATCCTGTACCTATGCCATGCTTTACTGCTTTATTTAAGATTGTGCGTGGAGCACCTGTACTATTTTGGAACGTGGAATGTTTTCGCGGTATCGACAAGCCCAGTCACATTTTCGGGTTCCCAGTCGTTTACAGCCATTGACACAAACCCTGGGTCCGTTCTGGAGCCGGCCAACTTCGTTGCGGGTAGCTTAGTGGGGTGGCCCCCTAAAATATTTTATGAATCCTGTGATCGCTTTGTCGTGAAAGCCTCGTTGGGTTTTGAGTTGGTTTTTCCGAGGTTGATCGAGTGTGTGTTGCTATTTGTGCACCCCTGCAGGGTAAAACTTTCTGAAAGCCGTGTCCGCGGTTATGGACGACTTGGAGCACAGTATCTCGATCATAGACAAGCATAACTAAAGTACTGCTATAAATTTGACTTAATTTGTGACTAGTAATCAGCTCAATTAGAACGGAATGGATATTAAAAATGCCAACAACTGGTGGATCTTGGTCGTATCATGTGCTGATATACCTACCTAGTAAGTATTGCAACACCAATGGAATGTGATAAAAGAGCCCACAACTGCTGGGTTTTCGGATTCCTCGGGACAATTATATCTGACTAGTAAATGTCCTAACTACAACAGAATGGTAATTAAACTGCCCACTACTTATGCTATCAGGATGACTCATGCTATCTATATCTGATTCGTAATTGCTGCAACTATAATGGAATGAGTAAAATTGCCAACTGTGTGAGTTCCTTGGTCCGACTTCCTCGTTTGGTCTCGAGGGGGAATACCAGGATGGATTTGTTCGGTGTTCGCTTCAGGTTGGATCCGAATAGGTCTTTCTTACCCCTCTTTGATAACTGCCAGTTGTATTGAGTCTCTATAGGTTGTTTAGTGCCGCTGCGCTGCCGCTTCAGCCCACCATATCTATATAGGCGAGCGCCGCCGAATTCTAGCCTCGCCGTGTACTGGCCTCAGTACTGACGCTCCTCTTTTTCCTTTGCCCTTTGTCGGCACCCCTTTTGTTTTAGCAGGTTTGAGATCGACGTCGTTAGCAGGGTTACCCTTCCGGCTTGGCCTGGGCAGGGTTATGGACGCCATTGGTTATTCTTCAGGGCTCTTAGCCCCACTTGCATCTTGTCCGTAGTCGGACGCTCTATCGTTTTCAAGGTGATTTGGATCTTTGTATTGTATATCTGTATTCTTGACTCGGTGAATTGCTGTTGAATATATATCTTTTCTATGGGTCCCATCGAGGACTGTTGTCTAATGTTATTACTTCGTTTTCCACCCGCACGAAAGTGCCTGGTGGGCGTCCTTGAATCGTTTATATGCGGGTTTGGCGGAAAGGGCAAAAACTTGCATAGGGCCGATTTGAGGGTGTTACAATCAGCTACTGAATTCAGTCTAATAGTAGCAACCTTTGTAAAAAAATTGAAACTAACGTTAAGAAGGCAGATTGGTCGATACTGTTATATGCGTTCCGCATATTAACCTTAGGTAGCAAAATGATGTTGCCAAAATTTAGTCTAAACAGTTATAACTGATCAACATGCAGAAAAGAAAAAAGAAGCATCAGGTTCTCTCTAATGAGTTCCCATAATTCTTGGTAAAATTCTGCTGGAAAGCCATCAGGACCTGGCGCTTTGTCCATCTGAAAAACAGCTCTCTTGACCTCCTCCTCAGTGTAAGGAGCGGTTAAAAAGTTGTTTTCCTCAACAGAAACCTGCGGGATATCCCCTATTTGAGACTCATCCAACTCGAAAGAGTTTTCTAACGGAGCCCCAAACAAGTCCTTGAAATAACTAGTAATATAAGCCTTTAGCTACTCCTGGCCCGCAATCGTACCTTCATCCTGAATCAGAGAGTGAATAAGTTTCTTCTTATGCTTGCCATTTGCGACTGCATGGAAGTATCTTGTGTTCGTATCTCCTTCAAGGACACATTTTGCCTTAGAGCGTTGGTACCATTTGAGTTCCTCCTCGCGAAGAAGTCTGGCAATTTCCGCATTTGATTGTTTTTTAGCTTACTCTCTTGTGCAGATAATAGCCTAACTTCTGCGGAAGCCTCTAAATTGTTAATTATGGTCGAAAGACGTATTTTCTCCTTTTTGAGGATCCCGGCCGTGTGTTTGGCCCAACCACGAAGGAACTTGCGTAAGGCACGCATTTTGCTGTTCCAGCGATATATGGGTGTTGCAGCACTAACCGGTCTTTTCCAAATAGCCTTCACCAGATCATGGAACCCATCCCGCTCCATCCACCCAAGTTCAAATTTAAACTTGTGTTTGGATTGGCGTAATGGTGATCCCAGCGAAAGAAGTAATGGAGCATGATCTGATAAAGCCTCTATACGTTCCAAAGCACGAACAATTACCATAGGGAATTTATCCTCCCAATCGGTATCCATAAGCACTCTGTCTAATTTTTCGTATGTTGGCTCCAGAAGACTGTTCGCCCAAGTGAACTGTCTCCCAAGAATTGTAACCTCTCTTAAGTCCAAACTATCGATAACATCATTGAACATGAAGCGCCAATGCTCATCATACCGTCCCCGACTTTTCTCATGAGGGAATCTCAGCAAGTTAAAATCACCACCTATAAGAATATGATACGGATTGTCCTTAGCCAGATTTACCAACTCCGGCAAAAAATCAGCCTTAAAAATATCCTGGGCAGCCCCGTATACAGCGACTAGAAACCATGTAAAGTTATCAGCTTTGTTATGGATATGGAGTCTAATAAAAAAATCTCCAGCCGAACTAGCTAAAACTTCCATCGTGTCATTTCTGATGCCTAACAGGATTCCCCGGGATCTACCTCGCGGCAGTCGTGAAACCCACGTAAAGTCTACTCCACCAGAAAGGCGATTGAGTAAGGCTTGTGAGAAATCACATCTACCAGTTTCTGAAATACCCAAAAAATCCAACTTATAATCTCTCACACAATCAGCATAGAACAAATGTTTAGCCAAGTCACGAAGACCTCTGCTATTTGAAAACATGCCATTCATTGAGAAACAATAGGAGATTTGGATACACGGGACCTCTTGCGAGATTTTTGCCTTTTTGATTTCCGACCAGCAGCTTTCAGCTCATATAATGAACCCAGCCCGGTCTCGTCAAAAGCCACCTCCGACACTTCACCAACTAAGTGAGACATTAGTTGACCATATATTGTGGCATGCAACTCCTCCTCCTCAATTGATAAAGTGTCAGTAATAAAAGAAACTTTAGGAGTAACCGCTAAACGGTCAACCTCCATATGTCTTAGAGCCAAATAAGAAAAATTAACTTCCTTAACATATCTACCCATACTAATAACAACATTGGCTAACCTATCAACAATAACAAGGGTACAAAAATTATTGAAAGATTTAGAAGAACTTGAAGTACCTTGAGAATCTAGATTTAATTCCGCCTTTCTCCTCATAGCCTTTACTAACGAGTCTTCATCCGTGGTAGATGCACCAAGGCCGTCAACGCCATGACGAAGACTCCTCCGTGTCGGCGTACACGGAAGAGAACCCGACCCCACCTGGGCCAGGTTCCTCCCAATGGACCGCTCCGCCTGGGCCTCGATGGAGCCACCTTCAGGGATGGAACCTGACCCCGCCTGGGCCAGGTCCTCCCTAGGCTACCACCCGCCTGGGCGTCGTCCATGCCACCAGCTGGGGAAGGGCCTGACCCCTCCTGGGCCAGTTCCTCCCCTCTGTCGGTTACGCCATCCACCAAGTTGCCAACAGCCGTCGCAGAACCGGCCAGCCCACCCCCCACCTCATCAGAGGCCATCTCCATCAACACCGGCCCATCTAGAAAGAGTCGCGGAATAGTACGGCCCGTCATATTAGGTCAGCCGCGAGAAGAGAGGGTGATAATCCAGCCGAACCATTCGCCACCCTGATAGCCGCATGCAACTGAGACAGAGTGACGCGTGGAGAAGCACTAGCAGAACAGCCACCCCAAAAGGGGGAGACAAACGGTAGGGACTCAAGAAGCTGCTTTCCACGCCTCGTAACAGGAGAGGCATTGAAAGGGGTCACAACTTACACCTGCACAAGAACCTGTCTCGATGAAGAAGGAGCAGAATTCCCTTGAGGCCCACCCAAATCAGTAGACATGGACGGCTCAGTAGGCCCACCCAAAGCAGTAGACATGGACGGCTCAGAAGTATCCATAACATCATCACCCGAGTTACCATTGCCACCAGCATCAGGATCATCCTGATTCCGCTTCCACAGATAGGGTGAGAAATCAGGGTCAGACACATAACTATGAGGCTCAATACGAAAGCGAAGCTCATATCCTTTTAACTTAACCACAACGTCAGAGGTGAGGTAAAAACCCAGAGCATCTTGTTTCTTATTGAACACATTAATATCAAACATGCGAAACAAAATGCGAACAACGCCCCTCCGCCTCAGAGAGAGCAAGTCCACATCAATAGTGGTGCCCATCAAAGACCCTATCGCCCACAAACCAAGGAAAGTGCGTAAGGAATGCGGCACCCCCTCCACATGCAGCCAGACCTGATGCAAATCACACTTATGTGGCACCTCCTGAAGCTTGTATGCGGACATAGATAGTTGAGTCTTGCTCATAGGAATAGAGAACTGACTACCATCCACCTTGTCAAGGTCAGCAAAGGAAGGAAAGCTGACTAGGAACTCGTTCTCTCCATGCGGGAGAGCCTCCCATATCCAAAGAGCCCAAACCTGGCACCTACTGGCAATCTGCTTCACAATCACATCCATAGAGACCACCTCACCAGTAACATGGACCAAAGCAATAGGGGTCTTGCTAGCCCCCAAACCATCACGGATCACACTATCTGGAATCTGAGCAAATAGAGTCTTGTCATGACCAATGCCTGCCATATAAGCAGTGTGCCGAGGCTGCTTGAGCACCGGACATCCCAGTGTGGGGTGAGACGAAACAACACATATATAGCAATAATGAGACACCTTACAATCCTTAGATGCATGGGAATCCATAGCACACTTCCAACATCGCACAGCCTTCTTGTTCTTCTTTGTCGCCGGCACACCCGACCCCTCAGTACTTGCTTCCACTACACCTGACAGGGCCTCATACTGTATCTGCTGGCTCTGGACATCGGCTGGGAAGTGAGACTGATCCACATAAGACGGTTGCGCATATGATGGCTTAGTGTTGATGTAGAGCTCGTTGGGAACCCCAAGAGGAACGTATGATGAGCACATCAACAAGTTTCCCTCAGTTATGAAACCAAGGTTTAATCAAACCAGTAGGAGCAAGGAAACACCCCAAAGGTGTTGCTAGCTGAGCCTTGGCAGGGCGCACTACCGGTGCTAGTAGCAACATGGAGACCTGCACAACAAAACCACAGAACTTTGTCCCCAACTTGCGATGAGGTTGTCAATCTCACCGGTTTTGCTGAAAACAAAGGATTAAACGTATCGAATGGAAGGAAGTAATAGTTTGCAGAAAGTAAACACAAAGCAGTAAACAGTTTGTAGATTGTATGTAAAAGAAATGACCGAGATCCATAGTTCACTAGAAGTGGCTCTCCTTAAGATAGATAACATGCTGGGTGAACAAATTACAACGGGGCAATTGACAAACATCGAGAAAGCAATACATGCATATACTAATCATCTTGACTCCTTTGAAACTTGATTGGGCATTACAACATTATACATAGACCGCCATCCAAATGCATCTATGACTAATAATCCACCTTCAGGTTATCATCCGAACCCCCTCCAGTATTAAGTTGCAAGCAACAGATAATTGCATTAAGCAAAGTGTGTAAAGTAAACAATACGATTGTTCTATGAACAAAGGATTGCTGTTTTATCCCTAGTAGAGGCATGAACCCACTATCGAGCATAAATACTAACTCTTGGAGTTGCTAGCATCTACTTGATGGGTTCGTAGCATGGAAAACAAAAAATTTCTACCGCAAGAACGAACAAAACCCAGATCTAATCTAGATAAAAGCCAAATCTAATCTATTAGACATGTGCAACGAGATAGATAGGAACTAACCCTCGTAGATCCGAAAGCGTTAACGAGATTAGATCTCGTGGTTGATGTAGTCGATCACTTGTCGATCTCAAGATCGTGTGGACGATCCTTCCAACGTCGCGTTCCGGCAGCGCTTCCGCAGTCGGTCAAGTGGACGATCCTTCCGGCACCGCGTTTCGGCAGCGCTTCCGCAGTCGGTCACACGTGCGGAGTCGAAGCAGACCTTCCTATCCTCGTTCCAGCGAGCAGCGGAGGTAGTAGATCTTCTCCATGGAATCACAGCAGCACGACGGCGTGGTGGTGGTGGTGGAGTAGAGAATTCTGCAGGGCTTCGCCTATGCCTATGCAGAAGAAAGGAGGAGGAGAGAGGCGGCAGAGATTGGAGTTATGAGAGGAGGGGCAAGGGTTGGCGCCTCCCCCTTCTATTTAAAGGAGGGAGGGCGCCTGGGGAGGGGGAGTCCTAGTAGGACTTCCCACCTCCTTGGGCCGGCGGGTTGGGGAAGGGGGGAGGAGTCCTCCTCCCCCACGACTCTTTGTCTTGACCCACCAGGACTCCTTGATCCCTATCTTGATTTTCAAGCAAACTCCAAGAAATCTTCTAGAACCTTCCGGAACATTCCGAAACCTTCTAGAATCCTCATACAAATACTCCGGAATATTTCCTAACTCAGAAAATGATCCCCAATATATGAATCTCATTCTCCGGACCATTCCGGATCTCCTCGTGATGTCCCGGATCCATTCTGAGACTCCGAACAACATTCGGTCTCCAATGCACATTCCATATCTACTTAAAACAACTTCGAACCTTAAGTGTGTCACCCTACGGTTCATGAATATGTAGACATGACAGAGACACATCTCCTATCAATAACCATCAGCGGGACCTGGAGACCCATAATGGCTCCCACATACTCAACGATGACATCGTGATCGATTGAACCATTTACATACGAAACCAATTCCCTTTGTCACGCGATACTATACTTATCCGAGGTTTGATCGTCGGTATCTCCATACCTAGTTCTACCTCGTTACTGATAAGTACTCTTTACTCGTTCCGTGATATGTCATCCCTTGTGACCCAGTCACATGCTTGCAAGCTAACTAGATGACATTCCACCGAGAGGGCCCAGAGCATATCTATCCGTCATATGGATGGACAAATCCCAATCTTGGTTCATGCGCTTCAACACATACTTTCAGAATACCCAATGACACCTTTATGACCACCCAGTTACGAAGCGGTGTTTGATGTCATCAAAGTACCCATCCGGTGATGGTGATTAACACAACCTCATGGTCGAAGGATTAGGTTACTATGCATTTAAAAGCTTACAGCAATACAAACTTAATGACTTGATCTTATGCTACGCTTACTATGGGTGTGTGTCCATTACATCATTCTCCTAATGATATAACCTTGTTATTAATCACATCCTAATGTCCATGATCAGGAAACCATGATCATCAATCAATCAACAAGCTAGTTTCAACAAGAGGCTTACTAGGGACTCTCTTATGTTTACAAAACACACAAGTATTAGTGTTTCCTTATAATACAATTATAGCATGGGCTGTAAACATTCATCATAAACACAAAGATATAATAATAATCACTTTTATTATTGCCTCTTGGGCATATCTCCAACACTACTTAGCCAAGATAGCTACTAACAACGGAAAGCATGCAAGATCACAAATAACAAAGACATGATAGAATCAATAATCAATCTGAAATAGCATCTCAATATCCATCGGATCCCCGCAAACACAACATGCAGAATTACAATAGATGATCTTGATCATGAACAGAGCTCACAAGATCTAGACATGAAAGCACAAAGGAGGAGAACCAGCCATCTAGCTACTACATGGATCCGTAGTCCAGAGATGAACTACTCATGCATCATATCGGTGGCTTGCATGATGATGAAGAAGGCCTCCAGGGTGAATTCCCCTCTCCGGCAGGGTGCCGGGAAGAGCTTCAGATCCCTCTCGATCTAGGGATGGAGATGACGGCGGCTACAGACTCTTTCGTGCGGGCCAGGCCTAGCCGCGCGGCCAGGTGGTGTGGCCGGCCCCCAGCCCTTCTCCGTCTCGTATTCTGGCATCTGATGACTTTCGGAAAAATAGGCACTTTGGCTTTTGTCCCGTCCAATTCCGAGAATATTCATTTTCTGACTTTCCTGGAACCAAAAACAGCAGAAAACAGGCAGCTGGCACTATGGCTCTTGTTAATAGGTTAGTCCAAGAAATCATATGAAAAGTACTCCAAAGTGTGGACAAAACACAAGAAAGTGGATAAAACCAAGCATGGAACATAAAAAATTATAGATACATTTGAAATGTATCAGCATACGACTGCTGAACCGCAAACTGTTGTTGCCCCAACATCTGCGGAGGGTGTGCCTGCTGTGCCAAGAACGGTCCCGCAAGCTGTTGCGGATTACCTTGCACGGTCTTCTTCTTCTTCTTCCTCTTGGGAGCCACAGCCCTAGCCGCACCGACCCCCAGAGCAAACTGTTGCGGTCCAGATGGCTGCCCCGGTTGTGCGGGTGGAGCAGTGAACGCACCAGCAAGTCCGCCCCCGGGCAAGGACGGAGACCCGCCGAAGTGCAGAGGAGCTCTCCTGTAAGGCGGCTACAATGGCAAGAGCTGGACCGCCTGGGAAGCCGCCAAGTACGCGGCAGGCGGCGGGAACTGGACCCTGGGAGGGAACCCTGGAGGAGCACCATACGGCGTCGGAACACCGGCAGGAGGCGGCCCCCACATAGTCGCGGCAGGACCCATGTGCGGTCCTCTCGGCAGAGCAGCAGAGGCCCCCATAGGGCGAGTCAGCGGAGCAGCCGCCGCCGCAGTGCCATGCACCGGTGGGGCAGCGGTCGGCGTCAGGCCCCGAGGCGGCTGCGACCCAGGCTGGCCGCGAGAGGGCAAAGAGCCTCGGCCGTTCCCAGCCATGGCCGAGGAGGGCGAGCGTAGGACTTCCGCGAAGGAACGGCCGGGAGACGGGAGCGATCGCGGGAGAGCAGGGAGAGTAGGCGGAGACGGTAGCGGAGAAACTTGACGAGGCGAAAATGCCCTAGACCACGCCGACCTAAGTCCGACCGCGATCGTCGTGCAGGAGTACACGGACTCCGAGCCACTCACGGTCGGGCCCGCAGCCAGGACGGCCCCAGCCTCCACGTCAGCCACAGGCGCGTCCACATCAGCCGGCACGGCAGCCGAGGCCACGTCAGCACGCGCAGAACCCGGCTCGACGCGATCAAGCGCCGCCAGGATCTGCCGGCCAATTAGCGGCGGCGCCAAAACCCTCCGCGGTGGGAGCGGACCCCGCCATGGCTTCACCCGCACCCCACTCCTCCGAAGGATCGGAGACGCCGACCTAGTCCTCTCTAGAGCCACCACCGGTGACATCCCCGGCGGCAAAGGAGATTGCACCGATGTCTTATCCCAAAATCGAGACTCCGCCGTGGGGAAACCGATCTCCTCCCAAAACTGCTGCTTCAACTCCTCGTCGGACTTCCGGCGCCGGCGCTAAACGGTGGTCCACCCAAGCCGACCATCTTCATCCTCGAGGTCCTCGAGCGCCACCCGAGCCGCCAGAGATTCATCCCCCTCCGAGCCATCATCGGATCTTGTACATCGCCATGTCGGATAACCTCGAGGGGCACGTAGAGGCGACCGCCCGGGGCAGCGAGCTGATAACGCTCTTGTGGGCACTGCTCGTCCATCTGGGGGTTGACCGTAGGCCTGAAGCCACCGCAGCTACTACCACCACCATGGATGCTTCTGGTATCGTCTGAGCACTTGCATTGGGACAGTGTTGCTCCAAGTTTGCCTTTTTTTCTTTCTTTTTTGAATGTTCCCTTGACCGCTAGTTTTATGCTGCATTCCCTTCAATGTTTGTCTTACTGTGATTCATGAAATTGACTTTGTATTGACCAGTGCTTCATTTAGACTTGGCGAACCACCAAATTGTATTACAGTAACATTTTTAAATCTTATTTTGTTTTGCACAGTCTACTTTCACTTATGCCTAGACATTTCTATTCATTCATCCAGCGGCCATTTGTTTCTTGAGAGCGTTGAACTCCTCGGCATATTTTTGGTGTAGCATTATCGGAATGGCGAGCAAACAGGATTCGAACGGCGGTTCAGTTCTAACCTGTAAAGGATCATGATTCTTATATATGCATGTTTATTTACTACTCTCCCTCTATTTTAAAATAGTTGTTGTTGGTTTGTCAAAAATTAGATAAATCTAGATACAGACATCTATTTTGAGACGGAGGGAAGTATGTTTTTCTCCACGGTGGTCAGTTCTAAACGAGTTCGTGTTGTGTTTACGTACGCTGGCAATCTCCCGAATCAGCGGTTCCGACCTCTCCCTGCTGCAGGAGTGTTGTTTCTAAAAGGTGCGAGAAAAACGAGTCGGAACGCTGGACGACAATTCTTCAGACCTATCTTACACGTTTGAGCCGTTAGAGAAACTCTAACAATCATTGTAAACTTGCGAACTATAAAAGACAGATACAAGCCATGGTAAATCTATTTTACTGTTCGAAAATAGCCGGCGCAGAATAAAGTCTGCAAATGCGAACTGTGGAATTCACTGTTCGCGTTTCGTTCTGTGCCGGCTATTTTTGAATGGTAAAATAGGGTTTTCGCGGTCGAAACAGGGTTTTACATCATCATCATTCCAGACAACGTTAATGAATACTACGGCAATTAAATGATACAATCCATCATAGTTTTTACATCAAATTGTCACTATCAGATCAACCCAAACATAGCTTGAACAATGTTGAACCATACAATCCAAAATAAATGCATGGAATGTGATCTAGCAACTTCTAACAATAGTGAAGCGTGAAAGGTTTGTGATTTGATACCTTCATTGTCTTGTACCTCTCCCCGGCATAATGTTCCTATACATAATTGGATGATTAATGGACTATAATCCGTAGCTCAACTAGGGCAATAAAAAAAGATGCATAATAATCTCACATGTTCGTCGACATTCACCACTTGGAAGATTAAGATGCACTTGCACCATACACGAGGACCAATGGCTACAAGCCGGTTTGATGACATCTCATCGTCCTTGTAGAGACCGATATGACCGATAGACCTGTTGTGCAACACGTGACATAAGTTGGAAGAACTTATCTTCGATGCACTGTCAATAGTGCTTGCTGGTTTGGTCTGTGCCAGTCACGGCGTCGATGGACACTTGTGACCATGCCGACACCAAGCAAACGACTTTTACCTTGGTGTAGTTCACCACGCGTTTCTTCTTTGCCTTCTTGCCTTGGACGTCATCGAAGACCTCCTCCTCGACTCCTCCAACTCAGCCGCCTCCTCTTCTTCGTCGCCCTCCTTCTCATCACTGTACGACAGCTGGTTGTCTTGATGTCGACCACGCACTCGTTGAGCAGATCCACGGACAAATTTGGCACCGCGTGAGGGTTGTAGCTGCGTCGGTTGCAGGCGTCCAGTGCATAAAGAAATTGCGGCCAAATCATCATGGAGAAGACGATGGACATAACTTGCTGGTGCATCGGTGACGGGCGGAACCTGGGCCGTGACAGGCGGAACCTGGGCTATGACAGGCGGAACCTGGGCCGCGACGAACGGCAGCTGGGGGGTCACTAGAGGGAAGCCTGAGAGGCGCACGACCTGCTTGGTCAAGGTTCCATTCTTCCTGTTGATGGCTCAAAACATATTCGATCTCGTTGGGGAACCCCAAGAGGAAGGTATGATGAGCACATCAGCAAGTTTTCCCTCAGTTAAGAAACCAAGGTTATCGAACCAGTAGGAGCAAGTAAACACCTCCAAGGTGTTGTTTCCAACTTGGAATCCTACACAACACAACCACAGAACTTTGTCCCCAACTTACAATGAGGTTATCAATCTTACCGGTTTTGCTGAAAACAAAGGATTAAACATATTGTATGGAAGATAGTAATAGCTTGCAGAAAGTAAACAGAAAATAGTAAATAGCTTTGTAGATTGATGGTAAAAAAAGGACCGGGGTCCATAGTTCACTAGTGGTGATTCTCCTTAAGATAGATGATATGTTGGGTGAACAAATTACAGCGGGGCAATTGAAAAACACCGAGAAATCATACATGCATATACTAATCATCTTGACTCCTTTGATATTTGATTGGGCATTACAACATTATACATAGACCGTAATCCAACTGCATCTATGACTAATAATCTACCTTCAGGTTATCATCCGAACCCCCTCCAGTATTAAGTTACAAGCAATAGATAATTGCATTAAGCAAAGTGTGTAAAGTAAACAATACGATTGTTCTATGAACAAAGGATTGCTGTTTTATCCCTAGTAGCAACAACACATCTAGTACCTTAGAGATTTCTGTCACTTCCCCAGATTCCTAGAGGCATGAACCCACTATCGAGCATAAATACTCCCTCTTGGAGTTGCTAGCATCTACTTGGCCAAGATAGCTACTAACAACGGAAAGCATGCAAGATCACAAATAACAAAGACATGATAGAATCAAGAATCAATCTGAAATAACATCTCAATATCCATCGGATCCCTGCAAACACAACATGTAGAATTACAAATAGATGATCTTGATCATGAACGGAGCTCACAAGATCTAGACATGATAGCACAAAGGAGAGGAACCAACCATCTAGCTACTACATGGACCCGTAGTCCAAGGATAAACTACTCACGCATCACACCGGAAGCAGTCATGGTGATGAAGAAGGCCTCCAGGGTGAATTCTCCCCTCTGGCAGGGTGCCGGGAAGAGCTTCAGATCCCTCTCGATCTAGGGATGGATATGACGGTGGCTACAGACTCTTTCGTGGAATTTTGACCAGGTGCTTAGGGTTTCTGTATCGGAGGCAATATATAGGCGAAGGGGGAGGCAGAGGGGGTGCTCCAGGCGGCTGCACCCCCCCAAGACGCGGGCCAGGCCTAGCCGCGCGGCCAGGGTGTGTGGCCCCCTCGAGGCCGTTGTATGTCTTGTCTTCTGGCTTCGTGTTCCCCTCGGTGAAATATTGACTTTGGCTTTTGTCCCGTCCAATTCCGATAATATTCATTTTCTGGCTTTTCTGGTACCAAAAACAGCAGAAAACAGGCAACTGGCACTGTGGCATCTTGTTAATAGGTTAGTTCCATAAAAGTTGTAAAAATACTCCAAAGTGTGGACAAAACATAAGAAAGTAGATATAAAACAAGTATGGAACACCAAAAATTATAGATACGTTTGCAACGTATCAACATCCCCAAGCTTAACTCCTGCTCGTCCTCGAGTAGGTAAGTGATAAAAACAAAAGAATAATTTTTGAGGTGACATGCACCATCACAAATCTTGATCAAGGTATTTATAACATTGATAGTTGGGATCATAGTATTTTAACATAGAATGAAACATATAGTTCTAACAATAAGACATAGCAACTATGTTGTAACATAAAAATATACAAACAAAAGATTCATGAATAATAATGCTTTGAAAGACGTTTGTTTGTTTCACATAAAGAAAACATAATGAGAATGGTATTCAGCTTGTCCCTCATAGTGTAGCAAAACATAAATGCATAGGACACCTTCAAAGTTCAGAAGGGTGACTATATACAAATAGTTTAAGAACAAGAAATATCAAAGTTATGAATCAATCAACAAGTCTTGGGACAATGCACATTAAACTAAGAATGGCCACTATGCTCTCTCAATAGGTGCATAAAGATAGAAGATGGAGACTCAACATAAAAGTAAAAGAAAGGCCTTTCATAGAAGGAAGCAGGGATTCAAGTCTCATAAAGAGCTTCCAAAAATTATGGTATTTATTAGGTTTCATCTCTCATTTCCCCTATCATAGGCATATTCAAGTGATAAAGGTTAAAGTGAACAAATATGAGGATATGCTTGACAAATTATAAGTTGAAATCTCATGCCCCTTATTTACAAAGACCAAACCTCATGCTACTCAACTTTAGTCACGAGTAAGTTCTTGTCATTGTAAGTACATGTGTATCATAGAGAACCGCCAACGGGGTACCCCTTGCCCCATGATACAGGAGCTTTCCCATATCAAAATGACAAGGCAAGCAGACAATGAGAATCTCATCAATCTTTTTATTTTCTATTTGCATATGTTTTTATTGAGGATGCTTCATAGATTGCTCATTATGGTTTTGCTACAAGTTTCTAGCATGATTAGGCATGGCTTAGGCTAGCGACCCAGGCGTTTCTCTAACACATATGCAAACTCCATGAGCTTACAAGCTCCCCTTTTATTTCACACCGCCGAGATCCATAAGCAAAACAACATGGTATCAACCAAATAAAGTGCAATGTTGAAAGCATTCCCCATAGTAACATGGTTCTGCTAATTCACAACCTATAAAGCGCAAGCATATACGCAACATAGATGGGCAAAATGGTTCAAGTTTATTAAGTGCAAGAAAAGTAAAGTGTGCAATCAAGTTTGTGAGAGCTTTAATCACTAATTTTCACATAACAAGTTTAATTCGGAAGGTAGATAAAAACATGAATATACTTGCAATAGCAAATGCTAATAGGTAGGTATGGTGGACTCTTTGGAATAACTTGGTTTTATTTGGAGTTGGATGCATGAGTGGAACTCATACTTGGTATGGAGGCTAGCAAAAGACTGAGAGCGACCAACTAAGAGAGCAATAATGGCCAGAATCATGCAAAGCAATAAAACATCATTAATTAAAGCATAAAGTGATATTACAAGTCGAAAACTAAATGATCATCGAGGCTATGGTGACTTGGGATAGTCTTAACATGGTGTGAGCATGCACCAAGTCAACCCAAATAAAGCATCAAAGGAGAATACCACAATACTATGCTTTAATATGCTAAAACAACGCATGATTCTTTCAAGGCACATTAAGCAATCTCAATTGTTTATAACATGTCATGCTATAGCAAAAATCACTAAGCATAAAGCCAAAACAATATCAAGCATGACATGACAAAGAATAGGCCACAGTCAAAAACAAGCTCCCTTTTATACCACTTAAGCATGAACTTTCCTACTCTTTTCCAATCCAAACCAACTTATTTGAAAGCTAATGTATGAATGAGGGGGTCCAACCAATTTATTCAAGCAAACTAAGCCAACTAAGTAAACTAAAACCAAAAACAAAAACGAAGACGCTCCAAGAACAACACAACTGTGCATGAAACAATAAAAATGAAGTGTTTGGAAGAAACCTGAGTTTTTTATTGATGAAGAAGGGGATGCCTTGGGCATCCCCAAGCTTTGAAGCTTGTACTTCTTGGATATTTCTTGGGGTGACACGGGTGGCATCCCCAATCTTGATATTTTGTCCATACTTCATCTCAACACATTACTCTTCCCTACACTCAAAAATTTCCTTCATACAAAACTTCACACAATCTTCATTAGCAACATTAGTGTACTCAAGATAATAAGTCTTTTGGTTCTGTTTCAACACAAGTAGAACTTCCATTAAAACACAAGCTACTGTAGCACTTCCTTTAAAAAGTAAAGAGAACTCAAAGAGAAAGAGATTAAGAGGCAAATGCATATAATGGCAGAAATTTCTCAGAACAAACCAGTAGGTAAAAACCAATTTTTTCGAAGACCTTCTATTGCTCAAATCGAAAAGTGTTGAACTAACGAAAGCTAGATAACAACCTAGGGCAGAAGCACAAACAATTACAGCTCAAACTGACGTACATAGAGTTTTCATGAATTTTTACAGTGAAGCACAAAAATATGTTTCGGGACAACAACTTTCCCAACCATTACTTCTCTCTCATTAGAGGTTACTCTTGGCACAAAAACCACACAATAATTTCCAAGACTCAACTAAAACTTTTTGGTTATCTCCCAATAAGTACTTTTCTTTAATGCCTTTAAGTTAGGCATAAGAAGCAAGACAAGAATCAAGTATTCTCGAATGAAGAAGCATTAAAACCAAATTTCTTGCCCTTACCTCTCTTACCTTTATTCTTAACCTTGGGGAACGTATGATTGTTTGGTGGAGAAGTAAAATGCATGATGCCCTTTTCCACATCTATTATTGCTCCAAGGAGTTTTAATAGGGATCTTCCAAGTGTAATTTGTCCTTTTCCTACACATTCAATAACAAGATAATCAGTAGACACCACTTTCCCTAGAATCTTTGTAAACACTCCTTCGGGTATTCCAATGGATAATATTGTGGCATTATTAGCAAGAGATATTTCTTCCTCCTTTAGAAAGTCCCCAAAGATTCAAAGATTCATATATATCTTTAGGCATAAGACAGAATTCAGACATGATATCACAGCGAGCATGAAAAGTTTCATTATTTATAACAACTTTTACTATAGGAAGCCATTTTGATGGTTCAGAATTTATTGGAACATAATCATGATGCTCTCTAAGCGTGTTATAGCATTCTTTTAAACTAGCAGTGTGGGTCTCAAGAGTGTTCAATCTAGCAAATATGTTTATAAAGGAAGAGTCAGATTTGCTAGGCAAGTTATATGTTAAGGTAAACTTCTTTATGGCTTTAAAAGCTTCATCCTCATTGCATTGTAGGAAATCTCCTACTACTACAGCATCCAAAGCATATCTATAGCAAAGAGCAGTTCCAAAGTAAAAAGTGCTAAGAAACAAGCTTTGAGTCATTTTAGGTTCAGTTTTTTCATGTAAATCAGAGATTCTAGACCAAGCTTCTTTGAAACTCTCTTCAACTCCTCGTTTGAAAGTAAAAATCATTTCCTCAGGTGACATAGTGATTGGAGCAATGCTAGACATAATGGCAACTTAAGGTAGGAACTAATAATAATAATTTTTTGTGTTTTTAATATAAAGAAGCAAACTAGTACAACAAAAAATTTGTGTTTTTGTTAAAGAAACAAGCAAACAAAGCAGAAATAAAGTAAGAAAAACAAATAAAACAAAGTAAAGAGATTGGCTATGAGGGACTCCCCTTGTGAAGATGTTCTTGACTCCCCGGCAACAGCGCCAGAAAAGGAGCTTGATGGCTCAAAATATATTCGAGCTCATTGGGGAACCCCAAGAGGAAGGTATGATGAGCACATCAGCAAGTTTTCCCTCAATTAAGAAACCAAGGTTATCGAACCAGTAGGAGCAAGGAAACACCTCCAAGGTGTTGTTTCCAACTTTAAATCCTACACAACACAACCATAGAACTTTGCCCCCAACTTACAGTGAGGTTGTCAATCTCACTAGTTTTGCTGGAAAAAAAAGGATTAAACATATTGTGTGGAACATAGTAATAGCTTGCAGAAAGTAAACAAAAACAGTAAATATGTTTGTAGATTGATGGTAAAAGAAAGGACCGGGGTCCATAGTTCACTAGTGGTAATTCTCCTTAAGATAGATGACATGTTGGGTGAACAAATTACAGCGGAGCAATTTAACAACATCATACATGCATATACTAATCATTTTGACTCCTTTGAGATTTGATTGGGCATTACAACATTATACATAGCCTGTAATCCAACTATATCTATGACTAATAATCCACCTTCAGGTTATCATCTGAACCCCCTCCAGTATTAAGTTGCAAACAACAGATAATTGCATTAAGCAAAGTGTGTAACATAAACAATACGATTATTCTATGAACAAAGGATTGATGTTTTCTCCTAGTAGCAACAACACATCTAGTACCTTAGAGATTTCTGTCACTTCCCCAGATTCCTAGAGGCATGAACCCACTATCGAGCATAAATACTCCCTCTTGGAGTTGCTAGCATCTACTTGGCCAAGATAGCTACTAACAACAGAGAGCATGCAAGATCACAAATAACAAATATATGATAGAATCAATAATCAATCTGAAATAGCATCTCAATATCCATCGGATCCCGCAAACACAACATGTAGAATTACAAATAGATGATCTTAATCATGAACGGAGCTCACAAGATCTAGACATGATAGCACAAAGGAGAAGAACCAACCATCTAGCTACTACATGGACCCGTAGTCCAAGGATGAACTACTCACGCATCACACCGGAGGCAGTCATGTTGATGAAGAAGGCCTCTAGGGTGAATTCTCCCCTCCGGCAGGGTGCTGGGAAGAGCTTCAGACCCCTCCCGATCGGATGGAGATCACAGCGGCTATAGACTCTTTCGTGGAATTTTGACCAGGTGCTTAGGGTTTCTGTATCAGAGGCAATATATAGGCGAAGGGGGAGGCCGAGGGGGTGGTCGAGGTGGCTGCACCCCCCAGGCGTGGGCCAAGCCTGGTTGCACGGCCAGGGGGTGTGGCACCCTCGAGGACCTTGTCTGTCTCGTCTTCTGGCTCCGTGTTCCCCTCGATGAAATATTGACTTTGGCTTTTGTCTCGTCAAATTCCGAGAATATTCATTTCCTGGCTTTTCTAGAACCAAAAATAGTTGAAAACAGGCAACTGGCACTGTGGCATCTTGTTAATAGGTTAGTTCCAGAAAATGAGTAAAAACACTCCAAAGTGTGGACAAAACATAAGAAACTAGATATAAAACAAGCATGGAATATAAAAAATTATAGATACGCTTGCAACGTATCACCCGTCCCCTGCACGGGTGCCCTGCTTGGCCACCAGCGCAGCTGCGTCCTGCGGCATAGTGGCGGACAGCGACGTGCTAGTGTTTCCCAGTCGCTTCCCCTTTAGAGCTTTGTCGGCGACGGGGTGGCTGGCTAGAGCGACAGCGGTGGCGGTGGGGGAACCATATACAAATCGAGCAGCGGTGGGGGTTGCCTGCAGTGGCGCAGCCTTGGCAGCAGCTAGAGAAACCTCTGTGGGGTCCATAGGCTCAGATCTGGTGGACTGTGGTGCTAGAGAGCAAGTTGGCTGGGAGATCGACGGCGGCGGCACGAAAGCGGGAAAGAGGAGAGGTGAAATGTCTGTCTCGCGTGAATGGCTTTCACGATAAAGGGCTCACTCAGCTCGGCCTCACACACCGAACATGTAGGGTTTCACCGCTCAGTTCCTCCGCAGACGGTAAACAGGAATACAGTTTCATCACCTTATATGGGTATCACTAGATTGACTGAATTTCATAGAAACTACAAATGGGAGGTTATTTTATAGTTTTGCCATGTTTACAGTTATTGTTAGAGTTGCTCTTAGAACATCTCTAATGATGACTGTAAACAATATGAAACTGTAAAATAACAGTTTCTTTTTCGTCTCCGCAAAAATCTAGCGCTCCAGTGATACATGTAAAAGGTGTTGACCCTTATTTTTTAAGGGCGACCATGAATTTTCCCCAGCAGCCAGTACATACGCGAAGCGAGTGGCCGAACCGAGTGTGAACCCTATTGAAGGGAATATGTCCGAGAGGCAATAATAAAGTTGTAATTATCATATTCTAAATATATGATAGATATTTATTTTACATGCTATAATTGTATTAAAAGGAAACGTTAATACATGTGTGTTTAATAAACAAAATAAAGTGTTCCTAGCTATGCCTCTCATATAAACTATCTCGTTGATTATCATGATGATCAAGGTTTTCTGATCATGGACATTAGATGTTGTTAATAACAAGATCACAACATTGGTGGAATGATGTGATGAACATTCATCCAAAGTATAGCAATACGTTCAAAGTCATTCTGTTTAAATTTCTATAAAATCATTACAAGTAACTTTAGTCCTTAGATCATGATATCATGTCAATCACTAACATAGGAAGAGTAACTTGATAACATCAAACATCACACCGTAACAGGGTGATTATAAAGGTTGATTCAGATACTCCGATAATGTTATGTAAAGTCTCATGGATCAAGAGTGGGATTTGTCCATCCAAATAATAGAGAGATATACTCTGGTCCCTCTCGGTGATATCACATTTATATAGCTTGCAAGCAAGTGATGGAGATCACTAGAATATTAGATCACGGGAACAAGAAAAGAGTACATGTCG
The DNA here is from genome assembly GCA_910589775.1 of Avena eriantha. Classification (NCBI taxonomy): domain Eukaryota; kingdom Viridiplantae; phylum Streptophyta; class Magnoliopsida; order Poales; family Poaceae; genus Avena; species Avena eriantha. The sequence goes on from OU342741.1 coordinate 530,048,500, forward strand.
GTAATGAGATCAAACTAGGTATGGGGATACCGATGATCAAATCTCGGACATGTAATATATCGTGAGACAAAAGAATTTAGTTAGAATGTTAAGGTTCTCACGATCACTTGAAGTCATCGTTGAATGTGTGGGAGTCAGTATAGATATTCAGGTCCCGCTACTGATTATTGATCGAGGAGGGATCTCGATCATGTCTGCATTATTCGTGAACCGTAGGGTGACAAACATAAGGGATACCGACACCATTTGGATCAAATGAGTTGCCAGAAAAAGAATATCGAAGCTCTGGAATTATTTTAATGGACATTAGTAATGTTTTGGGTGAAATTGCTGAAATTTGTTCTGCATGTGAAATCGAAATGTAGTAAGGGGTTTTATGTGAATGTTTATTAGTTAATGTAATTAACAAAATTCTGAATAAATAAATAAATAAAAGATTTTTATTAAATGAGATATTGCATTAAATTTGGTGAAATTTTAATGGATTTTGAGTGGGATTTTGAGTGGAGAAAATAGAGAGGCATTTGTGTGAGTGGGAGCTCCACTCACATGAATGAGGGAGAGGTGGGGGCACCCACCTTGGCTGCCGACCAAGGCTTGGGGCTTCCCCCTCCTCCCTCCTCCCTCCTCCCTCCTTCTCAATCACACCTCCTTGTGAAGGATCTCCCTCCCCCTCTAGTATTATTCCCCTATGGTCTCTGACTAGCGAGATACATGTTCCTGGTGGATTTTTCTAGAGCAAGGATTTGCTGCTTCCGCTGCATTTGGATGATACATTGCAAATGTATCTGTAATTTTTGATGTTCCATGCTTGGATTTTATCTACTTTCTTATGTTTTGTTCCAACTTTAGAGTACTGTTTATACACTTTCTTGGACTAACCTATTAACAAGATGCCACAGTGGCCTGTTTTCTGCTGTTTTTGGTTCCAGGAAAGTCAGAAAATGAATATTCTCGGAATTGGACCGGACAAAAGCCAAAGTCGATATTTTACCGGAATACTCACGGAGCCAGAAGACGAGACGGAGAGGGCCACAGGGTGGCCACACCACCCCTAGGCGCGGGTCCCCTGGCCATGCTAAGGCATGGTGTGGGCCCCCTGGCCGGCCGCCGACCTTGCCTCCTTCGCCTATAAAGTCCTCCCGATGCAAAAACCCTGTCAATCAGAAAGCCACGAAAAGTTCCGCAGCGCTGCCGCCACCGAAGGGGAGATTCTGGGAACAGAAAGTCTCTGTTCTGGCACCCGTCCGGGACGGGGAAGTGCCCCCGGAGCCATCTCTATCGATCTCCACCGCCATCTCCATCACCGTTGCTGATTCCCATGATGATGAGGGAGTAGTTCTTCCTTGAGGCTAAGGGTTCTACCGGCAGCTATGTGTTCATCTCTCTCTATGCATGATCTTATTGAGATCATGAGCTTGCAATCTATGGATCTACCTTGCTACTCAAGTGCTTTATTAGATCTCTGATCTCCCCATGTGTGTGAAGTTCACAGTGTGCACACCATGGTGGCACTTAGGCTAGAGATAACAAATACTTGTTATGAGTTATATTTGGAGTTGGATGTCTTTATGAAATTGTGGTGTTTGTTGGAACCATCTAGTGCTCAGGGTGACAGTGTGGGGTTATCTAGATGCGGAAAGAAAACCTTGAGGTGTGCTGTTATAGCCCTACCATGGATTAGAGTCTCCAATCGGAGAGTATTTTAGAGTAGTATCATGAAGATAATATATTTATATGAGAGTGTTCACTAGTGAAAGTATGATCCCTAGGCCTTGTTTCTAAGCATTGAAACACTGTTTGCAATTAGATTTGTTACATGTTTGCTTGCTTCCATCTTTATTTCAGTTTGCCTTTAGTCTCCTCCATGCCATCAAGCTATTTTCTAGCAGCGTTGTCTTATATCCATACCACTTGTATTTGACTATCTCTTCGCCGAACTAGTGCACCCATACACCTGACAAGTGTATCGGGTGTGTTGGGGACACAAGAGACTTCTTGTATCTTGATTGCAGGGTTGCTTGAGAGGGAATACCTTTGACCACTTCCTCCCTGAGTTCGATAAACCTTGGGTGATCCACTTCAGGGAAACTTGTTGTTGTTCTACAAACCTCTACACTTGGAGGCCCAACAACTGTCTACAATAATAGAAGTGCGTAGACATCAAGCTATTTTCTGGCACCGTTGCCGGGGAGGTAAGGTAAAAGGTACTCACATCCTCCGGTGTGAGTGCTAGAAGTTATTTCCTTTAGATTCTGCAATTTTTTTCTTTTTGTTTCTTGTTTTCACTAGTTAGGCTTAATGGAAAACAAAAACAAAATTAGAGAGCTTTTTAGTATTTTTCCTAAGTTAGAACATGAATTGTCTGAAAAGAAAATTAAAAAACCCATGGAACTTTCTTTGCATGCTAATAGCAATGTTATTAGTACGAATCTTTTGAACACCTTTGTTACTAATGCTATGGAAACGCCTAAGCTTGGGGAAGTTAGTTTTTATGAAAATGATCTTTTTAGTTCCCCAGCTTTAATGAAGAAAATTTGCTCTGATGATACTTTATCTCCCATTTGTGGTAATTCTAATGATACTTGTAATATTTTAAATCCACATATTGAAAGCATCGCTTTTAAAATACCTATAAAGATTGTTGAACTGTTATGAATAACTGTTATTTTGGAGATGGAACTATCCATCCTGGTGATCATTTACTCTTTATACACGAATTATGCGAGTTGTTTAAGTGTGCAGATATTTCAATGAACCAAGTTAAGAGGAAGCTATTCCCTTTTTCACTTAAGGGCAAAGCAAGGGAGTGGTATGAGCTACTAGATGATCCTCATCATTTGGAGCGGAAGGAACTTGAATCTCTCTTTTACTCTAAATTTTATCCTCCTCATGAAATTCATAAAGATAGGAATTTCATTTATAATGTTCATCCACATGATGGAGAAAGTATTACCCAAGCATGGGGAGATTGAATTCACTAATGCTCAAATGTCCCATTCATGAGCTCCCTAGTAATATTGTTATTAATAATTTCTATGCAAGGCTTTCAGGACATTACAAGGACTATCTAGATACTTGTTTAGAGGGATCCTTCACAAGTAAGGAGGCCAAAGCTAAGTGGGACCTTCTTGAAACAATTCAAAGAAATACCGAAGATTGGGATAACGACAAAGGTAAAGAACTAGGTATAAACTATGAGTATGATTGCATTAAGTCTTTCACTAAAACTACTGATTTTCAAGAGCTTAATGCTAAATATGGGCTTGATCCTCAAATTCTTATTGATTATTTTAGAGCCTTTTCTTCTCATATTAATGCTCCTAAAAAAATGGGACATGTATCATGAGCCTTTTAAAGACACTTGCATGGAAAATGAAATTGTTATTAATGATAGCAATAAACATGATCAAACCTCTGAAAGTACTATTTCTTATAAGCATGTTAATTTTTGTGGAATACATAGACCTTGTGAGAAGAATCAAATTGAAGAAGAATACCGTATCACCCACATGAATGAAATAACTAGAATGTGATATAGGGCTCTAAATGGTCTTGGTAAAAAAGTTTGTGCCATCTATCCTTTTATTTGTGAACTTTGCTTTGAAGTGGGTCATTTCAATTTTCAATGCTCAGGCCATAATAATAGCCCTTCTAATCCAATGATTACTGCAAGTTTATATTGTGATGACATGATCACTCCTAATCAGCATGATGAACTTACATTATAATTGGGGTGTGAAGAGTTATCAAGAAAAACTTCTTTGGTAGATATGAGTGCTTTTGATATGAATAGCGTCCTGCATGGTTGTCATCTTTATTGTGTTGATAATTTCCACACAAATACTTACATACAAAATATTATAAAAGATGAGATTTTACCAAAATATGACAGGACTAATATGTGTTTTGATCTTATTAATGAAAAGAAGGAATCCTCCAAAGTTTCTTCTATTGTCTCTAACAATAAACCAGGGTATATGAAGAAGCTTCCTTTCAAGCCTCTCCCTCCTAAAGAGAAGAAGAAAATGAAGAAAATGAGGAGTAAAAGGAGAGAGGAAACGGTATTTTCCCCTAAACATGTTGCTCCTATTATAGTTTTTGATGAGTCTGAACTCGATGATGTTCCTATGCCTATTACCTATAGTAGTGATCATGATTGAGAAAAGCACACTACTTTTGATATTGAAAATCTCTTCGATACCAATTCTGAAAATGATGATATTAATAATTGCTATACTATTAGTGTTATCCATGTTCCTGATGCATTGCAAATGTATCTATAATTTTTGATGTTCCATGCTTGGTTTTATCTATTTTCTTGTGTTTTGTCCACACTTTGGAGTACTTTTCATATGATTTCTTAGACTAACCTATTAACAAGAGCCACAGTGCCAGCTGTCTATTTTCTGCTGTTTTTGGTTCGAGGTAAGTCAGAAAATAAATATTCTCGGAATTGGACGGGACAAAAGCCAAAGTCAGTTTTTCACTGAGGGACACACGGAGCTAGAATACGAGACGGAGAGGGGCCAGGGGGCCACCACACCACCTGGTCACGCGGCCTAGCCTGGCCCGTGCCAGGGTGTGGTTTGGCCGCCTCCGGCACCCCCTCGGCCTCCCCTTCCAACTATAAGATGCCTCTGATACAGAAACCCTAAGTACCCGATAAAAAATCCACAAAAGAGTCTGTAGCCGCCGTCGTCTCCATCCCTAGACCAGGAGGGATCTGAAGCTCTTCCCGGCGCCCTGCCGGAGAGGGGAATTCACCATGTAGACCTTTTTCATCATCATGAAATCCTCCGGTGTGATGTGTGAGTAGTTCATCTCTGGACTACGGGTCCATGTAGTAGCTAGATCGCTGGTTCTCCTCCTTTGTGTTATCATGTTTAAATCTTGTCAGCTTCGTTCATGATGAACATCACCTATTTGTAATTCTGCATGTTGTGTTTGCGGGGATTTGTGGATATTGAGATGCTATTTCAGATTGATTATTGATTCTATCATGTCTTTGTTATTTGTGATTTTGCATGCTTTCCGTTGTTAGTAGCTATCTTGGCCAAGTAGATGCTAGCAACTCCAAGAGTTAGTATTTATGCTCGATAGTGGGTTCATGCCTCTGGTAATCTAGGGAAGTGACAGAAATCTCTAAGGTACTAGATGTGCTGTTGCTACTAGGGAGAAAACAACAATCCTTTGTTCATAGAACAATCGTATTGTTTATTTTACACGCAATTCGTAATGCAATTATCGGTTGCTTGCAACTTAATACTGGAGGGGGTTCATATGATAACCTAAAGGTGGATTATTACCATAAATCCCTGGTTTTTGCCTTCGGTTAGTAGTCATAGATGTAGTTGGATGGCGGTCTATGTGTAATGTTGTAATGCCCAATTGAATCTCAAAGGAGTCAAGATGAGTAGTATATGCTTGTATGTTTCCTCGATGTTTGTCAATTGCCCCGTTGTAATTTGTTCACCCCACATGTTATCTATCTTAAGGAGAGCCACCTCTAGTGAACTATGGACCCCGGTCCTTTCTTTTACTTTCAATCTACAATCAACTGTTTACTGCTTTGTGTTTACTTTCTGCAAAATATTACTTTCTTCCATTCGATACGTTTAATCCTTTGTTTTTAGCAAAACCGGTGAGATTGACAACCTCATCGCAAGTTGGGACATAGTTCTGTGGTTGTGTTGTGTAGGTCTCCACGTTGCTACTGGCACCGGTAGTTCCCCCTACCAAAGTTCAGCTAGCAACACCTTTGGGGTGTTTCCTTGCTCCTACTGGATTGATAACCTTGGTTTCATAACTGAGGGAAACTTGTTGCTGTGCTCATCATACCTTCCTCTTGGGGTTCCCCAACGAGCTCGATATATTTTGGGCCATCAATTGATATGTTGGCGCCATTGCCGAGGAGTCAAGGACATCTTCACAAGGGGAGTCCCTCATAACCAATCTCTTTACTTTGTTGTTTTTGTTTAGCTTAGTTTATTTTCTACTTTATTTGCTTGTTTCTTTATCAACAATACAAAAAAAATTAGTTCCTACTATAGTGGCTATTTTCGTTGGTCTATTATTGTCTTGCTTTATCATGCTTTCTATCAATGACTGGTTTCTTTGAAACTGAATCTTATTGGCAAGGTGGGTTCACGGAAGAACAAAAATATTATTATAAGGAACACCGCCTATCACAAAAAGGGAAACACTTATGGGAACAAATTAATAAATTGGATACCATTGCTAGAAACGTGTGCTCTACTTATAATGTTATTTCTTTGATAAATCTTGTTGCTGTAGGAGGTATAAACACCTCCCTTTTCAATGTGAGTATAATGATAATGTTACCATATCTTCTTATGTTAAGGGAAGTTATGACTTTTATGATGTGGAAACAATTGAAGAATTTATTGCTTGGAAGGGTGCATTCAAACTTGGTTATTTGCTTGAAAATATTGATGATGCACCTTATAAATATGAGGTTTATGATATACTTAAATTTTGCTTTGATAACTACAAGGAAGAAAATGGCTATTTTCTTGAATATCTTAATAGATGCTTTCCACCAATGGAAGAGACTAATTCCTTGCAGGAGCCTATGGAAGAAGAAATTGCTGAACTTGAAAGCTCATTAGATGAAAAAGAGGAGGAGAGTGATGAACAAAAGGAGGAAGAATGGATCTACCCATGCCTACCTTCTAATGAGAGTAACTCTTTACCCCTTACATTATTTGATTGTTCCCCATGCTTACCAAGGGAGGATGAATGTTATGTTCCTATGGATTCTTTTTAAAATGTTTATATTAAAGCTCTAGATGATGGTCCTATATTGGTTGATAATATTAATTGTACTACTATTGAAAATGAGATTGATCAGTCATCTTGTTATAAAATTGTTAAAAGTGGGTATGAAGGTTTTAATCCCATTATTTTTGAGCTTGATAAAAATTATGTGTTTGTAGATCATAAAAAGCATGCTTTATGTGATAGTTATATTGTTGAGTTTATTCATGAGGCTACTGAAAATTATTATGAGAGAGGAAAATATGGTTGTAAAAAATTTCATGGTACTGAAACACCTCTCTATTTGTTGAAAGTTTTGAAGTTACTCTTGTTTTATCTTCCTATGCCTGTCACTTTGTTCTTTGTGAATTTATTTGCATACAAGGTTCCTATGCATAGGAAGTGGGTTAGAGTTAAATGTGTTTTGAATTTACGTCTTGATGCTCTCTTTTACTTCAATTCATATTTCTTATGAGAGCATCTTCTCAAACTATCATGCCTAACTTAAAGGTGTTAAAGAAAAGTACTTACTGGGAGATAACCCAAAAGTTTTAGATGAGTCTTGGAAGTTATTATCTCTGTAATAACTGCTCCTTATTCTTTTTATTTGCTTTTTGTGCCAAGCGTAACCTCTAATGAGAGAGAAGTAATGATTGGGAAAGTTGTTGTCCCGAAACAGATTTCTATGCTTCACTGTAAAGATCCGTGTAAAATCTATGTACGTCCTTTTGATGCATGAAGTTTTGTGCTTCTGCCCCAGGTTGTTATATAACTTTCGTTAGTTCAACACTTTTTGATTTGAGCAACAGAAGGTCTTCGAAAAAAGTGTCTTTACCTGCTGGTCTATTTTGACAGATTTCTGCCTTTATTTGCATTTGCTTCTTGTTGGTTCCTTTTTGAGTTCTTTTGGGGAATTGAGATTTTTGAGGGAAGTGCTACAGTAGCTTGTGTTTTATTGGAAGTTTTATTGGTGTTGGAACTGAACCTAAAGACTTATTATCTTGAGTGCACTAATGTTGCTAATAAAGATTGTGTGAAGTTTTGTATGAAGGAAAAATTTCAGGTGTATGGAAGGAATGAGTAATGAGATGAAGGATGGACTAAAGCTCAAGCTTGGGGATGCCACGCGTGTCACCCCAAGAAATATCCAAGAAGTACAAGCGTCAAAGCTTGGGGATGCCCAAGGCATCCGCTTCTTTATAAATAAAAATCCCAGGTTTCTTCCAAACGCTTCATTTTTATTGTTTCATGCACAGTTGTGTTGTTCTTGTAGCGTCTTCTTTTTCGTTTTAATTTTCTTGGTTTTCTTAGTTTGATGAATAAATTGGTTGGACCCCCTCTTTCATACATTAGTTTTCAAATAGTTTGGTTTGGATTGGAAAAGAGTAGGAAAGTTCATGCTTAAGTGGTAAAGAGAGCTTGTTTTTTACTGTGGCCTATGCTTTGTCATGCCATGCTTGATATTGTTTTGGATTTATGCTTAGTATTCTTTGATGTAGCATGACTTGTTATAAACAATTGAGATTTCTTAATGTGCCTTGGAAGGATCATGCGTTGTTTTAGCATATTAAAGCATAGTATTGTGGTATTCTCCTTTGATGCTTTATTTGGGTTGACTTGGCACATGCTCACACCATGTTATGACTATCCCAAGTCACCATAGCCTTTATGATCCTTTAGTTTTCAACTTTTAGTATCACTTTATGCTTTGATCAATGATGTTTTGTTGCTCTACATGATTATGGCCATTATTGCTCTCTTAGTTTGTCGCTCCCAGTCTTTTGCTAGCCTCCGTAACCAAGTATGAGTTCCACTCATGCATCCAACTCCTAAAACCAAGTTATTCCAAAGAATCCACCATACCTACCTACTAGCATATGCTATTCCAAGTATATGTGTTAGAGAAATGCCTGGGCCGCTGGTCTAACCCATGCTGACATGGTGGAAACCTGTAGCGTAACCATAATGAGGTGTCTATGAAGCATTCTTCTTATAAAAAAGAGTCAGATATTGAGAAAAGAGAGAAAAAGAGAAAGAAAAGAGATATGAGAAAAGAGGAAAGAGAGAAAAAATCACCATATTCCCATGGTAAATTAGAAGATTGCTGAGATGCTCGTTGTCTGCTTGCCTTGTCATTTTGATATGGGGATTCTTTCGTATCATCGGGCAAGGGGTACCTCGTTGGCGGTTCTCTATGATACACATGTACTTACTATGACAAGAACTTACAGGTAACTAAACTTGAGTAGCATGAGGAGCAGCCCTCGTATTCAAGGGACATGAGATTTCAAACTTATACTTCGTCAAGCATATACTTCATAGTTTGTTCACTTTAACCTTAATCACTTCAAGATGCTTATGATAGGGCCAATGAGAGCTGAAAGCTATTAAGTACCATAATTTTTGGAAGCTCTTTATGAAACTTGAATCTCTGCTTCCTTCTATGAAGGCCTTTATTTTACTTTTATGTTGAGTCTCCACCTTCTACCTTTATGCACCTACTTTGAGAGCATAGTGGCCATTCTTAGTTCTATGTGCATTGTCCCGAGACTTGTTGATTGATGCATAACTTTGATATTTCTTGTTTTAAACTATTTGTATCTAATCACTCTTATGAACTTTGAAGGTGTCCTATGCATTTATATTTTCTACTCTATGAGGGACAAGCTGAATGCCACTATGCTATGTTTTCTTTATGTAAAACAAACAAATGTCTTGCAAAGCATTATTATACATGAATCTTTTATTTGTGCCTTTTCTTGTTGCAATATAGTTGCTATGTCTTATTGCTAGAACTTTATCTTTCATGTTATGATTGAAGTACTATGATACCAGCTTTGAATGTTTTACAAATACTTTGATCAAGTTTATGATGGTGCAGTCACCTAAAAAATTATTCTTTCTTTTTGTCACTTACCTACTCGAGGACGAGCAGGAGTTAAGCTTGGGGATGTTGATACATTGCAAATGTATCTGTAATTTTTGATGTTCCATGCTTGGTTTTATCTACTTTCTTATGTTTTGTTCCAACTTTGGAGTATTTTTTATACACTTTCTTGGACTAACCTATTAACAAGATGCCACAGTGCCAGTTGCCTGTTTTCTGCTATTTTTGGTTCCAGGAAAGTCAGAAAATTAATATTCTCGGAATTGGATCGGACAAAAGCCAAAGTCGATATTTTACCGGAAGACTCACAGACCCAGAAGACGAGACGGAGAGGGGCCACAGGGTGGCCACACCACCCCTAGGCGTGGGCCCCTTGGCCGTGCCAGGGCATGGTGTGGGCCCCCTGGCCGGCCATCGACCTTGCCTCCTTTGCCTATAAAGTCCTCCCGATGCAAAAAAACCCTGTCAATCAGAAAGCCACAAAAAGTTCCACAGCGCCGCCGCCACTGAAGGGGAGATTCGGGGGACAGAAAGTCTCTATTCCGGCACCCTGCCGGGATGGGGAAGTGCCTCCGGAGCCATCTCCATCGATCTCCACCGCCATCTCCATCACCATTGCTGATTCCCATGATGATGAGGGAGTAGTTCTTCCTCGAGGCTAAGGGTTCTACCGGTAGCTATGTGTTCATCTCTCTATATGCATGATCTTATTGAGATCATGAGCTTGTAATCTGTGGATCTACCTTACTACTCAAGTGCTTTATTAGATCTCTGCTCTCCCCATGTATTTGTGCACACCATGGTGGCACTTAGGCTAGAGATTACAAATACTTGTTATGAGTTATATTTGGAGTTGGATGTCGTTATGAAATTGTGGTGTTTGTTGTAACCATCTAGTGCTCAGGGTGACAGTGTGGGGTTATCTAGATGCGGAAAGCAAACCTTGAGGTGTGCTGTTATAGCCCTACCATGGATTAGAGTCTCCAATCGGAGAGTATTTTAGAGTAGTATCATGAAGATAATATATTTATATGAGAGTGTTCACTAGTGAAAGTATGATCCCTAGGCCTTGTTTCTAAGCATTGAAACACTGTTTGCAATTAGATTTGTTACATGTTTGCTTGCTTCCATCTTTATTTCAGTTTGCCTTTAGTCTCCTCCATGCCATCAAGCTATTTTCTAGCAGCGTTGTCTTATATCCATACCACTTGTATTTGACTATCTCTTCGCCGAACTAGTGCACCCATACACCTGACAAGTGTATCGGGTGTGTTGGGGACACAAGAGACTTCTTGTATCTTGATTGAAGGGTTGCTTGAGAGGGAATACCTTTGACCACTTCGTCCCTGAGTTCGATAAACCTTGGGTGATCCACTTAAGGGAAACTTGCTGCTATTCTACAAACCTCTGCACTTGGAAGCCCAACAACTGTCTACAAGAATAGAAGTGCGTAGACATCACTGAGCAAGGTTACGGAGGTTGTCGGAGGAACGTACATGTGTGCGATCATGGATGCTCCGCTAAGTTGCAGGGCTGCCAGACTTCTACATGATCTTGAGATCGGCAAGAGATCGACTACATCACCAACGAGTCCATACTCATAAAGTTTTGTCGGTCTTCAAGGGTATATATTGTACGGATGTATATCCACCCGTTGATTGTATCTAGATTGATGGATCTTGCTGCTTAATAATTCCCATCGTAGAATTTTTTGTTTTCTATGGTGTGAACCCATCAATGGTATTAGAGCTGGATCTATGCGTAGATGCTTTGCACGGGTAGTACACATATGGTTATGCGAGCACTGATGGTCACGTTATCGCTTCTTATGTGTATTTTTGATATTGGTGGCATAGTGGGATGAAGCAGCCCGGACAAACTTTACATGTCCTCGCACATGAGACCTGTTCCACGCTTGACATGCAACTAGTTTTGTATAAGTGGCTTGCGTGTGTCTGTATCTCCTACTATAGTCAATATCTGATTTACAATGAGTTGCCAATAATTTGATTATCATTGTTGTGGTTCTATGTTCGTAGGTAAGAATAGTTCTATCTTTGAAATCCCTCAGCCACGTAAAACATGCAAAAGATAAATTATAAGAGTCTAGTTTTTTGGTTTTGCCGGCAAGTACTATGATATGGTAGTATTATAATTTGTAGTATGGATTGATAATATTGGAAATTATAATATGCCAAAGTGTAAGCTCCATAGACCTTGGCCTTACACACATAGGAATGATAAATATCATACCAAGATGCACAAGATAATGATCAAAGTGCAAGAACCATATCATATCACTTTTAGCATATGATGTTTGTATGCATCTTATATTGCTTGTTTGATGCTTTAGTATCATTATAAGATGATCCATCTTTTAAATATCATGATAAAAATGTGTTCTTCCTTTAGTATGCACCGTTAAGAAAGTTTGTCATTTCGATACACCACATGATGATCGGGTGTGATAGACTCAACGTTCGCATACAATGGTTGTAAGATAGTTTTACACACGCGGGTACTAACGTTCTTACTTGGCGAGCCTAGCACGTGCATACATGGCCTCGGAACACGAACCAAAAGGTAAAGCATGAGCCATATGGTTTATATGATGACCATCTAGATGCTCGCCTTTGAAGCTACAATAATTCACGTGATGATCGGTCTTGTTGTAGTGGCATGTTTTTTGATCTAGTTCATGTAATCACCAAAAAGACGAGAGGGGTGTTTTTTGAGTGGGGTTCATTTGTAATTTGGATTAGCTGAACTCAAATCTATCATAAACTTAGTCTAAATAAACTTTGCAAATTCTGTTGTAGATGGCACCACCTGCTTTTAATTTCAATATGTTCATGTAGAAAGAGAAACTTGCAATGAATGGTAGCAACTTTACCAACTGGGCCTTGAACTTGAGGATTCTCCTCACTGCTACACAAAAGCAATATGTGCTAGAAGCACTGCTAGGCCCCCCACCACTTGATGATGCCCCCAACGAAGTAAAGAATGTTTATTTAAGTCGTCAGGAGGACCACAACTTGGTTCATTGTGACATACTGTATAGGCTAGAGCCAGAACTTCGAAAGCGTTTCGAGAATGGCAATGCCTTTGATACCATGGGTGAATTGAAAATGATTTTCGATACCCATGCTTCTGTGGATAGTTATGATGCTTCAGAAAAGTTCTTTAGCTGCATGATAGAGGAGAACAGCTCCGTTAGTGAGCATGTACTCAAAATGTCTAGGTATGCCGATAAGCTTGTTTCCTTGGGAATAACGATTCCAAATGACTTAGGCATACATCGTGTTCTCCAATCTCTGCCACTAAGCTACAAGATCTTTGTGATGAACTATAACATGCAGGGCATGAAGAAGACTCTCCCCGAGGTTCTGTCTATGCTTAAGACTTCTAAAGTGGAGATCAAGAAAGAACATCAAGTGTTGATGATCAATAAGACCACTGGTTTCAAAAAGGACAAGAAGGGTAAACCGAAGGGTAACTTCAAGAAGGGTAGCAAATTTGTTGCTGCACCTGAGAAGAAGACCTGAGCTGGCCCTAAGTCTGATACCAAGTGCAACTATTGTAAGGGGACTGGCCATTGGAAGCGCAACTGCCCCAAGTATTTGGCTAACAAGAAGGCCGGAAATATGAACAAAGGTATATATGATATACATGTTATTGATGTTTACTTGACTAGTACTCGTAGTAGCACCTGGGTATTTGATACTGGATTGGTTGCTAATATATGTAACTCAAATCAAGGGCCGCGGAACAGGCGACCGCTAGCAAGGGATGAGGTCACGATGCATGTCAGCAATGGATCAAAAGTTGATGTGATCGCCATGGGAACGCTACCTCTCCATCTACCATCAAGATTAGTTTTAAACCTAAATAATTGTTATTTAGTGTCTATGTTGAGCATGAACATTGTATTCGGATCATGTTTATTGCAAGACGGTTATTCCTTTAAATCCGAAGACAATGGTTGTTCGATTTATATGAATAATATCTTTTATGGTCATGCGCCTGTGATGAATGGTTTATTTCTTTTGAATCTCGATAATAGTAATACACATATTCATAATGTAGATGCCAAAAGAATTAAACTTGATGATGATATATCCACATATCTGTGGCATTGTCGTCTAGGACATATTGGCATAAAACACATGAAGAAAATCCATTCTGATGGACTTTTGAAATCACTTGATACATGCCATGCCTTATGGGCAAGATGACTAGAACCCCGTTTTCTGGTTCAATAGAGCGAGCAACAGATTTATTGTAAATCATACATACCGATGTATGTGGTCCAATGAGTGTGTCAACACGAGGTGGATATCGTTATTTTGTTACTTTCACGGATGATTTGAGTAGATATGGGTATATATATTTGATGAAACACAAGTCTGAAACCTTTGAAAAGTTCAAAGAATTTCAGAATGAAGTAGAAAATCATCAAAATAGAAATATTAAATTTCTGCGATCAGATCGTGGGGGTGAATATCTAAGTTACGAGTTTGGCACACACATGAGAGAGTGTGGAATAGTTTCACAACTCACGCCTGCCGGAACACCACAGGGTAATGGTGTATCAGAGCGTCGTAATCGTACCCTATTAGATATGGTCCGATCTATGATGTCTTTGTCTGACTTGCCACTTTCATTTTGGGGTTATGCACTAGAAACCTCTGCATTCACTTTAAATTGGGACCATCTAAATCCATTAAAACGACATCGTATGAATTGTGGCTTGGAAACAAACCTAAGTTGTCATTTCTTAAAGTTTGGGGATGCAATGTTTATGTGAAGAAACTTCAACTGGATAAACTCGAACCCAAAGCGGAAAAATGCGTCTTCATTGGATACACTAAAATAAAAAATTGGGTATTCCTTCTATCACAGATCCGAGGGCAAGGTTTCTGTTGCCAAGAATGGATCCTTTCTAGAGAAAGAGTTTTTTTCGAAAGGTGTGAGTAGTCGGAAGGTAGAACTCGAAGAGGTTATTGAACCTTCTCTTCATGAAACAGCAAGTGGCGTAGCACCGGAGAGTGTTCTGGAGTTCACTTCACCGGATGAAGAGGGAACTAATGATAAAGATCATGAAACTCCGAAAGAGGACACTACCGAAACTCGCAGGTCGAGCAGGACATGTGCAACTCCTGAACTGTACAGAAATCCTATCATGAATTTCATGGTTGATGGAAATGATGAACCTACGATGTATGAAGAAGCAATGATGAGCCCAGATTCCAACAAATGTCTAGAATCCATGCAATCCGAGATGGAATCCATGAACAAAAACCAGGTTTGGACCTTGGTGGACTTACCTCACGACCGAAAGGCCGTTGGGAATAAATGTATTTTCAAGAAGAAAACTGACGCTGATGGTAATGTCACCATCTATAAAGCTCGACTTATCACAAAGGGGTTTCAAAAAATTCAAGGAGTTGACTATGATGAGACATTCTCTCCCATAGCGATGCTAAAGTTGGTTAGGATTATGCTAGCAATTGCTGCATTTTTCGATTATGAAATTTTGCAAATGGATGTAAAAACCGTGTTCCTCAATGGTAACATTGAAGAAGAGTTGTATATGGTACAACCAAATGGTTTTTCGATCCTAAGGATGCTAGCAACGTATGCAAGCTTCAGCCATCCATCTATGGACCGAAGCAAGCATCCCGAAGTTGGGATCTCTGCTTTGATGAGGTGATCAAAGGGTTTGGATTTGTCCAAACTTATGGAGAATCTTGTATTTACAAGAAAGTGAGTGGGAGATCTGTAGCATTTCTAATATTATATGTGGATGACAAATTATTGATTGGAAATGATATAGATCTTTTAAATGAAGTTAAAAGTTATCTAAACAACAAATATTTTATGAAGGACCTTGGTGAGGCATCATACATATTAAGCATCAAGATCTACCGAGATAGATCAAGACGTCTAATTAGGCTATCACAAAGTACATACCTTGATAGGATTTGAAAGAAGTTTAAAATGGACGGGAGTAAGAAAGGGTTATTACCGATGTTACAAGGCAAGACGTTGAGTAAGACTCAAAGTCCGGCTACGGCGGAAGAAAGAGAGATAATGGATAAGATCCCCTATGCTTCAGCCATAGGCTCTATAATGTATGCCATGCTATGTACAAGACCGGATGTAGCACATGCTATTAGTTTAACTAGTAGGTACCAATCTGATTCAGGTTTGGAACACCGGATAGCGGTCAAGAATATCCTTAAATACTTAAGAAGGACTAAGGATATGTTTCTCGTGTATGGAGGTAAAGAAGAGCTCGTCGCTAAGTGTTATGTCGATGCTAGCTTTGACACCGAACCGGATGAATTCAAGTCTCAATCCGGAGACGTATTTCTCATGAATGGAGCAGCAGTTAGTTGGAGGAGCTCCAAACAACCTGTGGTGGCGGGATCAATAATGGAGGTGGAATATGTTGCTAATTCTGAAGCGACACAGGAAGCAGTTTGTATGAAGGAGTTCATAACGGAACTGGGTGTGGTTCCTAGCGCATTGGACCCAATGGTGATCTATTGTGACAACAATGGATCCATAGCCAACACCAAAGAACCAAGGTCTCACGAGAATTCCAAGCATATCAAGCGCCGGTTTCACTCCATCCGTGAACATGTCCAGGATGGATATATAAAGATTTGTAAAGTACACACGGATCTGAATGTGGCAGATCCGTTGACTAAAACTCTCCCCAGAGCAAAACATGGTCAACACCAAAACTTCATGGGAGTTAGATATATCACAATGTAAACTAGATTATTGTCTCTAGTGCAAGTGGTAGACTGAATGGAATATACTCGAGAGGCAATAATAAAGTTGTTATTATCACATTCCAAGTATATGATAAATGTTTATTTTACATGCTATTATTGTATTAAAAGGAAACATTAATACATGTGTGTTTAATAAACAAATAAAGTGTTCCTAGTTATGCCTATCATATAAACTAGCTCATTGATTAACATGATGATCAAGGTTTCCGGATCATGGACATTGGATGTTGTTAATAACGAGATCACAACATTGGTGGAATGATGTGATGTAAACAGTTGATTGTAGATTGATTGTAAAATAAAGGACCGGGGTCCATAGTTCACTAGTGGTGGCTCTCCTTAAGATAGATAACATGTTGGGTGAACAAATTACAGTGGGGCAATTGACAAACATCGAGAAAGCAATATGCATATACTACTCATCATGACTCCTTTGAGACTTGATTCGGCATTACAACATTATACATAGACCGTCTTCCAACTGCATCTATGACTAATAATCCACCTTCAGGTTATCATCTGAGCCCCCTCTAGTATTAAGTTGCAAGCAACGGATAATTGCATTACGAATTGCGTGTAAAGTAAACAATACGATTGTTCTATGAACAAAGGATTGTTGTTTTCTCCCTAGTAGCAACAACACATCTAGTACCTTAGAGATTTCTGTCACTTCCCCAGATTACTAGAGGCATGAACCCACTATCGAGCATAAATACTAACTCTTGGAGTTGCTAGCATCTACTTGGCCAAGATAGCTACTAACAACGAAAAGCATGCAAGATCACAAATAACAAAGACATGATAGAATCAATAATCAATCTGAAATAGTATCTCAATATCCATCGGATCCCCAAAAACACAACATGTAGGAATTACAAATAGATGATCTTGATCATGAACGGAGCTCACAAGATCGAAACATGATAGCACAAAGGAGGAGAACCAGCCATCTAGCTACTACATGGATCCGTAGTCCAGAGATGAACTACTCACGCATCACAACGGAGGCTTGCATGATGATGAAGAAGGCCTCCAGGGTAAATTCCCCTCTCCGGTAGGGTGCCGGGAAGAACTTCAGATCCCTCCCGATCTAGGGATGGAGACGACGGTGGCTACTGACTCTTTCGTGGAATTTTGATCGGGTACTTAGGGTTTCTGTATCGGAAGCATCTTATAGTTGGAAGGGGAGGCCGAAGGAGTGCCTGGGCTGGCCACACCACCCCCTGGTGTGTGCTAGGCCTGGCCGCACGGCCAGGTGGTGTGGCCGTCCTCTAGCCCCTCTCCGTCTCGTATTCTGGCTCCGTGTGTCCCTCGGTGAAAAACTGACTTTGGCATTTGTCCCGTCCAATTCCGAGAATATTCATTTTCTGACTTCCTAGAACCAAAAATAGTAGAAAACATGCAGCTGGCACTGTGGCTCTTTGTTAATAGGTTAGTCGAAGAAAGTGTATGAAAAGTACTCCAAAGTTGGAACAAAACATAAGAACATAGATAAAACCAAACATGGAACATCAAAAATTATGGATACATTAGCAACATATCAACATCCCCAAGCTTAACTCCTACTCGTCCTCGAGTAGGTAAGTGATAAAAAGAAAGAATAATTTTTGAGGTGACATGCACCATCATAAACTTGATCAAAGTATTTGTAAAACATTCAAAGCTGGGATCATAGTAGTTCAATCATAACATGAAAGACAAAGTTCTAACAATAATACAAAGCAACTATGTTGCAACATGAAAAGGCACAAACAAAAGATTCATGAATAATAATGCTTAACAAAAGATTCATGAATAATAATGCTTGACAAGTTAAGGCACAAACTATGTTCGCAACTATGTTCAGCTCTCATTGCCCATATCATAAGCATCTTTAAGGTGATTAAGGTTAAAGTGACACAACTAAGAGGATATGCTTCACAAGTTATAAGCCGAAATCTCATGCCCCTTACTTATGAAGACCAAACCTCATGCTACTCAACTTTAGTCACGAGTAAGCTCTTGTCATTGTAAGTACATATGTATCATAAAGAACCGCCAACGGGGTATCCCTTGCACATGATACAGGAGCTATCCCATAATCAAAATGACAAGGCAAGCAGACAATGAGCATCTCAGCGATCTTTTTATTTGCTATTTGCATAGGTTTTTATTGAGGATGTTTCATAGAGTGCTCATTATGGTGATGCTGCAAGTTTCCACCATGATTAGGCATGGCTTAGGCTAGCGGCGCAGACGTTTCTCTAACACACATACAAACTCCATGGTCTTACAAGTTCCACTTTTATTTCACACCGTCGGGATCCATAAGCAAAAGAACATGATATCAACGGGGTACAAAGTACAAGTGCAATGTTGAAAGCGTTGCCCATGATACATGGTTCTGCTAATTTCAACTTATAAAGCGCAAGCATATACGCAACAAAGAAGGACCCAATGGTTCAAGTTTATTAAATGCAAGAAAAGTAAAGTGTGCCATCAAGTTCGTGAGATCTTTAATCACTAATTTTCACATAACAAGTTTAATTTGGAAGGTAGATAAAAACATGAATATACTTGGAATAGCAATTGCTAATAGGTAGGTATGGTGGACTCTTTGGAAACTTGGTTTAAGGAGTTGGATGCATGAGTGTAACTAATACTTGGTTACGGAGGCTAGCAACAGACTGGGAGCGACAAACTAAGAGAGCAATAATGGCCATAATCATGTAGAGTGACAAAACATCATTGATCAAAGCATAAAGTGATATTACAAGTTGAAAACTAAAGGATCATCAAGGCTATGGTGACTTGGGATAGTCATAACATGGTGTGAACATGTGCCATGTCAACCCAAATAAAGCATCAAAGGAGAATACCACAATACTATGTTTTAATATGCTAAAACAACGCATGATCCTTCCAAGGCACATTAAGCAATCCCAATTGTTTATAACATGTCATGCTACAGCAAAGAATACTAAGCCTAAATCCAAAACAATATCAAGCATGGCATGACAAAGCATAGGCCACAGTCAAAAACAAGCTCTCTTTACCACTTAAGCATGAACTTTGCTACTCTTTTCCAATCCAAACCAAACTATTTGAAAAGCAGTGTATGAAAGAGGGGGTCCAACCAATTTATTCAGCAAACTAAGCAAACAAGGCAAACGAAAAACCAAAACTAAAAACGAAAAAGAAGACGCTCCAAGAACAACACAACTGTGCATGAAACAATAAAAATGAAGCATTTGGAAGAAACCTGGGATTTTTATTGATGAAGAAGGGGATGCCTTGGGCATCCCCAAGCTTTGACGCTTGTACTTCTTGGATACTTCTTGGGCTGACACGCGTGGCATCCCCAAGCTTGAACTTTAGTCCATCCTTCATCTCATTACTCATTCCTTTCATACAATCTTTATTAGCAACATTAGTGCACTCAAGATAATAAGTCTTTGGGTTCAGTTTAAACACCAGTAAAACTTCCAATAAAACATAATCTATTGTAGCACTTCCCTCAAAAAGCTCAATTCCCCAAACGACCTCAAAAAGAAACCAACAAAAAGCAAATGCAAATAATGGCACAAATCTGTCAAAACAGACCAGCAGGTAAAGACAAATTTTTTCAAAGACCTTCTGTTGCTCAAATCAAAAAGTGTTGAACTAACGAAAGTTAGATAACAACCTGGGGCAGACACTACTAGGAAACAACTCTTCTGTGGCGCATGGAATTCCATCTTATGTGGCACATATCCCTGTCGCCACTATTACCCCGCCACTGATATCTGCTTCTTGTGGCGCATATGCAGGAATGCGCCACAGAAGTCTTCTATGGCGCATTCCTGCATATGTGCCACAAGAAGGAGATATCAGTGGCGCATACAGTCCAATGCGGCGCCACAGAGTCTATATGCGCCACAGACACCGTTTCTATATGCGCCACTGAGTATATTACATGTATTCAAAATAAAATACATTCCTGGTGTATAATCAGGTATTTATACAGGATTTATACAGTATTTATCTAGATCAGTATAAACAGTACATTGCACATGTAGTAGATGAAAACCGACATATAATACAAACACAAGTATAATGTCATCACACTTAGAGCCCGATCGAGATACATATATAGTGTCAAGTGCCGAATTTTTACACAAGCGCCGAATACAAAGTTCATATCATCTCACATTACAAATATGAAGTGGCCACCGCCGCCTACACTAGGATCAAATAGAATACAGCTATGATGATGGTGAGCAAGAGCATTATCCTGACTAATATCTTCATCCAATTCTTCTTCCACAAGTGGTTCCTCCACTTAGCTACCGCCTCCTCTCTAATCGCGTATCCTTTGTAGATGTTGTCGTTGAACTTGTTCACTTGTTTGTGACAATCCTCCCACTCCTCAGAGACTCCTGGAACCCTACCCATGTACACCACATACCACCTCGTCGCCATCTCTATAGATGACAAGGCATATTAGTAAAAATACAACGAAAAGAATTAATAAAGGGTTCACATCCATATATATATATATGTTCACAGAATATAAAACAAAGGATTCATAAACCTAAAAGATAGATCATCATACAAGCAATAAGTTCAACGACAACACGACCACAAGGTAGTTTAAGTCTAACAACAATGACCATTTCGACCACAAGATAGTAAAGTTTATGACACACACACTAATACAGCAGGCATCCATCAAGAATATACACACACTGGATCATGCTAGAGGCACACATCGCTCATGATGAAGACTTCCTCTTCTCGCTCGGCTTCGGGAACGGTAGATACCCCTCTTTCATCATCCACGTCCTTGTGTCACCTTGCTTACGGAGGCGTTCTTCGATCTCCCTCTTACTCAACCCTCTGGCTTGTTGTAGGGCACCCCCTTGTGTTGACATCTTCAATGATGATTTGCGACAACTTCATCTGAATGCGATGGAAGTCTTCTCTAAGATCAGCATCGTCGATTCGCGCCAAAGTTTCGGCCCATCCTCGCAGACTAGATGACAGCGTTAGGTTCTGGCAATCTTGAACATAGCCTTTAAGGTGATGGAGGACGTAGAAGGCCTCCTTGGCACCAGTAGTCGACTGCTTGACGCAGGGGAACTCGAGCACGTGCTTGAACACATGTTTGCCATCCTTGATACATTCCCCCTTATCTACGAAGGTGCATCCCTTCTTGGTGTAGCCCTCGAGAGCCTCATTGAGAACACCCCTTATTCTGGTGTAGTCTTTCTTCTTTGTCAAACTCCCCGAGTCGAAATACGTGGCTAGCGAATACCTCGGGGCAAGGACGATGAGTGTGCATTATTTGTCTCTGCGCAACACAATTGGAACGGAATGTTGGAAAAAGAGCAAAGGAAGAAATCTATAAGAAATGCATAAGTTACGGTGGCGATGAGCGAGTGTGTGTACTTACTCAGGAAATAAAGGCAAAAGAAGTGTGCCCTTCCTCTTGTTGTCCACCATGAACTTCTCGAGGTATGTCGTCGCCTTGGTCCGTGTCTCTGATCCTTCGACCAACTGGTTGTCCTGCATGTAGTAGGTATCCACTATCGCGATTTTCGGGGTACTTTCTCTCTTGATCGTGATCGCCAGATTGAGCGCGTATAGGCGGACCAAGTTATAGTCCAGCCGTTTTGTGAGAAAAAGCTTAAATATGTACTCGAACGCTATGAGGAATATATCCGCAGGGGGTTCATCAACGAAGCCCACGTCCAATGGAACCTTGGCCGTGAAAACCGGGTAATTTGGATCTTCGTCTTTAAGAAGGAGGCCCTCTAGTGTCTTGACACCCTCGTGCAAAGTTAACATGGCTCCAACCGCAATGTGGATCATATCCGGAGTCAATATCGGATCACCAGCTACATGCACTCGGGGCAAGCCATATTGTGTGGATGGTACGGTTGCGGTGTCCTGACCCCGGATCCTCTTCGGAAGAGGCTGGCTTGCACCCTTCTTATTATTATTACCTCTCTTCCTGTAGTGCTTCTTCTTCACAACAGTGTCAGCCACTGCCATCTGCTCATCAGCCGCCTTTCGGAGTGTGTTGGGGCTGAAAACCAATCCCGGTTTCTCTTGTGGTGGATCGGCGGCTGGAGGCGTCTCTTGAGAAAGACCATGGAAGACCAGGCGTTGCGTGCATGTATTGGGCCGACCAGCTTGATGGTCGTCGCAAGCTGTGAAGGGTTCTTCATCCACAGAAGGCATATACAATCCTTTGGCGGCGCCAGTGTTGATGAAGTCGTCAACGTTGACCAATTCATCATCATCTTCATGGGTGCCATCATGTGGTGGTGGTAGCGGGGGCGATGGCGGTTGTGGCACAACGTCTTTGCCATGTGGCGGTGCACACGCTGCCAAGAGTTGCTGGTGACGGCTGGTGGTGGCGACGACGGCGGCTACTGGCTTCCGAGGTGGTGGCCGGGCGATCGGTTGAGAGGTGGCGCCGGTGCTCCCCCCTCCCCCCGCAAGACGAATCTAGGTCTTCGGCCATGTCAAGGGCCAGTTGTAGCATTCTCCAAGGGTCTTGTGTTTGTCGGCTCCCTGAGGTTGAAAGGGGGGGTCCATGTCATCGCACCCTGGCAACACCCAAGCCAACCTGACCCTCATCATGTCATCATCCATTGGATTGTTGTGCACCGTGCAGCTCGCCGGTTGTATGAGAGTGCCCTTGGCAACATCCTTCAACTCACCGCCCACATCTTTAAGCAGGAGTACGCAAGAAGTGTCCTGAGGCAAAAACATATTGTTGGGCGTCATGAGATGGCAGCAATCATGCATCAAATGCATAAAGGAGATGATGTGCACTAACTAATTAGTTACGTTGGTGATGGTGTGGATCTCGGCTAATGTAGAGACACGGCCGATGCCAGCGGCTGGCCTATCATCATCTGCAATCTCTCGCTCGGGTGCCTCATGAAGCACCACTGCCGTCGGTTGCGCCTTATTGGTATCTTTGGCGGGAGGGGGCGTCGGTTGTGACCAAAACGAGCGGCTGCGTCCCGACATTGATGGTCGGTGGGGTCACCAGGTCCGGCGACACGGTAACATTGATGCCCGAGTTGCTGCCGCTTAAGCTGGGCAGATGTATCGGCCCCTGTCGACCTCCCGCATTCTAAGCAGTAAGCCCCTCGAAAAACTCAGGGGGGATCATCGAGCGGAGCTTCTCTTCCACTAACTTGACCACCGTTTTCTCGTCCACCGCCTTCTCCTCCAGTGTCTGCACCTTCATCTTCAGCTCTTCAACAACGGCTTTATCCTGGTTCTTCCTCTCCCTTCTTTTCTTGGCGTCCTCTTTGTAGTACTCCTTGAACTTCATGCTCATACCGAAACCGGACACACGGCCAGCTGAGGACGGCGGCAACCCCTTGTCCCTCTTCTTGTAAGCATTGGTCGCCCTGTTGAAAACCGTATACCACGGCTCCGACGAATCCTGGGACGACTCTGTGGCAGTAGCCTTCAGTTCATCCTCCTGCAGAGACAAGGAAAGGTGAACCCATTTAGATTCTTGGCTTCATTATTTTAATTAGAACGCAGTAGACTTGAGATCAGCGATAAATTCCTTACCAGCTTCTTCTCGAAGTCCTTCACCTCCGGATCGTCGGTGATGAACTCCCCTGTTTCCTTGTCCAGGTAGTAGCGGGCCCAAACAAATTGCCTAAGCTGCAAGTCCGTGATTTTAAGCCAAGGGTTTTCTTTACTAAGGCGTTCAAGCTCGGCGTCCTCCTTGTCCCAAATGGCATGTTTCCCCATGTAACCGCCGCTTCCAAGGTGGTGGTTACCTATGTTCTATTCCTGCATACTCCTTCCCCATTTAGTCCATTTTATAGCGTCAGCGGTAGCTATATTTGCCTTAAATATCTTAAACTACTCTTCGTCGAGCATCAGATTTTTCTTACTAATAACCTCCCAGCTTTCACCTTTGTCAATGCTAGTCTTCACCCTGGTTTTCCAGCTGCTCAAGGCATTGCTCATCTTCGTGAGGGCTAGTTTGTTCACCGGGTTCTTTCTCTCAAGGTTTCTAAACCGCTTTGGGAATCTGTATCGCTTGTGAAGCTTCTTAAGGAGGTTATCGACCAAAGCTGCATTGTCAGCATGTCTGATGTACTTCGTGTTGATCAACATGCTTTCCCGAACGATGCACCCGAGTTGCAGGCCGTACCCTTTAGTAATCGCCTCTAGCGCAATGGGTAGGCCACTTTCTGTGACCTCAGTGAACTCATCGCAGACGGTGGCGAGCACTAGCACCTTCCGCTCCTTCTATTCGTTCTTCTTCTGAGAAGCGGTCGGGTTGCCCCTACCGCCATCTGTGCGCTCGCCGCCATCGGTGGTGTCATCCTCTTCGCCGCCGCCTTCACTAGTTCCATCGTAGTCGTCTTCGCCCCCCTCGTAATCAGGATCTCCTCCCTCATTGGCCCCAGCAGCTCTAGCGACGGTCGCCTCCTCCTCCGGTGGTGGTGTCATCCTCATCGCCTCCTCCTCCTCCTGTTGGGACCCTCGTCATAATAACTGGTTGGCATGTCTAGCTTGTTCTTCGACGCTGATCATGTTCTTAGAAGGGCCGGCCTCGTTGTTGCCCGACATGTTTGCACTACTCTATTAAAAAGAGGCAAAAAGTTAGCACAAATCTCGGCCGAAAAATTCGGCATGACCTTTGCTAATTTTTTGACCTAGGAGTGCCCATTTCTCAACCGAAACGGAAGTGAATCGACACTTCGGGAGAAATGGGCAACCCAAATGAAATCCCTGCAAGACAAAACACCCCATCCCCATATTGACATCCCCATGCATTGACCCCAGCATCATCATCCATGTAGCCCCATCCATCATTCACGCAACAGTATAACAGATACATGTATAAGAAATTCATGCAGAATTCATCTTACTTAGGCTAAGAGCAAAAAGCAAGACACTTTAGAGATCTACTCCAGACCAGCTACAACAAGCTCCAGGGCAGTACCACATGAAATAAAAATCATCAAGCTGCAGAACATGATTATTTATCCATTAACATATGCTAACATCAGGAACAGATACCTGCTCTAGGTGGAATCTCAATACACCACAACCTGCAGAACATGTCCTAGATAATCTTACACTTGTGGATTATGTCATGCTCCGTCCTGGCATCAAATTTCACTTCGGTACACGCCAAAAATAAACATGCAAGTAATCTAAGGCAGGATAGGTACACGCCCAAAATAAACATGCCGGTAATCTAAGACACCACACTCTAAAACCAATAGGAGTATCAGAAATCATCCTAAAAACCTTGTGCATATGCACCACTCCAAGGTGAACCATATCTAGCATCTGGAATAGTACCTCAGCCTACAGCAGGACAGAAGTCACCAAATACAAGTACCAACATTAATAGAAGTAAATAGCTTAATAAAAAAGAAAAGGTGAACATGACAGTTTTAGGTTCAATTCTCATATCTACCAGGGCAGGGCAGAGCAAAGGGCTCCTTCCACCAGCCACCAGGGCAGGGCATTTGATTAGCATCTTTAAATAAATAAACTAGACAAAAACAAACAAAACCTAATAAATATCCCAGGAACCCTCCCCTATGTGACCTTGCTGGCGTTTGTGTGACTAGAAAATTAAAGAAAGAGCAAGCTCCATCCATGAGATCTCCCAGCCAACTAGCCACACAACAACAACAACAACAACAACAACAACAACAACAACAACAAGCAATCAGTACCATAAGATTGATGACTCAGTACCTAGGTAAAGCAATCAGTACTAGCTAGAAGGTACTTAAACCAGTGTGCATAGAGGGCATCCAAAGACAGAGAAGCCTTCAGCAGCACATACTCAGGCAGAAAGATTTGCAAGACAAAACTCATCCAAGAAAACTGATTTTCTTCCCTACTTTTGATAATTTCGACCAAGGTTGTAACCAGTGTTGATGTTCAGTGTTGATGATCCAGTGTTTTCCAAGAAAACTTAAGAGATTTGCAAGAAAAAACTCATCTCTATAATGTTTAGTGTTGATGATCCAGTGTTTTTAGGGACAAAAGTTTTAGGATGAAAAGTAAACTTCTAAGAGTTTAGGGGCTAAAAGTGGACTTTATTATTTGTGAACTAACATGATATGTGATTTTTATTGTTGTTCTTAGTACTTTGAGGGATTAAAATCTCTATCTGCCAACCAAGTGTTCCATTCTGATGAACCATAACTTATCTTACTGAAACAGGAGGAATGAGCTAACATCACAGTTAATTGATTTCATCCAGCAACTTACATTCCCTTTGTAGCCTCTATTTTGTTTGCTTTGCACACTAAAAAAGATGAAGCCTCTATTTTTTTGCTTTGCACACTAAAAAAAGATGAATACACCACCCAGGAAACATACTTCCTTAATTTGCTACATTGCATTACACACTAAAAAACAAGAATATGCACTTGCATTGCATCTAGCAAAGGATGGCTCTAACAAGAATGGCTCTGTCAAAGATTAGGTCACACAAGGGCCACTAACACCATGCAGTGACCACTAACTAAACTATTTCCTGATCAACAAGACTCGGCCATGTCACTTGTAGAAAGACATAGAACGACGAGTGCTAGGTGGACGGCGATTACCTAGGGTGGCTTGCAAGGTGGACGGCAAGAAGACGGTGGACGGCAAGGTGGCTTCTGGCTGCTGTGGCGAGCGCCGACCATTCCCTTCTCCTCCTGCTACGGGCGGGGCGTCCTCCTCCTTCCTGAAGCTTGGCGGCGTGGTGCTCCCTGCTGCGAGCGGGGTCTCCTCCTTCCTGAATCTTGGCGGCGCGGTGCTGCCTCCTCCTGTGGACGGCGAGGTGGATGCTACGGACTCCGGCGGCGGTTCCTCCTCCACGGGCTCCGGCGGCGGGGGCTTCTCTCCTCCTCCATGGGCTCCGGCGGTGGGGGCTAGGGTTCCTTGGCACGCGCGGTTGCTGGGGAAAACAGAGAGAATTGAATCGAGAGAGAGAAAGGGGGATTATGGGGAGATGAGGCCGAACTGTCTATTTGGCTAAGTGTGAACGTTCTGTGGTGCATTCTCACCGAATGTGCCACAGAAGTTGGAACTTCTGTGGCGCATTCTGTAGGAATGCGCCACAGAACTTTTGGACATAGTCCAAAGCAGCGCGGTGTCGTAGTATGACAAGATCATATACTTGTTCTAGTGGTCTTGCTCGCTAGCTCTCACCTGGGGCAGCCAGGTTTGAATCCTGGCTGTCTCACACTTTTTTTCTTTTTTTAAATATGTTTAATTACACACATATGCATATTTATTCAAACAAAAAGCAAGAACACATATGCATATTTATTCAAAAAAACCTCCCGAATCATATATATATGTGTGTTTGCTTGTCACACACAAATGTGAATTTGTATACCCACACGAATATCACATTATATGTTTTAGTCTCTAACTAATACCCACACTAATATCACATTATACCAACATGAATTAATACACCAAAAAGGCACACAATTGCTAGTGTCTCTTCACAATCTTCTTGAACTTTTTCATCGCGGTTGAATACTTTAGCCCGTGCACTTTGAGATTTCTTCTTATGAATGGACAACCTTTGGTAGGCAGTGTGGTCTTCCTTCTTACTTTAGTAGTAGTAGGCATGTCGAATTCCTCTTCGATCTTTGAGTCGCTGTTTTGTCGAAGTTTTGCTCGTTGGCGGCTCCTTCCATTCCGATGATGCTCCTCTTGCCCCTCCTAACTACAACACGGTTGGGCTTTGACGGGTCGGTAATAAAAAAGCATTGATCAACTTGGCTAGCGAGTACCCAAGGCTCATTTTTTGCGGAGGCGTTCTTCGTTGATTTGGCATCTGGTATAACCATTGTGGTGAAATATCGGCCTTCTTTTTCCACGTTCTTGGCCCATCTAACACGGAACATTGTTACGACCTCTCCACAGTAGTCGAGCTCCCATATCTCCTCGATCCTTCCGTAGAATCTTTCCATCACAGTAGTCTCGTCATCAGCAAAGGATAACATAGTTACTCCTGAGTTTTGATATTCGCTATTCCTGTCCTTTTCCTTAGTGTAGAATCTGTAACCGTTTATGTCGTATGACTAATAGGTCCTTAGGTTGTGCCCTGGGCCCTACGGCAAGGAGAATATGAGTTTTTGATCTTCCGTAGAAGGCGTCTGTGGGGGATTGTCCAGTTGCCTTTTCTTGAACCAACCCGTGAAGCTGGAGTTGTGCTCTCTGGTTACGTCTCCCTTCTTCCTCGGCCGGCCCTGGTCGACGTACTCCTGCTCGATTAAGCTTCTGTGCTCTTCGACCCAAGGGCCGACCACTTCAATGTGTTGTAGCGCGACTCGGTGTGCCCTTTCAAAATCAGTGCATCGGCCATCAATGCCGACATGCAGTGAGTGGCAGCCCTCGTGGTGACCATATCCACCGAGCCTGTCGAGGTGCTTCTTTATGGGTTCCAACATCCTCGTTCTCGGTGGTTAGATAATTCTGGCAGAAGGAGATGCACTCGTAGATCAGAAAGCCCTTGGCTATGCTTCCATCTAGACGAGACTTGTTGCGAATGAATCCTTTGATGACACCGTTTAGCCTTTCAAACGGCATCATGTTGTGTAGGAATGTCGGCCCGAGCTGGATGATGTCGTCCACGACATGTACAAGCAGATGCACCATGATGTCGAAGAATGCGGGTGGGAAGTAAATCTCAAGCTCTCATAGTATCATCACGATCTCTTCATGTAGCCTGTCGAGGTGCTTCACACCGATCGACTTCCTAGATATGACGTCGAAAAAGTTACAGAGCCCAAACAACGTCTCACGGACATGCTCGTCCATTATCCCACGGATCGCAACAGGGAGTATCTGCGTCATCAGCACGTGATAGTCGTGAGACTTCATACCGCTGAACCTCTTCTTCGCCACGTCCAGATATCTGCTTATCTTCCCCGAGTAACCGTGAGGAACTTTCACTCCTAAGAGGCACCTGAAAAACTACTCGAGCTCCTCTAGACTTAGAGTGAAGAAGGCAGCGCGAAGCACCACCTCATTCTTCTTAACTCTTTTGCGGCGACCTTGAGTCCCTTCTGTCTGATCATCATCATCATCATCATCATCATCATCATCATCATCACTATCAGGGTACTGAAGATCTTTCTTGATGCCAAGCAATTTAAGGTCCTTTCTTGCTTTTGGCCCATCCTTGATCCTCTACGGCATGTTTAGTAGAGTGCCAAGCAGACTCTCAGTAACGTTCTTCGTGATGTGCATTACATCGAGGCTATGGGTAGTGTGAAGGACCTTCCAATACGGCAGGTCCCAGAAAACAAACCTTGCTTTCCATACACCCAGCAGCGGCTTTGTCCTCGGTCGTTTTTTTTCTAGGCGCAGGGCAATCAACCCAATTATTCAAAAGCTCCTCGATTTCTTTGCTGCTCCTCGGACGCGGGGCTCTTTCGAGCTCATCCTTACCATTGAACAAGTCACCACGTTTTCTCCACGGGTGATCCATGCGGAGCCACTTTCGAGTACCTTGGAACACGGTTTTCGAAGACCCGGGATCCCTTGGTAGCTGGAGATGCGGTGTCTCATCCATGCACTTGACGCATGCATTGTGTACGTGGTTCACCTGGGTCGATACATATGCATAACCAGGATAGTCCTACACGGTCGTGAGCAACGCGGCTCTCAGATGGAAATATTCTTTAGTGTAGGCGTCCCACGTACGGGCCGGCGTCTCCCACAAGCTGGCTAACTCCTCTCTCAATAGCCCGAGGTACAGATGCATATCGATACCTGGTTGTTTCAGCCCCTGAATAAGAATGCTCATGTGTACATACCTTTGCTTCGTGCATAGCCACAGGGGGAGGTTGTATGGCCATACAAACATGGGCCAGGTGCTATGCGTGCTACTCTGGTTTCCAAAAGGATCGAGTCCATCGGTGCTCATACCCAGCCTGATGTTCCTTGCATCGTCCCCGAACTCTATGAACTCGATGTCTAATGCATTCCACTGGCTAGCGTCTGAAGGGTGTGTTAGGATCTTGCCCTTCTCTAGATCATCTTAGGATTTCTCTCTTTCCGCGTGCCATTGCATGAGCTTTGCTTCCTTAGGATCTACGAAATATCGCTGCAGACGGGGGTGATAGGAAAGTACCATACCACTTTTCGAGGAACTTTCTTGTTCCCTCTCTTGTACCGTCCTTGGCAACACACCGGACATGTGGTTCTATTCGCGTACTCATTCTGATAAAGTGCGCAATCATTGATGCATGCGTGGTATTTAATGTGTGGTAGGTCGAGAGGGCACACGATTTTCTTGGCCTCCTCGATACTTGTTGGACATGTGTTCCCCTTAGGAAGTCGGTCATGCCAGTATTCTATGTTCACGTTGAAGCTCACATTGGTCCATTTGTGTTCGGCCTTCATCTCTAGAGCCTTGAGCGTTACACCCAAACGTGTATCCTCGGGGCGACACCCATGATACAATGGAGTCATCCCGTCTACCTCCATTTGGGCCAGCTTGGCTTTCTCTCTGGCTGTAGCTTTGTCGTTGCTCGTCTCCTTGAGGAGCAGTTCTTGAACATGAGGGTCCTGCAAGACCAAAGTTAGCAGCGTCTGTGTGTTCGCGTCTTCTCCTTCTTCATGATGATCATGCTCGTCGCCATCTCCTTCTCCATGTTTATCATGCCCGCCGGCATCTCCTTCGTCATGATGATCATGCCCACCGGCATCTCCTTCGTCATGATGATCATGCCCGGTAGAATCTTCGTCTTCTCGCTCGCCCACGTCTTCGTGACCACCACCATGTCCTGCTGGCGCCTCATTGAGGTTGCGGATGAAACCGCGCCTAAGCAGGTGACCCTCCAATTGTCCAGATTTAGGGTCGATCCAGCGCTGCAGTTTGCATGTTCGACATGGACATCTTATCATGGTCTTGTTTTCCAGAATCATGTCCTCCTTCGCGCCTTTCTTGTACCTAGCAATTCGACCTTCGCTCATCGTGAGGACCATGGTTGCCTGAGCGGTCAAAATAGAGAGTATAGGTGAGAACCACACCATATGAACACACACATGCATGAATGCTAGCCGGAAAAAATTCAGCATGACCTTTCCTAAAATTAGGACATATGGGTAGTGCAAAAATTTGCCGAAATGGAAATGAATCAACATTTCGGCAAACATCCATGCAACCACACTGGCCAGGACAACAACAAGCAAGCAACAAAAAACTTCCTCCCATTGCAAACATTCATGCACCACACAAGCATCGTCTCGCCATGGATCGCACACACACCGCCCGCGCGACAAGCTTCACCTACATGTTCATGGCCAAGTACTCACCTAGTAGACACAATAATAGCGAGACGGGACCGCGCGATGAGAGAGTGTGGAAAAATAGATCTACAAGTTGGTGGAGAGGAAATTAGTAAACAAATAGAGATGTGAGAGAGAAAAGTAAGGAACTTTTAGATCTAGAAGTTGGAGGGAAGCTTCCACTTACCAATCTATGGATTAAAGTAGGTTTAGTTACAAGAAAATGGAGAAACTATGGGCAAAATGGGGTGTGAGGGAGGAGGTAGAAAGGAAGAGATGTGAAATGGGTGGTGGTGGATAGATAAGAGCTTTTGTCGCCTTTTTAACATGGATCTAGACTCCCTCATTTGTGGCGCATATGGAGGAAATGCGCCATAGATGTTGAATCTTCTGTGGCGCATAAGTCCATATGCGCCACAGAAGTGGGTGAATTAGATTCCCTGTGTGGGGCCCTCCTCCATGTTCTGTGGCGCATGTGGGGATATGCGCCACAGAAGTGAAACACATCTGTGGCGCATATCAGAAAATGCGCCACAGATCATGGGTGAATTAGATTCCATGGTGGGGCCCTCCTCCATGTTCTGTGGCGCATAATAAAATAAGCGCCACAGAACTTGGATCAACCCACCCCGGCTGGCGGGTCCCACCAATCTTCTATGGTGCATATTGTAGAGAATGCGCCACAGAACTTCCAGGTTTCTGTGGCGCATATTTTCTAGTGCACCACTGATATTTGTCTGTGGTGCATGGTTTTACATATGCGCCACTGAATATCTTGTCTATCTATAGGTTGTTTCCTAGTAGTGAGAAGCAGAAAATTTCACGCCTCAAAAGGACGTACAGAGATTTTACACGAATTTTTACGGTGAAGCACAGAAATCTGTTTCGGTACAACAACTTTCCCAATCATTACTTCTCTCTCATTAGAGGTTACTCTTGGCACAAAAAGCAAATAAAAAGGATAAGGAGCGGTTATTACAGAGGTAATAACTTCCAAGACTCATCTAAAACTTTTGGTTTATCTCCCAATAAGTACTTTTCTTTAACGCCTTTAAGTTAGGCATAAGAAGTAAGAAAAAGAATCAAGTGTTCTCAAATGAAGAAGCATTAAGAGCAAATTTTGTTTTCATAGGAGAGGCAAAAAAATCTTCTCTCTCTTCTTAGGGAAGTGTTCTATACCTTTCTTGAGTGAGAGTTGATATTTAATGGTGCCTTCTTTCATATCAATAATGGCACCAACAGTTCTAAGAAAAGGTCTTCCCAAAGTAATAGGACAAGAAGCATTGCATTCAACATCCAAAACATAGAAATCAATGGGTACATAGGCATTGTTAACCATAATAAGAACATCATTAATACACCCCATGAGTTTCTTTTTAGCATTATTATCAAGTGGGACATTCAAATAACAATCTTCCAATGGTGGCAAATCAAGCATATCATAAATCCTTCTAGGCATAATAGAAACACTACTATCAAGATCACATAAAGCTTTAAAATCAAAATCATTCACTTTCATATTAACGATGGGTTCCCAACCATCTTCTTGTTTTATAGGAATAGAAGCTTTATGTTTCATCTTTTCTTCTTTAATATTTATGAGAGCATCAGTAATGTGTTTTGTAAAGACCATATTCATAGCACTAGCATTAGGACTTTTAGCAAGCTTTTGTAGGAACTTAATAACTTCAGAGATATTGCAACCATCAAGATCAAAATCATAATTATAATCTAAAGTAGTAGGACTATTGTTACTAGCTTCAACATTTTGGTAGTAATAGTAGAAACACAAATGTTTCTAGCAATTTCATCTTCTCTTTCCCACTTAGCATGCAATTCAGCTAATAGTCTAACATTTTCATCAATTCTAACTTGTATGGCATTGGTAGCTGCAAAGGGATTCTCATTAGTTTCAGGTTTAGCAGCCATTTTATTCAAAGAAGATTGAGCTTCAGCCAAAGATGCTATATTTCTTTCAGCATTAGAGAGTTTTTTCTCAATAGTTTTATTGAAAGCAGTTTGTTTACTAATAAAGTCTTTAAGCACAACTTCAAGTTCAGAGGAAGCACTCTTATTATTGTTGTAGGAATTTCCATAAGCATTACCATTGTTGGGAGGATAAGGCCTATAACTGTTGTTACCAAAATTATTCATGTAGGCATTGTTGCCAAAATTATTATTTCTTATAAAGTTCACATCAACTTGCTCTTCTTGAGCAACCAAAGAGGCTAGGGGAACATTATTTGGATCAATATGAGCCTTCCCATTAACAAGCATAGACATAATAACATCAATTTTATCACTCGAGGAGGAGGTTTCCTCAACAGAATTTACCTTCTTACCTTGTGGAGCTCTTTCAGTATGCCATTCAGAATAGTTAACCATCATATTATCCAGAAGCTTTGTTGCAGCACCCAATGTAATGGTCATAAAGGTACCTCTAGCAGCATAATCCAATAGATTTCTTGAAGAATAGTTCAATCCTGCATAAAAGGTTTGGATAATCATCCAAGCAGTCAGTCCATTAGTGGGACAATTCTTTACCAAAGATTTCATTCTATCCCAAGCTTGAGCAACATGTACATTATCAGATTGTTTAAACTTCATTATCTCACTTCTCATAGATATAATCTTAGCAGGAGGATAGTATTTTCCAATGGAAGCATCTTTGCATTTAGTCCAAGAATCAATACTATTCCTAGTTAAGGAATTCAATCATTCTTTAGCTTTTCCTCTCAAAGAGAAAGGAAACAATTTAAGTTTAATAATATCTCCATCTATATCCCTATGATTTTGCATCTCACAAAGTTCAACAAAGTTATTTAGATGAGCAGCAGCATCTTCATTACCAATAACAGAAAATTGTTCCCTCATAACAACATTGAGCAAAGCAGGTTTAATTTCAAAGAAAGTAGCTTCAGGAACATGTGGAGCAATAGGTGTGCTCATAAAATCATTGTTGTTGGTGCTAGTGAAGTCACACAACTTAGTATTTTCAAGAGTAGTCATTTTTTTGTGTTTTTAATAAAGAAAGCAAACTTGTAAAACAATTTTTTGTGTGTTTTGATAAAGAAATAAGCAAACAAAACAGAAAGAAACTAAGCAAAACAAAAAAACAAAGTAAAGAGATTGGTTATGAGGAACTCCCCTTGTGAAGGTGTCCTTGACTCCCCGGCAACGGCGCCAGAAAAAGAGCTTGATGGCCCAAAATATATAGAGCTCGTTGGGGAATCCCAAGAGGAAGGTATGATGAGCACAGCAGCAAGTTTTCCCTCAGTTATGAAACCAAGGTTATCAATCCAGTAAAAGAAAGGAAACACCCCAAAGGGGTTGCTAGCTAGACTTTGGCAGGGCGAACTACCGTCGTCAGCAGCAACGTGGAGACATACACAACACAACCACAGAACTCTGCCCCCAACTTGCGATGAGGTTGTCAATCTCACCAGTTTTGCTGAAAACAAAGGACTAAACTTATCGAGTGGAAAAAAGTAATAGCTTGCAGAAAGTAAACACAAAACAGTAAACAGTTGATTGTAGATTGATGGTAAAAAAAGGACCGGGGTCCATAGTTCACTAGTGGTGATTCTCCTTAAGATAGATGATATGTTGGGTGAACAAATTACAGCGGGGCAATTGAAAAACACCGAGAAATCATACATGCATAT
Source organism: Avena eriantha (assembly GCA_910589775.1). NCBI lineage: Eukaryota > Viridiplantae > Streptophyta > Magnoliopsida > Poales > Poaceae > Avena > Avena eriantha. The sequence goes on from OU342741.1 coordinate 530,083,920, forward strand.
ACTAATCATCTTGACTCCTTTGATATTTGATTGGGCATTACAACATTATACATAGACCGTAATCCAACTGCATCTATGACTAATAATCTACCTTCATGTTATCGTCCGAACCCCCTCCAGTATTAAGTTACAAGCAACAGATAATTGCATTATGCAAAGTGTGTAAAGTAAACAATACGATTGTTCTATGAACAAAGGATTGCTGTTTTATCCCTAGTAGCAACAACACATCTAGTACCTTAGAGATTTCTGTCACTTCCCCAGATTACTAGAGGCATGAACCCACTATCGAGCATAAATACTAACTCTTGGAGTTGGTAGCATCTACTTGGCCAAGATAGCTACTAACAACGGAAAGCACGCAATATCACAAATAACAAAGACATGATAGAATTAATAATCAATCTGAAATAGCAACTCAATATCCATCAGATCCCCGCAAACACAACATGTAGGATTACAAATAGATGATCTTGATCATGAACGGAGCTCACAAGATCTAAACATGATAGCACAAAGGAGGAGAACCAGCCATCTAGCTACTACATGGACCCGTAGTCCAGAGATGAACTACTCACGCATCACACTGGAGGCTTGCATGGTGATGAAGAAGGCCTCCAGGGTGAATTCCCCTCTTCGGCGGGGTGCCGGGAAGAGCTTCAGGTCCCTCCCGATCTAGGGATGGAGTGGCTACAGACTCTTTCATGGAATTTTGATTGGGTACTTAGGGTTTCTGTATCGGAGGCATCTTATAGTCGGAAGGGGAGGCCGAGGGGGTGGACAAGTGGTTTGGCCACACCACACCCTGGCGCCGCGCGGACAGGTGGTTTGGCCGCCCTCTGGCCTCTCTCCGTCTCATATTCTAGAACCGTGTGTCCCTCAGTGAAAAAATGACTTCGGCTTTTGTCCCGTCCAATTCCGAGAATATTCATTTTCTGACTTCCTGGAACCAAAAACAGCAGAAAACAGGCAGCTGACACTGTGGATATTTTTTAATAGGTTAGTCCAAGAAAGTGTATGAAAAGTACTCCAAAATTGGAACAAAACATAAGAAAGTAGATAAAACCAAGCATGGAACATCAAAAATTATGGATACGTTAGCAACGTATCACCCCTTCCTTTTCGGTGCGTTTTGCCGGCGTGCTGCCCCGGGGACGAAAGATCCGGTCATCTCGGAGCCAGGACTCGTTTCGCCCAATGTTCCCGCCACCATTATAATTATATCTTTGTCTTTATGATGAATGTTTATATCCCGTTCTATAATTGTATTAAGAGGAAACACTAATACTTGTGTGTTTTGTAAACGTAAAAGAGTCCCTACTGAGCCTCTTGTTAAGACTAGCTTGTTCATTAATAGATGATCATGGTTTCCTGATCATGGACATTGGATGTTATTAATAACAAGATCATATCATTATGAGAATGATGTGATGGACATACACCCATAGTAAGCATAGCATAAGATCAAGTCATTAAAGTTTGTTTTGCTACAAGCTTTCAAATACATAGTAACCTAATCCTTCAACCATGAGATTATGTTAATCACCATCACTGGATAAGTGCATTGATGACATCAAATGCCATTTCGTAACTAGGTGGTTATAAAGGTGGAATTAGGTATTCTGAAAGTATGTGTTGAAGCGCATAGATCAAGAATGGGATTTGTCCATCCATATGACAGATAGATATGCTCTAGGCCCTCTTGGTGGAATGTCATCCAATTATTTTGCAAGCATGTGACTAGGTCACAAGGGATGTCATATCACAGTACGAGTAAAGAGTACTTACCGGTAACAAGGTAGAACTAGGTATGGAGATACTGATGATCGAACATTGGTAAGTAGAGTGTTGCGTGACAAAGGGAATCAGTGTCGTATGTTAATGGTTCTTTCGATCACGAAGTCATCGTTGAACATGTGGGAGCCATTATGGGTCTCTAGCTCCCGCTATTGGTTATTGATTGGAGAGGTGTCTCGATCATGTCTGCATAGTTCGCGAACCGTTGGGTGACACACTTAAGATTCGATGTTGTTTAAGTAGATATGGACTATGAGCTGCAGACTGAATGTTGTTCGGAGTGTCGGATTGGATCCAGGACAACACGAGGAGATCCGGAGAATAAGATTCATATAATGGAAGTCATTTTCTGGGGTTTGGAAAAGTTCCGGAGTTCTGTTTGGAGCTTCTAGAAGGTTTCGGAATGTTCTAGAAGGTTCTACAAAGATATAAACATGAATCCCTAGATTATAGGGGATAAGACTTGGGGGAAGGAAACTTCCCCCCTCCCCTGATGCGCTAGCCCTAGGGAGTGGGGCCAACGGGGAACCCTAGGCCGCACACCCTCTATATAAAGAGGGGTGGGGGCGCCTCCCCCTTGCCCCTTCCACCCAACCCTAGCCGCCACCCTCCTCCTCCTTCCTCCTACTCAGGCTTAAGCGAAACCCAGCAGGTTCTCTCCTCCACCACCACCACCACGTTGTTGTGCTGCTGGAGATCTACTACCTCTGCCGCCCGCTGGAACGTGGAGATGAAGGTCTACATCGACTCTGTTTGTGTGACCGAGTGTGGAAGCGCTGCCGGAACGCGACGCTAGAAGGATTGTCCACGCGATCTTTTGATCGGCAAGTGATCGACTACATAAACTAGAAGATCCAATCTCTCTCAAGGCTTTGTATCTACAAGGTTAGTATAGATCTATCTCGTTGCACTTATCTTGTAGATTAGATCTTGGCTTTTCTATAGATTGGATCTTGGTTTTGTTCATTCTTGTGGTAGAATTTTTTTGTTTTCCCTACTACGAAGCCATCAGTGGTATTAGTGGCCCAAAATATATCGAGCTCGTTGGGGAACCCCAAGAGGAAGGTATGATGAGCACAGCAGCAAGTTTTCCCTCAGTTATGAAACCAAGGTTATCAATCCAGTAAAAGAAAGGAAACACCCCAAAGGTGCTGCTAGCTAGACTTTGGCAGGGCGAACTACCGGCGTCAGTAGCAACGTGGAGACATACACAACACAACCACAGAACTCTGCCCCCAACTTGCGATGAGGTTGTCAATCTCACCGGTTTTGCTGAAAACAAAGGATTAAACGTATCGAGTGGAAGAAAGTAATAGTTTGCAGAAAGTAAACACAAAAAAGTAAACAGTTGATTGTAGATTGATTGTAAAAGAAAGGACCGGGGTCCATAGTTCACTAGTGGTGGCTCTCCTTAAGATAGATAACATGTTGGGTGAACAAATTACAATGGGACAATTGACATACATCGAGAAAGCAATACATGCATATACTAATCATCTTGACTCCTTTGAGACTTGATTGGGCATTACAACATTATACATAGACCGCCATCCAACTACATCTATGACTAATAATCCACCTTCAGGTTATCATCCGAACCCCCTCCAGTATTAAGTTGTAAGCAACAGATAATTACATTACGAATTGCGTGTAAAGTAAACAATAAGATTGTTCTATGAACAAAGGATTGTTGTTTTCTCCCTAGTAGAAACAGCACATCTAGTAACTTAGAGATTTTTGTCACTTCCCTAGATTACTAGAGGCATGAACCCACTATCGAGCATAAATACTAACTCTTGGAGTTGCTAGCATCTACTTGGCCAAGATAGCAACTAACAACGGAAAGCATGCAAGATCGCAAATAAAAAAGACATGATAGAATCAATCTGAAATAGCATCTCAATATCCATCAGATCCCCGCAAACACAACATGTAGGATTCCAAATAGATGATCTTGATCATGAACGGAGCTCACAAGATCTAAACATGATAGCACAAAGGAGGAAAACCAGCCATCTAGCTACTACATGGACCCGTAGTCCAGAGATGAACTACTCACGCTTCACACCGGAGGCTTGCATGGTGATGAAGAAGGCCTCTAGGGTGAATTCCCCTCTCCGGTAGGGTGCCAGGAAGAGCTTCAGATCCCTCCCGGTCTAGGGATGGAGATGACGGCGTCTACAGACTCTTTCCTAGAATTTTGATCGGGTACTTAGGGTTTCTGTATTGGAGGCATCTTATAGTCAGAAGGGGAGGCCTAAGGGGTGCCTGGGCTGGCCACACCACCCCCTGGCACGGGCCAAGCCTGGCCGCGCGGCCAGGTGGTGTGGCTGCCCTCTGGCCCCTCTCCGTCTCGTATTCTGGCTCTGTGTGTCCCTCGGTGAAAAACTGACTTTGGCTTTTGTCCCGTCCAATTCCGAGAATATTCATTTTCTGACTTCCTAGAACCAAAACAGCAGAAAACATGCAGCTGGCACTATGGCTCTTTGTTAATAGGTTAGTCCAAGAAAGTGTATGAAAATTACTCCAAAGTTGGAACAAAACATAAGAAAGTAGATAATACCAAGCATAGAACATCAAAAATTATGGATACGTTAGCAACGTATCAACATCCCCAAGCTTAACTCCCGCTCATCCTCGAGTAGGTAAGTGATAAAAAGAAAGAATAATTTTTGAGGTGGCATGCACCATCATAAACTTGATCAAAGTATTTGTAAAACATGGATAGCTGGGATCATAGTACTTCAATCATAACATGAAAGACAAAGTTCTAGCAATAAGACAAAGCAACTATGTTGCAACATGAAAAGGTACAAACAAAAGATTCATGAATAACAATGCTTTGCAAGACGTTTGTTTGTTTCACGTAAAGAAAACATAGCATAGTAGCATTCAGCTTGTCCCTCATAGAGTAGCAAACATAAATGCATAGGACACCTTCAATGTTCATAAGAGTGACTAGATACAAATAGTTTAAAACAAGCAATATCAAGTTATGAATCAATCAACAAGTCTTGGGACAATGCACATATAACTAATAATGGCCACTATGCTCTCAAAGTAGGTGCATAAAGATAGAAGGTGGGGACTCAACATAAAAGTAAAAGAAAGGCCCTCATAGAAGGAAGTAGAGACTCAAGTTTCATAAAGAGCTTCCAAAAATTATGGTACTTGTTAGCTTTCAGCTCTCATTGCCCTATCATAAGCATCTTTAAGGCGATTAAGGTTAAAGTGACACAACTAAGAGGATATGCTTGACAAGTTATAAGTCGAAATCTCATGCCCCTTACTTACGAAGACCGAACCTCATGCTACTCAACTTTAGTCACGAGTAAGATCTTGTCATTGTAAGTACATATGTATCATAAAAACCGCCAACAGGGTACCCCTTGCACATGACACAGGAGCTATCCCATAATCAAAATGACAAGGCAAGCAGACAATGAGCACCTCAGTGATTTTTTTTATTTGCTATTTGCATAGGTTTTTATTGAGGATGCTTCATAGAGTGCTCATTATGGTGATGCTGCAAGATTCCACCATGATTAGGCATGGCTTAGGCTAGTGGCGCAGACGTTTCTCTAACACACATACAAACTCCATGGTCTTACAAGTTCCACTTTTATTTCACACCGCCGAGATCCATAAGCAAAAGAACATGATATCAACGAGGTACAAAGTACAAGTGCAATGTTGAAAGCGTTCCCCATGATACATGGTTCTGCTAATTTCAACTTATAAAGCGCAAGCATATACGCAACAAAGAAGGACCCAATGGTTCAAGTTTATTAAATGCAAGAAAAGTAAAGTGTGTCATCAAGTTCGTGAGAGCTTTAATCACTAATTTTCACATAACAAGTTTAATTTGGAAGGTAGATAAAAACATGAATATACTTGGAATATAAATTGCTAATAGATAGGTATGGTGGACTCTTTGGAATAACTTGGTTTAAGGAGTTGGATGCATGAGTGGAACTCATACTTGGTTACGGAGGCTAGCAAAAGACTACGAGCGACAAACTAAGAGAGCAATAATGGCCATAATCATGCAGAGCGACAAAACATCATTGATCAAAGCATAAAGTGATATTACAGGTTGAAAACTAAAGGATCATCAAGGCTATGGTGACTTGGGATAGTCATAACATGGTGTGAGCATGTGCTAAGTCAACCCAAATAAAGCATCAAAGGAGAATACCACAATACTATGCTTTAATATGCTAAAATAACGCATGATCCTTCCAAGGCACATTAAGAAATCTCAATTGTTTATAACAAGTCATGCTACAGCAAAGAATACTAAGCCTAAAGCCAAAACAATATCAAGCATGGCATGACAAAGCATAGGCCACAGTCAAAAACAAGCTCTCTTTACCACTTAAGCATGAACTTCACTACTCTTTTCCAATCCAAACCAAACTATTTGAAAACCAATGCATGAAAGAGGGGGTCCAACCAATTTATTCAGCAAACTAAGAAAACTAAGCAAACGAAAACGAAAAAGAAGACGCTCCAAGAACAACACAACTGTGCATGATACAATAAAAATGAAGCGTTTGGAAGAAACCTGGGATTTTTATTGATGAAGAAGGGGATGCCTTGGGCATCCCCAAGCTTTGACGCTTGTACTTCTTGGATATTTCTTGGGGTGACACGCGTGGCATCCCCAAGCTTGAGCTTTAGTCCATTCTTCATCTCATTACTCATTCCTTCCATACCACCTGAAATTTTTCCTTCATACAAAACTTCACACAATCTTTATTAGCAACATTAGTGCACTCAAGATAATAAGTCTTTGGGTTCAGTTTCAACACCAATAAAACACAAGCTATTGTAGCACTTCCCTCAAAAATCTCAATTCCCTAAAAGAACTCAAAAAGGAACCAACAAGAAGCAAATGCAAATAATGACAGAAATCTGTCAAAACAGACCAGCAGGTAAAGAAGAATGTTTTCAAGGTCTTTTGTTGCTCAAATCAAAAAGTGCTGAACTAACAAAAGTTAGATAACAACCTGGGGCAGAATCACAAAATTCATGCCTCAAACGGACGTACAGAGATTTTACACGAATTTTTACGGTGAAGCACGAAAATCTTTTTCGGGACAGCAACTTTCCCAATAATTACTTCTCTCTCATTAGAGGTTACACTTGGCACAAAAAGCAAATAAAAAGGATAAGGGGAGGTTATTACAGAGGTAATAACTTCTAAGACTCATCTAAAACTTTTGGGTTACCTCCTAATAAGTACTTTTCTTTAACGCCTTTAAGTTAGGCATAAGAAGCAAGAAAAAGAATCAAGTGTTCTCAAATGAAGAAGCAGTAAGAGCAAATTTTGTTTTCATAGGAGAGGAAAAAAAGAAATCTTCTCTCTCTTCTTAGGGAAGTGTTCTATACCTTTCTTGATTGGGAGTTGATATTCAATGGTGCCTTCTTTCGTATCAACAATGGCACCAACAGTTCTAAGAAAAGGTCTTGCCAAAGTAATAGGACAAGAAGCATTGCATTCAACATCCAAAACATAGAAATCAACAGGGACATAAGTATTGTTAACCATAATAACAACATCATTAAGACTCCCCATGAGTTTCTTTTTAGCATTATCATCAAGTGGGACATTAAAATAACAATCTTCAAGTGGTGGCAAATCAAGCATATCAGAAATCTTTCTAGGCATAATAGAAGCACTACGATCAAGATCACATAAAGCTTTGAAATCAAAATCATTCACTTTCATATTAATGATTGGTTCCCAACCATCTTCTTGTTTTATAGGAATAGAAGCTTTATGTTGCATATTTTCTCCTTTAATCTTTATGAGAGCATCGGTAATGTGTTTTGTAAAAGCCATATTCATAGCACTAGCATTAGGACTTTTAGCAATCTTTTGTAGGAACTTAATAACTTCAGAGATATTGCAATCATCAAGATCAAAATCACATTTATCATCTAAAGTAGTAGAACTATTACTAGCCTCAACACTAGTGGTAGTCATAGTAGAAACACAAATGTTTCTAGCAATTTAATCTTCTCTTTCCCCCTTAGCATGCAATTCAGCTAATAGTCTAACATTTTCATTAATTCTAACTTGTATGGCATTAGTAGTAGCAAAAGGATTATCAATAGTTTTAGGTTTAGCAGCCATTTTATTAATCAAAGAGGATTGTGCTTCAGACAAAGATGATATATTTCTTTCAGCATTAGAAAGTTTCAATTACAAACTAGGAATTTCCCTATTTAAACTCTCAAGTTGGTGACTAATATTCCTCAAAATTGTAGATTGTTCCTCCATAGTTTTAGTAAATAATTTATTTTGTTCATATTACATTTGCATGAACTTTTTAGTGGCTCTTTCAACTTCTAAAATTCTTCCTTCACTAGGTATTCCAGGTTTGCCATTATAACCATAAGCATTATTAGGAGGGTAAGGCCTATAATTGTTATTACCATAAGCATTGTTGCCAAAATTATTATTTATTATGAAGTTCACATCAACTTGCTCTTCTTGAGCAACCAAAGAGGCTAAGGGAACATTATTTGGATCAATATGGGCATTCCCATTAACAAGCATAGACATAATAACATCAATTTTATCACTCAAGGAAGAGGTTTCCTCAACAGAATTTACCTTCTTACCTTGTGGAGCTCTTTCAGTATGCCATTCAGAATAGTTAACCATCATATTATCCAGAAGCTATGTTGCAGCACCCAAAGTAATGGTCATAAAGGTACCTCCTCCAGCATAATCCAATAGATTTCTTGAAGAATAGTTCAATCCTGCATAAAAGGTTTGGATGATCATCCAAGCAGTCAATCCATGAGTGGGACAATTCTTTACCAAAGATTTCATTCTTTCCCAAGCTTGAGCAACATGTTCATTATCAGATTGTTTAAACTTCATTATGTCACTTCTCATAGATATAATCTTAGCAGGAGGATAGTATTTTCCAATGAAAGCATCTTTGCATTTAGTCCAAGAATCAATACTATTCCTAGTTAAGGAATTCAAGCATTCTTTAGCTTTTCCTCTCAAAGAGAAAGGAAACAATTTAAGCGTAATAATATCTCCATCTATATCCCTATGCTTTTGCATCTCACAAAGTTCAACAAAGTTATTGAGATGAGCAGCAGCATCTTCATTACCAATACCAGAAAATTGTTCTCTCATAACAAGATTGAGTACAACAGGTTTTATTTCAAAGAAAGTAGCTTCAGGAACAGGTGGAGCAATAGGTGTGCTCATGAAATCATTGTTGTTGGTTCTAATGAAGTCACACAACTTAGTATTTTCGAGAGTAGTCAATTTTTATGTTTTTAATAAAGAAAGCAAACTTGTAAAACTAAATTTTTTGTGTTTTTGATAAAGAAACAAGAAAACAAAGCAAAATAATCTAAGCAAAACAAAAACAACAAAGTAAAGAGATTGGTTATGAGGGACTCCCCTTGTGAAGATGTCCTTAACTCCCCGGCAACGGCGCCAGAAAAAGAGCTTGATGGCCCAAAATATATCGAGCTCGTTGGGGAACCCCAAGAGGAAGGTATGATGAGCACAACAGCAAGTTTTCCCTTAGTTATGAAACCAAGGTTATCAATCCAGCAGGAGCAAGGAAACACCCCAAAGGTGTTGCTAGCCGGACTTTGGCAGGGGGCACTACCAGCGTCAGCAGCAACATGGAGACCTACACAACACAACCAAAGACCTCTGCCCCTAACTTGCGATGAGGTTGTCAATCTCACCGGTTTTGCTGAAAACAAAGGATTAGACGTATCAAGTGGAAGAAAGTAATAGTTTGCAGAAAGTAAACACAAAAAATTAAACAGTTGATTGTAGATTGATTGTAAAAGAAAGGACCGGGGTCCATAGTTCACTAGTGGTGGCTCTCCTTAAGATAGATAACATGTTGGGCGAACAAATTACAGCGGGGCAATTGACAAACATCGAGAAAGCAATACATGCATATACTAATCATCTTGACTCCTTTGAGACTTGATTGGGCATTACAACATTATACATAGACCGCCATCCAACTGCATATATGACTAATAATGCACCTTCAGGTTATCATCCGAACCCCCTCGAGTATTAAGTTGCAAGCAACAGATAATTGCATTACGAATTGCGTGTAAAGTAAACAATACGATTGTTCTATGAACAAAGGATTATTGTTTTCTCCCTAGTAGTAACAACACATCTAGTACCTTAGAGATTTCTATCACTTCCCCGGATTACTAGAGGCATGAACCCACTATCGAGCATAAATACTAACTCTTGGAGTTGCTAGAAACTAGTTGGCCAAGATAGCTACTAACAACGGAAAGCATGCAAGATCACAAATAACAAAGACATGATAAAATTAATAATCAATCTGAACTAGCATCTCAATATCCATCAGATCCCCGCAAACACAACATGTAGGATTACAAATAGATGATCTTGATCATGAACGGAGCTCACAAGATCTAAACGTGATAGCACAAAGGAGGAGAACCAGCAATCTAGCTACTACATGGACCCGTAGTCTAGAGATGAACTACTCACGCATCACACCGGAGGCTTGCATGGTGATGAAGAAGGCCTCCAGGGTGAATTCCCCTCTCCGGCGGGGTGCCGGGAAGAGCTTCAGATCCCTCCCGATCTAGGGATGGAGATGACGGTGGCTACATACTCTTTCATGGAATTTTGATCGGGTACTTAGGGTTTCTGTATTGGACGCATCTTATAGTCGGAAGGGGAGGCTGAGGGGGTGCATGGGCTGGCCACACCACCCCTTGGCGCGGGCCAGGCCTGGCCGCGCGGCCAAGTGGTGTGGCTACCCTCTGGCCCCTCTCCGTCTCGTATTCTGGCTCCGTGTGTCCCTCGGTGAAAAACTGACTTCGGCTTTTGTCCCGTGCAATTCCGAGAATATTCATTTTCTGACTTCTTGGCACCAAAAACAACAGAAAATAGGTAGCTGGCACTATGGCTCTTTGTTAATAGGTTAGTCCAAGAAAGTGTATGAAATTACTCCAAAGTTGGAACAAAACATAAGAAAGTTGATAAAACCAAGCATGGAACATCAAAAATTATGGATACGTTAGCAACGTATCAGGTATCAGAGCTAGGTTCGATGCGTAGATGTGTTGCATGAGTAGAACACAATGGTTTTGTGGGTGTTGATGCTTTTGTTGTTGTTATCTTCATGTGTACTTTGCATCTTGCGGGATGGTGGGATGAAGCGGCTCGGGCTAACCTTACATGTCGTCGCACATGAGACTTGCTCCATGCTTAACGTGCAACTTGCATTGCACAAGTGGCTTTGCGGGTGTCTGTCTCTCCCACCATAGTTAAGATCCAATTTACAATTAGCATCTGACAACACTTGTATCAGCGTTGTGGTTCTTGTTCGTAGGTAAGATCGGTAATTATTCGAAATCCCCAAGCCACGTAAAATATGCAAAGAAAATTAGAGGCGTCTAACTTGTTTTTGTAGGGGCATGTGATGTGATATGGCCATGATATGATTGTGATTATATTTGATGTATGCAATGATCCTTATTGTAATATGGCAACCGGTAGGAGCCTAATGGTTGTCTTTAAATTTGTTAAGACATGCATGTCTATTCATCATGTAATTGCTTTATTCCAAGTAGTTGTAATAGTTATTTTTGGTGATGGACAACCATGAAGCGGCGCCACTAACCTTGATGCCATGCTGGTGATGATGGAGATCATGTCCGTGCTTTGGAGATGGAGATCAAAGGCACAAGAAGAAATGCCATATCATGTCACATATTATGAATTGCATGTGATGTTAATCCTTTATGCATCTTGTATTGCTTAGATCATGACGGTAGCATTATAAGATGATCCCTCTCGCTACATATCAAGTAATAAAGTGTTCGTCCTTAGTAGGCACCGTTTCTAAGACTCGTCGTTTCAAAGCATCTCGTGATGATCGGGTGTTATATATTATACATGTGCATGCAACGGGTGCAAGCCAGATTTGCACATGCCGATACTAAGGTTAATCTTGACGAGCCTAGCATGTATAGACATGGTCTCAGAACATGAAATACCGAAAGGTAAATCATGAGTCATATGAATGATATGATGAACATGTTGATTGTTCGCCTTTGAAGCTACATCTTCTCTCATGAATATCGGACTTGGTGTAGTGGATTTGGTTCGTGTAATCACTAAGGCAACATGAGGGGTGTTGTTTTGAGTGGGAGTTCACCTAGTTAATTTAAGAATTAAATTTGAACTCAATTTGTCATAAACTTAGTCTAAACTCTTTGCAAATATGTTGTAGATCATGGCGACCCCCTCCATCAACTTTAATGCGTTCCAAGAGAAAGAAAAGCTGAAAGATAATGGAAGTAACTTCACGACTAGTTCCATGGATTGAGGATTGTCCTTAGAGCTAGTCAATTCACCTATGTGCTCGATGCACCGCTATCTGACCCACCTACAGAGGATGCTCACAATGATGTTAAAAATGTTTTCCTCACTCGGAAGAATCACTACTCCACAATTCAGTGTGCCATCCTATACGGTTTAGAATTGGAGCTTCAGAAGCGCTTTGAGCATTGCGACCCTTTTGAATTATCAATGAGCTCAAACTGATTTTTGAAACTCATGCGGCCATGGAAAGCTATGAGGCATCCGAGAAGTTCTTTAACTGTAAAATGGAACAGGGCAGCTCCATTAGCGAGCACGTGCCCAAAATGTCTGGGCACGCGAACAGGCTTCAAGAATTGGGAATAACGATTCCTAATGCGTTGGGGATTCATCGTGTCCTTCAATCACTACCACCTAGTTACAAGAACTTTGTGATGAACTACAATATGCATTGCATGAACAAGACATTGCCAGAACTCTTATCCATGCTGAAAACTGCTGAAGTGGAGATTAAGAAAGAACACCAAGTGTTGATGGTCAATAAGACGACCAATTTCAAGAAACAGGGCAAGCCTAAGAACAAGGGAAACTTCAAGAAGGGTGGCAAGAAAGCTGCCGCACCTGCTAAGAAGCCCAAGGCTAGCCCTAAGCCTGATACTAAGTGCTTTTACTGCAAGGGTGAAGGTCACTGGAAGCACAACTACCCCAAGTAGCTAGCAGATCTGAAGAACGGCAACATCAAGAAGAAAGGTATATTTGATATACATGTTATTGATGTGTATCTTACTAGTAATCGTAGTAGTGCCTGGGTGTTTGATACTAGTTCGGTTGCTCATATTTGTAACTCGAAACTGGAGCTGTGGAATAAACGAAGACTGGCGAGAGACGAGGTGACGATGCGCATTGGAAATGGCTCCAAGGTTGATGTGATCGTCGTCGGCACACTCCCTCTTCATCTACCTCTGAGATTAGTTTTGAATTTGAATAATTGTTATTTGGTACCTGCGTTGAGCATGAACATTATATCTAGATCTTGTTTATTGTGAGATGGTTACTCGTTTAAGTCTGAGAATAATGGTTGTTCGATTTATATGAGTAATATCCTTTATGGTCATGCACCTGAGATGAATGGTTTATTCTTATTGAATCTCGATAGTAGTGATACACATGTTCATAACATAGATGCTAAACGAATAAAATTGAATGATAATTCCACATACATGTGGCACTGTCGTCTTGGTCACATTAGAGTGAAACGCATGAAGAAACTCCATACCGATGGACTTCTTGAATCACTTGAAAGATGTGAAGCATGTCTAATGGGAAAAATGACTAAGACTCCATTCTATGGGATAATGGAGTGAGCTACGGACTTATTGGAAATAATACATACCGATGTGTGCAGTCCAATTAGTGTAGCATCGCGCGGTGGATATCGTTATGTTCTTACTTTCATGGATGACTTGAGTAGATATGAGTATATCTACTTTATGAAACATAAGTCCAAAACTTTCAAGAAGTTTAAGGAATTTCAAAGTGAAGGAGAAAATCAGCATAACAAGAAGATTAAGTTTCTACATTCTGACCGTTGAAGTGAATATCTAAGTTACGAGTTTGGCATGCATATAAACAAATGTCGAATACTTTCATCCCAGGATCCCGAGCCGATCTTACTTTGGCTCGCAAACCCCAAGTTTGTCTATGAAGAGCTAATCACCGCCGGGAACACCACATCGTAATGGTGTGTCCGAACGTCGTAATCGAACTCTCTTAGATATGGTTCGGTCTATGATGTCTCTTATAGATTTGCTATTATCATTTTGGGGTTATGCATTAGAGACAACCGCATTCACTTTAAATAGGGCACCATCTAAATCCGTTGAAACAACACCGTATGAATTTTGGTTTGGTAAGAAACCTAAGTTGTCGTTCCTTAAAGTTTGGGGTTGCGAAGCTTATGTAAAGAAGTTAAAACCCGACAAGCTTGAACCCAAAGCGGAAAAATGTGTCTTCATAGGATACCCTAAAGAAACAATTGGGTATACCTTCTATCATAGATTCGAAGGAAAAGTTTTCGTTGCCAAGAATGGATCCTTTCTTGAAAAGGAGTTTTCCCTCGAAAGAAGTGACTGGAAGGAAAGTAGAACTCAACAAGGTTGTTGAACCTTCTCTTGGATTTGAGAGTATCACAACACCGGAAGATGTTTATGTGCCGCCTGCACCAATAAGAGAGGAAGCTAATGATGATGATAATGAAACTTTGAACGAAGTTGCTACTAAACCTCGCAGGTCGAAGAGGGTTCATGCCACTCCTGATTGGTATGACCCTGCCTTGAATCTCATGTTGGTGGACGAACCGACGACCCTGCGACATATGAGGAAGCAATGATGAGCCCAGATTCCAAAAAATGGCAAGAAGCCATGAAATCCGAAATTGGATCCATGTACGAAAACCAAGTATGGACTTTGGTGGACCTACCAGATGGTCGGAAGGCTGTCGAGAAAAAATGGATCTTTAAAAGGGAAACAAACGTTGATGGTAGTGTTACTGTCTATAAAGCTCGACTTGTCGCGAAAGGGTTCCGACAAATTCAAGGAGTTGACAACGATAAGACTTTCTCACCGGTAGTGAAGCTAAAGTCAGTGAGGATTTTGTTAGCAATCGCTGCATTTTTCGATTATGAGATTTGGCAGATGGATGTCAAAATGACGTTCCTTAATGGTGATATTGAGGAGGATTTTTATATGGTACAACCCAAGGGTTTTGCCAATCCTAAAGATGCTGACAAGGCATGCAAGCTTCAGCGCTCCATTTATGGACTGAAGCAAGCATCCTAGAGCTAGAATCAACGTTTTGATAAGGTGATATTTTTTTTGGATTTATACAAACTTTTGGAGAAGCTTGTATTTACAAGAAAGTGAGTGGAAGCTCTATAGCATTCCTAGTACTGTATGTAGATGACATATTGTTGATTGGGAATGATATAGAACTTCTTAAAAGTGTCAAAGCCTATTTGAATAATAGTTTTTCAATGAAGGATCTTGGCAAAGCGGCATACATTTTAGGCATCAAGATTTATAGAGATAGATCAAGACGGTTAATAGCGCTTTCACAAAGTACATACCTAGACAAGGTTCTAAAGAGGTTTAGGAAGAAAGCAAGAAAGGGTTCCTGCCCATGTTGCTAGGTAAGACCTTGAGTAAGACTCAAAGTCCACCAACGGCAGAAGATAGAGAGAAGATGAGTAAAATCCCCTATGCCTCAGCCATAGGTTCTGTCGTGTAGGCCATGCTGTGTGCGAGACCGGATATCACACATGTTGTTAGTTTGACCAGTAGATATCAAAGTGATCCTGGAATGGAACATTGGTCAGTGGTCAAAAATATCCTAAAGTACCTAAAAAGGACTAAGGATATGGTTCTTTCTTATGGAGGTGACGAAGAGCTTGTTGTGAATAGTTACACCGATGCTAGTTGGAACACCGATCCGGACGACTCAAAGTCACAGTCTAGATACATATTTATTTTGAATGGTGCAGTAGTGACCTAGAGGAGTGCCAAGCAAAGCGTTATCGCGAAATCTTCAACTGAATCAGAATACATAGCTGCTTCGGAGGCTGCACAAGAAGTGATATGGATGAAGGAGTTCATTACTAAGCTTGGTGTGGTTCCTAGTGCGTTGGACCCGATGGCCATCTATTGTGACAACATGGGTGGCATAGCTAATGCACAGGAGCCAAGGTCACACAAGAAGCTGAAGCACATCAAGCTATGTTTTCATGCTATTCACGAGTATGTCCAAGATGGTGACATAAAGATTTGAAAAGTACACATTGATCTGAATGTGGCAGATCCGTTGACTAAACCTCTCCCTAGAGCAAAACATGACCAACACTAGAACGCCATGGGTGTTAGGTATATTACCATGTAATCTAGATTATTGACTCTAGTGCAAGTGGGAGACTATTGGAGATATACCTAAGAGGCAATAATAAAGTGGTTATTATTATATCTTTGTGTTTATGATGAATATTTACATCTCATGCTATAATTGTATTAAGAGGAAACACTAATACTTGTGTGTTTTTTAAATGTAAAAGAGTCCCTAGTAAGCCTCTTGTTAAGACTAGATTGTTGATTAATAGATGATCATGGTTTCCTGATCATGGACATTGGACATTATTAATAACGAGATCATATCATTAGGAGAATGATGTGATGGACATACACCCATAGTAAGCATAGCATAAGATCAAGTCATTTAAGTTCGTTTTGCTACAAGCTTTCAAATACATAGTAACCTAATCCTCTGACCATGATATTATATTAATCACCATCACCAGGTGAGTGCTTTGATGACATCAAATGCCATTTCATAACTGGGTGGTTATAAAGGTGGCATTAGGTATTTTGAAAGTATGTGTTGAAGCGCATAGATCAAGAATGGGATTTGTTCATCCATATGACGGATAGATATGTTCTGGGCCCTCTCAGTGGAATGCCATCCAATTAGCTTGCAAGCATGTGACTAGGTCACAAGGGATGTCATATCACGGTACGAGTAAAGAGTACTTACCGGTAACGAGGTAGAAGTAGGTATGGAGATACCGATGATTGAACCTTGGATAAGTAGAGTGTCGCGTGACAAAGGGAATCAGTGTCGTATGTTAATGGTTCTTCCGATCACGAAGTCATCGTTGAACATGTGGGAGCCATTATGGATCTCTAGGTCCCGCTATTGGTTATTGATTGGAGAGGTGTCTCGATCATGTCTGCATAGTTCGCGAACCGTAGGGTGACACACTTAAGGTCCGATGTTGTTTTAAGTAGATATGAAATATGAGTTGGAGACCGAATGTTGTTCGGACTCTCTGATTGGATCCAGGACATCACAAGGAGATCCAGAATGATCCAGAGAATAAGATTCATATAATGGAAGTCGTTTTCTAGGGATCATAAAAGTTTCGGAGTTCTGTTTGGAGACTATAGAAGGTTTTGGAATGTTCTAGAAGGTTCTATGAAGAGATGAACATGAATCCCTATATTATAGGGGATACGACTTGGGAGGGAAGGAAACTTCCCCCCTCCCCTCATGCGCCTCTATACAAAGAGGGGTGGGGCGCCTTCCCCCTTGCCCCTTCCACCCAACCCTAGCCACCACCATCCTCCTCCTTCCTCCTGCTCAGGCTTAGGTGAAGCCCTGCAGGTTTTCTCCTCCACCACCACCACCACGCTGTCGTGCTGCTGGAATTCCGAGGAGATCTACTACCTTTGCTGCCTGCTGGAACAGGGAGAGGAAGGTCTACATCGACTCCATATTTGTGACCGAGTGCGAAAGCGCTGCCAAAACGCGGCGCCGGAAGGATTGTCCACACAATCTTGAGATCGACAAGTGATCGACTACATCAACCACGAGATCTGATCTTGCTCAAGGCTTTGGATCTACAAGGGTTAGTACAGATCAATCTCGTTGCACTTATCTCATAGATTAGATCTTGGCTTTTCATAGATTGGATCTTTGTTTTGTTCGTTCTTGCGGTAGAATTTTTTGGTTTCCCTGCTACGAGCCCACCTGTCGTGGTGGTGGCACGGCAGATGCCATGGATAGGCTAAAGATGGGGCCAATGAGTGCTAGGGGAATCCAGGGATGGAGAACATGGTGATTCCACGCACGGAAGTTCTTGTAATTTCTCTATCAATGGAGTTTACAAGTGCTCTTGAGGCTCTTAGCAAGAAGGAGATGATGTCTCTTACTCCCTACCAACTAGCCCTAGAGTTTTACCTTAGACCGAGAAAATGATCAATCCCCCCTATGGAGGCCTCGGTGCTCTTTATATAGGGTAGCTCGGGTTACAAACTTAGGGCACACGTGGCAGCATATTCTCCGAATATGCTCCTCGACCAAAGCTAGATGCTTCTTTATTTCCCTTTAACGGCTCGTCCGAGCTTTGGACGTAACCCACTGCGTAAGCTTTGTCTTTTGGCGTCACCAGACACGCGCTACGTCATCCGACTTATCTCACGTCATCTTGGTCGAACATGACCCGCGGGTCCTCTTCTTTACTTTGCTTTGCTCATGCTATAGCTAATAAAGCCACATTTTGACCAGCGGGGGATTCCTTCTCTTGGAAGCCATAAGATAGTCCGGCTAGTGTACAGCTAATCCGGCATATCCAGTTACCTGCAAAACAAATAGATAAGCGTGGCCAGCATACGATTTATGATGGCTGGACCATAGTTAAGGAGATGCTCCATGGGCCGGGTCACACTGTGGTTTGGCCTGCCTTGAGGTGACCCGGTCAGCATTCGCTTTGACCGCACCGTACGCGGCTAACTCGGCCCTTATACCCCGACGTTACCCTACCCGGGGGTATCCCCCAACATTAGTCCCCGGAGCTGGTGTGGTCTTAGCAACTTCTAGTTTGTTGAGGCCACATCAGGTTCCCATATCCTAATCTTCTGTCTCTTAGGCCGAGTTACCTCATAAACCGGAGTTTCTCATCTTGAAACCCTTTGGCTCTTTCCGAGTTATTCCTCGTTGGCCGGGTATTTTGCTCGCTTATCTGGGTTATCTTTCCTTCCCTTGTACGCTTCCCCACATCTTACGTGGAGGGTAATCATCATTTTGCCTCATTTTAAGGGCCACGCGCATTTACTGCGTCGGTTACTATCGTAGTGTCAGGCATAACTATTGTAAACGTCCCTTCACTGCAACGCCTCATTAACTGTACCATCGCGTCAAGTCACGGGATCGTTCGCTCTTGTGGCCCCTCTTGTGGCCTTGCTCTGATTGGCGGTCTCGACCGCGCACACGCCCTATTGCGTGCGGCGTGGCCACCGCAAACGATCCCACCACGCGCATGCCGGACGGTTCAGTAGGAGGCGTGGGGCGATCTCAGGGGAAGTTCCCCCATTTCCTCTGCGCTTCCCAGCTCTTTCTCTCTCACAGCAACTTCTCCAGCGCCGCCAGTTTTCTGCTGCTCCAGCGCCGCCGTGACCGTGCTCCGGCAACATTTCGCGCCAGTGCCACCGTTCCCAGTGCAGATTTCCACCACGGGGCCTTGCGCTTCCCATTTCTCCTCTTCCGGCTACCTCTATTCCGATTACCCCCTCGAAAGCTTCGATCTTACCATGACAGAGGTGGAGGCAGCGGTGGTGGCGCAGCAGGAGGAAGGGGCGGAGGGTCGCGAGCGTTGTTGCTGGGACGGCTCCATCGTCCGCAAGGAGGATGATGACCCACAAGTATAGGGGGTGTATCACAGTATTTTCGAGGGAAGTGAAACCCAATTTATTGATTCGACACAAGGGGAGCCAAAGAATAATTATAAGCCTTAAGAACTAAGTTGTCAATTCAGCTGCACCTAGAAACAATCTTGCTCACAGCAGTTTATCAGTAGCAACAGTTTTGTAGTAGGAATAGCAAAGTAACAGCAGTAGTAAAGTAAAGACAACAGTAACAATAGCAGTAACAGTGGGATTCGAGTGCGGTAGGCATAGGGATGGATGGACGGGCGTTGCATGGACAAGACAATTCACATAGCAATCAGAACATAGTGCAATTGCAGATAAGTAAGATAAAGCATCCAAGTACTAGATAATCCTAGGCATGTGTTCCATATATAGTCATACATGCTCGCAATGAGAACTTGCACAACATCTTTTGTCCTGCCAGCCCGTTCGCAGCGGGGCCTCAAGGGAACTACTGGCAATTAAGGTGCTCCTTTTAATAGAGCACCGGAGCAAAGCATTAACACTCCGTGAACACATGTGATCCTCACATCAAAGCCATTCCCTCCGGTTATCCCGATTTCTATCACTTCAGGGCCATTGGTTTCGGACAACAACGTGTGTATACAACTTGTAGATAAGACCAAAAACAATACTATCATAATGAATCAATAACATGTTCAGATCTGAAATCATGGCACTCGGGTCCTAGTGACAAACATTAAGCACAACAAGTCGCAACAAAGTCATAAAGCACTAATAAATGATACTAGGCACCATTCCCTAACAATCTGATGCCATTACATGAATGATATCATCCAATCCCTACCATCCCCGTAGCCTACAGCGGGGGATTACTCACACATAGATGGGGGGAACATGGATGGTTGATGGAGAAGCGATGGTGATGATGATGGTGATGATCTCCTCCAATTCCCCGTCCCGGCAGGGTGCTAGAACGGAGTTTCTGGTGTTGTTTCATGGAATCTGGTGGTGGCAGCGGAGCGGAACTCCTTCTGGAAAAACGTCGAACCCCCCGGAGTTTTTAGGTCAGAAGGCTTCTTATAGGCAAAGAGGGAGACCGAGGAGATGCCTAGGGCGGCCAGAGCATGCCCTGGCACAGCCAGGCCTAGCCCACGACTGGGGGGTGTGGCAGCCCCTAGCCCTCCTCCGTCTCGTATTCTGGCTCCATGAGTCTTCCGGAAAAATAGGCACTTTGGCTTTTGTCCCGTCCAATTCCGAGAATATTCATTTTTTGACTTTCCTGGAACCAAAAACAACAGAAAACAGGCAGCTGGCACTGTGGCTCTTGTTAATAGGTTAGTCCAAGAAATCATATGAAAAGTACTCCAAAGAGTGGACAAAACACAAGAAAGTGGATAAAACCAAGCATGGAACATCAAAAATTATAGATAAATTTGCAATGTATCAACATCCCCAAGCTTAACTCCTACTCGTCCTCGAGTAGGTAAGTGATAAAAAGAAAGAATAATTTTTGAGGTGACATGCACCATCATAAACTTGATCAAAGTATTTGTAAAACATTCAAAGCTGGGATCATAGTACTTCAATCATAACATGAAAGACAAAGTTCTAGCAATAAGACAAAGAAACTATGATGCAACATGAACAGGCACAAACAAAAGATTAATGAATAACAATGCTTTGCAAGACGTTTGTTTGTTTCACATAAAGAAAACATAGCATAGTAGTATTCAGTTTGTCCCTCATAGAGTAGCAAATATAAATGCATAGGACACCTTCAAAGTTTACAAGAGTGACTAGATACAAATAGTTTAAAACAAGCAATATCAAGGTATGCATCAATCAACAAGTCTTGGGACAATGCACATAGAACTAAGAATGGCCACTATGCTCTCAAGAAAGTGCTCAAAGAATGTGTGGAGACTCAACAAGGAAATGAACAGGTTTTGAAAAGTTTGAAAGGCTTCCAAATGCTGAAAGTATGGTACTCATTAGCTTTGAGCTCCCATTGCCCCTATCATAAGCATCTTTAAATGGTTAAGGTTAAAGTGACACAACTAAGAGGATATGCTTGACAAGTTACAAATCGAAGTCTCATGCCCCTTACTTACGAAGACCGATCCTCATGCTACTCAACTTCAGTCACGATTAAGCTCTTATCATTGTAAGTATATACGTATCATAGAGAACAGCCAACGGGGTACCCCTTACACATGATACAGGAGCTATCCCGTAATCAAAATGACAAGGCAAGCAGACAATGAGCATCTCAGCGATCTTTTTATTTACTATGTGCATAGATTTTTATTGAGGATGTTTTATAGAATGCTCATTATGGTTATGCTGCAAGTTTCCACCATGATTAGGCATGGCTTAGGCTAGTGGCCTAGGCGTTTCTCTAACATACATACGAACTCCATGATCTTACAAGTTCCACTTTTATTTCACACCGCGGGATCCATAAGCAAAAGAACATGATATCAACGAGGTACTAAGTACCAATGCAATGTTGAAAGCGTTCCCCATGATACATGGTTCTGCTAACTTCAACTTATAAAGCGCAAGCATATACACAACAAAGAAGGACACAATGGTTCAGGTTTATTAAATGCAAAAAAATAAAGTGTGCCATCAAGTTCATGAGAGCTTTACTAACTAACTTTCTCATAACAAGCAAACATTTTATTCGGAAGAAAACAAGGCATATTGAATATGCACGAAAGTAGCAAATGATGTTAATAGGCAGGTATGGTGGACACTTTGGCAATATTTGGTTTTAGGGAGTTGGAAACTTGAGTAAAAATATACTCAGTGTAAGTGAAGGCTAGCAATAGTAAGGGGGCGACAAACTAAGAGAGCAATAATGGCCATAATCATCTAGAGCGAAAAAACATCATTAATCAAAGCATAAAGTGATATTACAAGTTGAAAACTAAAGGATCATAAAGGCTATGGTGACTTGGGATAGTCATAACATGGTGTGAGCATGTGTCAAGTCAACCCAAATAAAGCATCAAAGGAGAATACCACAATACTATGCTTTAATATGCTAAAACAACGCATGCTTCTTCCAAGGCACATTAAGCAATCTCAATTGTTTATAACAAGTCATGCTATAGCAAAGAATTCTAAACATAAATCCAAAACAATATCAAGCATGGCATGACAAAGCATAGGCATAGTCAAAAACAAGCTCTCTTTAACACTTAAGCATGAACTTTCCTACTCTTTTCCAATCCAAACCAAACTATTTGAAAACCAATGCATGAAAGAGGAGGTCCAACCAATTTATTCAGCAAACTAAGAAAACCAAGAAAATGCAAACGAAAAAGAAGACGCTCCAAGAACAACACAACCGTGCATGAAGCAATACAAATGAAGTGTTTGGAAGAAACCTGGGATTTTTATTGATGAAGAAGGGGATGCCTTGGGCATCCCCAAGCTTTGACGCTTGTACTTTTTGAAAATTTCTTGGGGCGACACGCGTGGCATCCCCAAGCTTGAGCTTTAGTCCATCCTTCATCTCATTACTCATTCCTTCCATACACCTGAAATTTTTCCTTCATACAAAACTTCACACAATCTTTATTAGCAACATTAGTACACTCAAGATAAATAAGTCTTAAGGTTCAGTTCTAACACCAAATAAACTTCCATTAGAACACTAGATACTGTAGCACTTCCCTCAAAAATCTCAATTCCCCAAAAGAACTCAAAAAGGAACCAACAAGAAGCAAATGCAAATAATGGCAGAAATCTGTCAAAACAGACCAGCAGGTAAAGACGAATTTTTTCGAAGATCTTCTGTTGCTCAAATCGAAACGTGTTGAACTAACAAAAGTTAGATAACAACCTGGGGCAGAAGCAAAAAAATTCACGCCTCAAAAGGACATACAGAGATTTTACATAATTTTTTACGGTGAAGCACAGAAATCTGTTTCGGGACAGCAACTTTCCCAATCATTACTTCTCTCTCATTAGAGGTTACTCTTGGCACAAAAAGCAAATAAAAAGGATAAGGAGTGGTTATTACTGAGGTAATAACTTCCAAGACTCATCTAAAACTTTTGGGTTATCTCCCAATAAGTACTTTTCTTTAACGCATTTAAGGTAGGCATAAGCAAAAACTAAAATGGATAGAATAGAAGTAAGCAGAGATAATCATGGTGAAAACATTGTTTTGTTCAATGAAATCCTTTTGTACAAGGTTGATCAGGTCTTGCTACCGAAACAATTTCATATGAGACAAAACTTTGTATTCCACTAGCGATTATGTTACCTCAATTTTGATAGCAATGGTCCCAATCATAATAGTTTCAAATTTTTCTCTTGGTATGGGACAATATATTTCTCCAACTTGAATGCCCTCAATATGTTCAATTGAATTCAAACCATAAGTCCTTTCAATCTTCTTGGGGAAATAGATAGTATGTTCCTTGTCATTAACATTAAAGGTCACCTTTCCTTGATTACAATTAATAACAGTTCATGCAGTATTAAGCAAAGGTCTCCTAAGAATAATAGACATATTATCATCTTCAGGCATTTCAAGCACAACAAAATCAGTTAATATCAAGCAATTATGAGCCACTTGAATAGGTACATCCTCACATATACCAACAGGAATAGTGGTAGATTTATCAACCATTTGCAAAGATATATCAGTTGGTATTAATTTTTCTAGTTGAAGCCTCTTATAGAGGGAGAAAGGCATAACACTAACTCTAGCTCCCAAATCACACAAAGCAGTTCTAACATAACTATTCTTAATAGAGAAAGGGATAGTTGGAATCCCTGGGTCTCCAAGTTTCTTAGGAACCTTACCATTAAAGGAATAATTAGCAAGCAAAGTAGGAATTTCTTCGTTAGGGATCTTCCTTTTATTCGAGACAATATCCTTCATATACTTTGAGTAAGGAGGCAATTTAATAGCATCAGTCAGAGGAATTTGCAAGAATAAAGGCTTCATCCACTCAGAAAAATTATTATAGTGTTCATCCCCCTTTGACTTGTGTTTCTTATCAGGGAAAGGCATAGGTTTTTGGACCCAAGGTTCTCTTTCACTACCATGTTTCTTAGCAATAAAATCTTATTTGGTGTATTTAGTATTCTTAGTGTGGTTTTCAGGTTCTTCTTCAACTTTTTCTTCATTAGGAACTTCATTTTCTTCATTACCACTTTCAGTTTCAGCATCAGAGATAGATATAATATTAGGATCTATAACAGGTTCAGAGGGTTCTACAACAGTTATATGCTTCTTTTTCCTTTTCTTACGAGTAGAACCACTATTCTCAGCTTGTTGAGAATCCTGCTCAATTCTTTTGGGATGCCCCTCAGGATATAGAGGATCCTGGGTAGCAGCACCACTTCTAGTTCTAATTTCATAAGCATGTTTTTCTTTAGCAGCATTAACTAGCAAGTCGTTTTGCACTTTAACGAGTTGATCTATTTGAGTTTGAACCATTTGAAAGTGTTTAACAATCATTTTAACATCATTAGAGGTTCTTTCCACAATATCTTTCAACTCAACAATAGCTCTAGTGTTTTCCATTAGATGATTTTGCACCCTTTTATTAAAATTATCTTGCTTAGCAATAAAGATATCGAATTCTTCTAAGCATTGATCAGGAGGTTTAGAGTAAGGGATATCACCTTCATCAAAGTGTTGGAGAGAGTGTACCTCAATAGTGGATGAGTAGGGAATAGGCTTACATAATTCTTCTATAGGAGGTAAATTCTTGACATCTGCAGCTTTAATTCCCTTCTCCTTAAGATATTTCTTAGCTTCCTTCATCACTTCATCATTTAATTCAATAACTCCCCTCTTCTTTGATGTTGGAATAGGCACCGGAATAGATGGTTCAGGGACAATTACTTCAAGTATAGCTTGTTTAGGAGGAGTCCAATCTTCATAATTCTTGCTTATTTTAGCCATTAATTCCTCAGCTTCCTTAGGAGTCCTATTCCTGAAAACACAATCAGCACAACTATCTAGGTATGTCCTAGATTCTCTAGTTAGTCCATTATAAATATATCAAGAAGCTCATTCTTAGGTAATGGACTTCCAGCCTGTGCATGAACCAAAGCACAAAACCTCCCCCAAGATTCAAGCAATACCTCTTTTTCTCCCTGTTTAAAATCAAAAAGTTCCTGCAAAATAGCATGTATAGCACTAGGAGGAAAATATTTCTGCAGGAAAGTACTAATCAAGCACTCAGGGCTATCAATAGATCCAGGAGGTAAGTTAATAAACCAAGTTTTAGCTTCTCCTTTCAGTGAAAAGGGGAAAATCTTAGCAACAAAGTAAGTACGCATCTTAATATCATCAGAAAACAAGCCACTCATGGTAGAAAGTTCATTCATATGTGCTACCGCACTTTCATTCTTAGTCCCACAAAAAGGTTCTTTCTCGACAATAGCTATGTAAGATAGATCGAGAGAGAAATCATAATCTTTATCTGTAATGTTTATGGGAGAAGCAGCAAACTTAGCAATAGGAGACAATTTGGGTCTAATAGTACGCCTCTCAGGGAGACTCTTAGCAGCGCTCCTATCATGGATGTTTTTACATTATTTAATAAATTCATCGGTCATCTCAACATAACCATCTTCAATATCATAACTTTCACTAGACTCAGGTGAACTGACAGGTGTGGTAGTGTCTTCATTAGGAGTTTCGGTATTTCCAGCTATAGTTCTAGCAATCGTAGCATCTAGGAAAGGACCTAATGAACCACTCTTATCAAGCACAGTAGAAGCAACATCATAAGCATCCGAAGTTTCAGATTCAGTAGTAGTAGTGTGTGTAGCATGTGTATGTGGTGGTGTAACGAGCTTACTTATAACAGATGGTGAATCAAGAGCAGCAGAGGTGTTCAGAACCCCTCTTCTTGTAGTGGATGGTAAAACAGGAAACTTGCCATCACGAGACTTACCCATGATGGATGGATAGCAGCGAACAATAGAGAATCCAAGTGAACTTGATAAATAAAGCTATGCTCCCCGGCAATGGCGCCAAAAAATAGTCTTGATGACCCACAAGTATAGGGGGTGTATCGCAGTATTTTCGAGGGAAGTGAAACCCAATTTATTGATTCGACACGAGCCAAAGAATATTTATAAGCCTTAACAACTGAGTTGTCAATTCAGCTGCACCTGGAAACAATCTTGCTCACAGCAGTTTATCAGTAGCAACAGTTTTGTAGTAGGAATAGCAAAGTAACAGCAGTAGTAAAGTAAAGACAACAGTAACAATAGCAGTAACAGTGGGATTTGAGTGCGGTGGGCATAGGGATGGATGGCCGGGCGTTGCATGGACAAGAAAATTCACATAGCAATCAGAACATAGGGCAATTGCAGATAAATAAGATAAAGCATCCAAGTACTAGATAATCCTAGGCATGTGTTCCATATATAGTCATACGTGCTCGCAATGAGAACTTGCACAACATATTTTGTCCTGCCAGCCCGTTTGCAGCGGGGCCTCAAGGGAACTACTGGCAATTAAGGTGCTCATTTTAATAGAGCACCGGAGCAAAGCATTAACACTCAGTGAACACATGTGATCCTCACATCAAAGCCATTCCCTCTGGTTATCCCGATTTCTGTCACTTTGGGGCCATTGGTTTCAGACAACAACGTGTGTATACAACTTGTAGATAATACCAAAAACAATACTATCATAATGAATCAATAACATGTTCAGATCTGAAATCATGGCACTGGGCCCTAGTGACAAGCATTAAGCACAACAAGTCGCAATAAAGTCATAAAGCACTAATAAAAGATACTAGGCACCATGCCCTAACAATCTGATGCCATTACATGAATGATCTCATCCAATCCCTACCATCCCCATAGCCTACAGTGGGGGATTACTCACTCATAGATGGGGGAAACATGGATGGTCGATGGTGATGATCTCCTCCAATTCCCCGTCCCGGCAGGGTGCCAGAACGGAGTTTCTGGTGCTGTTTCGTGGAATCTGGTGGTGGCGGCGGAGCAGAACTCCTTCTGGAAAAACGTCAAACCCCTCGGAGTTTTTAGGTCAGAAGGCTTCTTATAGACGAAGAGGGAGACCGAGGAGATGCCTGGGGCGGCCAGACCATGCCCTGGCGCGGCCAGGCCCAACCCGCACCTGGGGGGTCTGGCTAGCCCCTGGCCCTCCTCCGTCTCATATTCTGGCTCTGTGAGTCTTCCAGAAAAATAGGCACTTTGGATTTTGTCTTGTCCAATTCCGAGAATATTCATTTTCTGACTTTCCTGGAACCAAAAACAGCAGAAGACAGGCAGCTGGCACTTTGGCTCTTGTTAATAGGTTAGTCCAAGAAATCATATGAAAAGTACTCCAAAGTGTGGACAAAACACAAGAAAGTGGATAAAAAACCAAGCATGGAACATCAAAAATTATAGATACATTTGCAATGTATCAGAGGACTTGGCTTGGCTCCGTGCCATGCGTCGCATCCCTGCCGATGCCGCATGCCGCCTCGCCTCCGGTGAAGTGTCTCCTTCCCCCAATCCTGGGGAATACATTGTCTTTCTTTCGCATTTCCAGCGTGGCTTCGGCCTTCCCACTTTTGATTTTTTTCTTTGATTTCATTTCTGCATACAAGATGCAACCACATCACCTCCCCGCAAATGCCATTACTTCCCTGTCCTCCTTTGCTTCTGGCATTGAGAGGTACATCAGCCTCTTGCCAACCAAAGAACTTTGGATCAAGTTCTTTGGTCTCCAGAAGAACGTGGTTCTGGATAAGGAGCTTGGCCCGGGGGACAAGCGCTTGACCCAATGTGGCGCTGCCTCTATCTCTCCCCGCAAGCAATCTGCGTTCCCCCGGGTCACCGGACTCGAATCCTACAAGGGCTAGGCCCGGACCTTCTTCTATGTTCGGAACACCACCAAGGAGGACTTGATCCGGCTGCTCCCCTTCAAACTTGGCCCTCCAGATGCCTCACTTTGGGAAAGCATTCCCAATCAGGCCACGGCCCTAGCGAATCAAGTGAAACGCCGGATCAAGGAGCTGCTCAAGGAGTGTCTCCGGGGGGAGGATGTCATGATTACTTTTATCCGCAGCCGGGTCTCCCCCTCCAGAAGTGAGCCCACAAAATCTACTACTTGAGCGGCCCTCTCGACCCCCACCGGACTTCGTCCTTCGAGCTGGATAACTCGGCGGTTTACCGCCGAGTTAAGTCCATATTTAATGTGGAGAAAGAGTTATCTGAGGATTGGGAGTGGGGACTTGAGCCCTTCACCCGTGACAACCCCCTCCAAAGGTAAACTATCCCTTCACTGTTTTTCGGATCTTCTTTGTATGTCGGTTCCCCTTTTATATCTTGTCAATTATTGTCTTGCTCAGAAATTCCTCCAGCAACCACTAGAGGATGGCGAGGTGCTGGCGAGCAAGTGGTTGCCAGACCACAACATGGAGGACGAGGAGGAGCCTGATCCAGAGACCTTCCTGCCTACTCCGGACGTCGTCAGGCGCAGTGCTGGTAAGGCCTCTTCTCTAAGGGATTGGCCTAACGATGATGACTCGGACGTTGAGGTCCTGGAGGTATTTGATCTGGCTCCCATCTCTTACGCGCATCTAGTTATGTCCGAATGTTCATCTAACCCAGACGGCTAGGTCCACGAGGTTCCTCCCCTTGCCACTGGTGGGCTGGTTCCTGTTCCTTCCCAGAAGCGCGCAGCTACCTCGGCCACAGCTTCTGAGGTGCCACCGCCCAAGAAGAGGCAGAAGAAATCCTGGGTGAAACCCTTGTCCAAGCCAGCCGCCAAAAGCACGGTTCGGAGGGCGCCCAAACCTCGGGCTCCTCCTACCGCGGATGAGTAAGTCCTCTAGCACTGCTACTTGGGATTTTTCCTATGCTAGCCTTTGTTTCTTATTGATTCTCTTTTTGACTCTGTGCTTTTTTTCTTTCTCAGAGCTCCTATGGATATCCCTTAGAGCGGCTCCGGCATAGCCTCCCTACTCCGGAGCAGTCCCCCCCCCCCCCCCCGCAACGACGATTATCGTTCGCTTAGCCCTATTCAAGAGGGTTCTGCGGCTACGCCTGACTAGAGCCCACCTTGTTAAGAGGAGGGCAATGTCAGCGCGGGGGGTAGCGGGGTAGCTCCGGACACGGTGATGCCGGATCTCCCCAGTTGCTCGGCCTCAGCACCCAATCTTGAGGTGCCAGTTTCATCGGCGCCACCCCCAACAAGTCCTTTTGTTCTAGTGTCTCCGGCATCATCAGCACCAGCACCAGCAGCAACGGCACCAGCACCAGCAGCAACAACAACACCAGCACCAGTACCAACAGCAGCAGCAACAACAACAACCTCCACCAAGCCTCCCAAGAGGAAAGCCCCATCGGCTCCCTTCGGGTCAACTCCTTCAGTCGTAGATATCTTCCAACAAGCTCCTCAACCCTCATCCGGCAAGATCAGGAAGCCTTCCGGGTCAGCTAAAGGAACTTCATCCAGGTCTACCGCCTCCAGGTCAGAGGGTAGCCAGCAGCTGGTTTTGCATACCAGCCCCGCTGCAGCTCAATCCGCCAGGCGAGAGGCCCACATGAAGGGCCCCCTCTGAGCGGCGAAAGCTATAGTCAACTACTCCTTGAGTATGTGCAGAACTGGAACAATGCAGAATTCATCAACCAAGACGACCTGCTAGAGAAGTTCGGCCCAGCCGAGTTTAGTGCCTAGATGAACCCCGCTACCAAGGCTATTTCCTTAGCTGGCCGGATGATGGAGGTAACTCTATTTCTCCACTATTAATGTTTTCCATAACTAAGCACTTGTAGATATAACCCCTAGTCCCCGAGCCTCTGAGGGAATAACTTGTTATTCGGTCGGATGCTTCTTATAGAATCTAGTTTTTGTTCGTAAGAACATCAAATTTTGATATAGTTGGAGTCGGGTCTAGTAGACTTCGCATATCCACACACCTAGAGCCAGTTAAGTTCCACTTGGCCCTGATCTTGTAGACTTCGAATATCCACACATCTAGAGCCGGATTAAGTTCCACCTGGCCCGGATTTTGTAGACTTCGAATATCGACACACCTAGAGCCGGGTTAAGTTCCACTTGGACCGGATTTTGTAGACTTCGAATATCCACACACCTAGAGCCGGGTTAAGTTCCACTTGGTCCGGATTTTGTAGCGTTCGAATTTTTTCTACTCTGCCTTTGAACTTTGTCATTGCCTTGCTTATTTCAGATTACCACTAACCACTGATCCGCTGAGCTCCAGCACCTGCTGGACTCCTATAAAGGCATTCGCACGCGTTATGGTAAAGTCCTGGTGGAGTACCAGAAGAGGGGTAATTTTCCATTCTTCGTCTTCCGTATTTACTCTAACTTCTTAGGATCCATATGAATGTTGCTGTCCAAATCGTGCAGCCGAGGTTGAAGCTGAAAATATAATCATGCAGAAGAAGCTTCCTGAAGTTAACGGTAAACTTAACCGCTCCATACGATCGTTGTATTTCCCTTGCTTTATCTGGTGGACACTTATACTCTGGGTCCTCCAGATCATTATGATTTTGCAGTTGCTCTCGAGGATAGCGTCACCATGCCTGAAATGATGACTCATTTCCTTGAACAAGCAGGGAAGCACGAAGCTCAGCTGAAGAAGAAAGATGAAGAGATAGCTCGGCTCCAACAATAGGACTCGGAGATCACTCGGCTGAATGCCAAAATTCAGAGGCTTAAGAGCTCCCATCAGTCCGAGCTGGAGAAGGCCGACCAGGAGTTTGCCAAGGAGAAAGAGTGTTTAACCATGCAAATCTCCAAGGATAAGAGCCTATTGGAGGAAGCCGACGTCAAGCTTACATCGGTGACCACCGAATATGAGAAACTCTAGGCCCATAGCACCGACGTTCATTCCGAGCTTCAGCGACTCCTATTCCAGATCGCGCGTGAGTTTTCTGCCCTTGCTTGATTCTCCTTCCTCCGGATTTGGTCCTTTTATTCACTTTCTTTTCATCCTCAGGCAAATTTCCCGAGAGTGATACGCTCCGTGCCACTTCCGTACGCCAATCCTGCGAACAACATGGCATTCTTGCTTCCCCTGGCGCCAAACCAATCCCGTATAATACAGAGGATCTTCTGGCGAGTCTCACCTCTCGTCTTGAAGTAGTAAAGAACCATGGTGCGGATATTATCCCGGCGACAACGCGGATGTTCAGCTGCCTTTGGCCCAATGAATCCATTCCCAAGAAAGGCTCGGCTTTTATAGCCAAACTAATGGAATGTGACACTCAACTGCATCTGTGGCGCGAATCTGCTGCACGGGCTGGGGCCGACATTTCTTTGAAATTTGCTCTCTCATGGTACAAAGGAATTGATCTAGGATTGATCACTCGCATGCGCACCTGGTCTAAGTGGTGCGAGGATCCGGAGTGGATCGCGCACCGCAAAGCCTGTGCCAATAAGCTCATCCAGTACTCCTTCGGCCATGCTTGGAATGAGGGACCGAGTTATCTTGATGCCACTAATGAAGAAGTTGTCTCTGGGGATGAAGAGGAAGGAAGTGAAAGCGAGGGATCCGAACTGGGCGATGAGGCCGAAGACCCGGAGGATAGCGAGGTTAACCCGGAGGATAAAGCCGAGGCTAGCGTCGCTCCCCCACACTCCGAAGTACCTCCTTCATCGATAGATGATTTGTCTGCTGCTCCTGCTCCTTAAAAAACACTGGTCATATCTGTCAGATCCCTAAAATGCCGGGCGTAGATGTATTTAAATACTTTGGTTTGGTTGTGCTACAATTTTATGTTCCGAACTAAGTTTTATCACTGGATTATCGTGGGCGAAGTCCCCGGGTTTCGTTTTCTTGTTCCCCTAGTTTTTGACTCGGCTCGCATCTACCTTGATTCGGTTTTTTCGACTTACGAGTCCGAGGTTCAAAAAATTGACTTAACAATACTTGAAACCTTGAGATTAGCTCAAAATGATCTGGCATTTTAGTGAGTATAACAAACTAAGGGTTAGGAAAAAAACCTATGTCGGCCTGCTTAAGTTCTTTCCCTTAGTCGTTTTTCATGTGCTTTGCCATTCCAAACTTGTTCTCTTGCTTTCCATGAAGCCAATTCTTGTTGGACAGCAGCAAAGTCGAAGAGTTAGGTTTTTGGTGCTCACACATTACTAATCCAACTAAGATACAAGCGACTTAACCTAGCCAACACAAAAATATGAAAACGAAAGATAATATTATAGCAGTCCCCATGTTTCTGCTCGGGTGGCAAAGTTTTTATTGACAAACTCATTGCCGACATACATATTGATGTATGAGTAGCTCGGATACATTCACCTCTTAGGTGTAGGCTACGTTCCACGGTCTTTTGGATTCCTCTCCGGACCTGTCCGCCCAGTTCTTTTCCTGGGGCTGTGCATCAATAAGATAGTAGGAGTCATTGTGCAAGGCTTTGCTTACAAAGAAAGGTCCTTCCCATGGAGGGGATAGCTTATGCATGCCAGCAATGCGCTGTATCAACTGGAGTACCAAATCACCTTCCCGGAAGACTCGGGGGTTTACTTTCCGGCTATGATAGCGTTGGAGATTTTGCTGATATATGGCGGATCTGGACAAGGCCAGTTCTCTCGCTTCTTCCAGCAGATCAAGATCATTTTGCCGGGCTTTGCGCACTTCGGCTTCTGTGTATTGGGTGACTCTTGGCGAATCATGCTCTATGTCGGCTGGTAATACAGCTTCTACCCCATATACCAGAAAGAATGGCGTGTAGCCTGTTGATCGATTCAGAGTTTTTCTTAAACTCCACAGTACCGCTGGTAGTTCTTCTATCTAGCACCCCGCTAATCTTTGCAGCGGCTCTATGAGCCAGGGTTTTATCCCGGACAATACCAATCCGTTGGATCTTTCCACTTGCCCGTTCGATGCGGGGTGGGTGACTGAGGCGACATCTAACCGGATCTTCTTTTCTCGGCAGAACCTCATGAACGCCCCTTCGGCGAAATTTGTTCCATTATCAGTTATGATGCTATGGGGATAGCCATATCTTAGGATAATATCCTTGAGGAATTTTAATGTTGTTGCCCCATCGCATTTTAGAATTGGTTTACTTCGATCCACTTGGTGAACTTGTCCACCATAACTAGGATATGGGTCATCCCCCTCCTTTCGCCGGCTTAAATGGCCCTACCATATCTAGGCACCATACAACAAATGGCCAGGTAATAGGGATAGTTTTCAGCTCCGATATTGGTAAATGAGTTTTTGTGGCGTATCTTTGAGAACCATTGCATTTTCTCACCAAGTCCTCTGCTTGTTCCAAAGCGCTGGGCCAATAAAATCCATGTCAGAAGGCTTTTGCCACTAATGCCCTTGAGGAAGCATGGTGACCACACTCCCTTGGTGAATATCTCGGAGTATGTCAAGTCCTTCCTCCGGATCAACACACTGTTGTAGTACTATTGTCACACTCCTTTTGTATAGCTCGGCATTGATAATTGTATAGGCATTTGCCCTTCTCTGGACCTGCCTTGAGCTTAACTCATCATCTAGTAAATTCCTTCTTTCAAGAAATCAAATATGGGCTTGGCCCAAGATGGTATAGCCCAGACTGGAAATGGCTCGTCATCAATTTCCATCGCATCTACCAACATAACTCCTGCTGGATCAGTCCCCGGGTTTGCTGAGGCAGTCCCCAGGTTTGCTGAAGCAGTCCCCAGGTTTGTAGAGGTACTTCCCCACTCTATCTCCATAGGTGCAGCTCCTGATCCGGGACTGACGGGATATAAATTGAATCTGATTCGGGTGACGATGTGATAGATGGTTTTCTCAAGTGCTCCAAAGCCACGTTTGGCAGAATTGGCTGCCGGGATGAACCTAGCTTGGATAGTGTACCTGCTGCCTCGTTTTCCATCCGAGGTATGTGATGGAACTCACACCCTTCAAAGAACCCGCTTATTTTTTGAACATGGAATCTGTATAACGCCATGTTAGCATCCAAGGCATCCCAATTTCCAAACACTTGTTGTACCACCAAATCCGAGTCTCGAAAGCACTGTATCCGACGTATTCCCACTTCTTTTGCTACTTTGAGACCATGTACTAACACTTCATACTCCGCCACATTATTCGAGGCACTGAAGTGGATCTGGAGGACATATTTCAGCTGATCCTTCTTGGGCGAGGTAAGCACTACTCCGGTGCCCAATCCATCTTTGAGTTTTGATCCATCGAAATGCATTCTCCAGTAATTAGAGTCCGGCAGCGATGGTTCGTATTGCATCTCGGTCCAATCCACAAAGAAATCCGCCACAGCTTGTGACTTGATTGCATCCCTTCTGTCGAATTGTGGCGCATAGGGAGCTAACTCGATTGCCCACTTTGCTATCCGGCCGCTTGTGTCTTTGTTACTCATAATCTCTAAAATGGGTGCCTCACATATCACCTTGATGGGGTGTTCCTCAAAGTAATGCTTGAGTTTCTTGGCTGACATATATACGTCGTATGCCATCTTTTGATAGTGTGGGTAGTTCTGTTTTGAGGCTGATAATACCTCGCTCAAATAATATACCGGCCTTTGCATTGACTTTCCTTCTTCCTCGCGCTCCACTACAATTACTGCACTTACGACTCAGTTGGTCGCGGCTACGTAGAGCAACATTGGCTCCTTGGGTAGTGGTGCTGCTAGGATTGGAGCAGTAGATAGCATTTTCTTCAATTCTTGAAACGCTAGGTCCGCCTGTGGAATCCATGTGAATTTGTCTGCCTTTTTCATTAGTTGGTAGAGGGGCAGGGCCTTTTCTCCCAACTGACATATGAACCGACTCAACGATGCCAGGCAACCTGTGAACTTCTGCACATCGTTAAGGCATTTTGGTAGTTCCATTCTTTCTATGGGCCGGATTTTTGTTGGATTAGCCTCGATTCCTCGGCTAGACACTAGAAAATCGAGTAGCTTTCCTGCAGGCACACCAAAGGTGCATTTCTCCGGGTTTAGTTTCTATAGGGTTCACAGCATAGAAAACAAAAAAATTCCTACGATGGGAACAAAAAACATTCCTACGATGGGATCTATCTACTAGATACATGCAACGGGTGGATATACATCCATAGAGAACTTACCCTCGAAGACAACAAAGCTTTGTTAATGAGTTAGAACTCGTGGATGATGTAGTCGTACACTTGCCGATCTCAAGATCGTGATGAAGTCCAGCAGGTCCGGCTCCAGCACGTCCATCAGCTCCAGCAAGTCCAACACCACCAAGTCCAGCAACGCAAAGCAGTGGTGCATCCATGATTGCACACACGTCCGGTACCCCGACAACCTCCATCCCTCGCTC
This sequence comes from Avena eriantha, assembly GCA_910589775.1. Taxonomy (NCBI): domain Eukaryota; kingdom Viridiplantae; phylum Streptophyta; class Magnoliopsida; order Poales; family Poaceae; genus Avena; species Avena eriantha. The sequence continues at coordinate 530,119,601 of OU342741.1, forward strand.
CAGCAAAGCAGCGGAAGCAGCAACTCCTTTCCAAATAAAGCCACCGGGAACATGTATCTCGCTAATCCAAGACCATGGGGGAATAATACTAGAGGGGGAGAGAGATCCTTCACGAGGAGGTGTGAGTGAGAAGTGAGGAGAGGGGGGCCTTTTATAGGAGGAGGGGGTGCCCCTCCCCATGGCCCGCGCCCCAAGGGGTGACCCTTCGATACATTGCAAATGTATCTATAATTTTTGATGTTCCATGCTTGGTTTTATCTACTTTCTTATGTTTTTTTCCAACTTTGGAGTACTTTTCATACACTTTCTTGGACTAACCTATTAACAAAGAGACACTGTGCCAGTTGCCTATTTTTTTGCTGTTTTTGGTTCCAGAAATTCAGAAAATCAATATTCTCGGAATTGGACCAGACAAAAGACAAAGTTGATATTTTCCGGGAAGACTCACGGAGCCAGAAGGAGAGTCGGAGAGGGGCCACAAGGTGGCCACACCACCCCATGGCGCGGGTCCCCCCAGGCCACGCCAGGGCATGGTGTGGGCCTCCTGGCTGGCCACCGACCTTGCCTCCTTCGCCTATAAGAGCCTCCCGATACCAAAACCCTAGGGAGTCAATCAGAAATCCACAAAAAGTTCCGCAGCGCTGCCGCCACCGAAGGGGACATTCGGGGGACAGAAACTCTCTGTTCTGGCACCCTGCCGGGACGGGGAAGTGCCCCCGGAGCCATCTCCATCGATCTCCACCACCATCTCCATCACTATTGCTGATTCCCATGATGAGGAGGGAGTAGTTCTCTTTCGAGGCTAAGGGTTCTAGTGGTAGCTATGTGTTCATCTCTCTATCTATGCATGATCTTATTGTGGTCATGAGCTTTGTAATCTAGTAGATCTACCTTGCTACTCAAGTGCTTTATTAGATCTCTGCTCTCCCCATGTGTGTGAAAGTGACAGCGTGCTCACCATGGTGGCACTTAGGCTAGAGATTACAAATACTTGTTATGAGTTATATTTGGAGTTGGATGTCTTTATGAAATTGTGGTGTTGTTGGACTCATCTAGTACTCATGGTGACAGTGTGGGGTTATCTAGATGGGAAAGATGAACTTTGAGGTGTGCTGTTATAGCCCTACCAACGATTAGAGTGTCCAACCGGAGAGTAGTTAAGAGTAGTATCATAAAGAAGGATATATTTATGAGAGTGTTCACTAGTGAAAGTATGATCCCTAGGACTTGTTTCTAAGCATTGACACTTCGTTTGCTACTAGATTTGTTACATGTTTGCTTGTTTCTATCTTTATTTCAGTTTGCCTTTAGTCTTTTCCACACCATCAAGCTATTTGCTGGCACCGTTGTCTTTTATCTATACCACTTGTATTTCACTATCTCTTCGCCGAACTAGTGCACCTATACACCTGACAAGTGTATTGGGTGTGTTGGGGACACAAGAGACTTCTTGTATCTTGATTGCAGGGTTGCTTGAGAGGGAATACCTTTGACCACTTCCTCCCTGAGTTCGATAAACCTTGGGTGATCCACTTAAGGGAAAACTTGCTGCTGTTCTACAAACCTCTGCACTTGGAGGCCCAACAACTGTCTACAAGAATAGAAGTGCGTAGACATCAAGCTGTTTTCTGGCGCCGTTGCCGGGGAGGTAAGGTAAAAGGTACTCACACCGCAGGATTAAAGAAGAAGAACCTCCCACGGCAAACGCCTATTTTCTGGCACCGTTGCCGGGGAGGTAAGGTAAAAGGTACTCACATCCTCCGGTGTGAGTGCTCGAAGTTATTTCATTTAGATTCTGCAATTTTACCTTTTTGTTTCTTGTGTTCACTAGTTAGGCTTAATGGAAAACAACAACAAAATTAGAGAGCTTTATAGTATTTATCTTGAGTTAGGACATGAAGTGTTTGAAGAGAAAATTAAAAAACCTATGGAACTTTATTTGCATGCTAATAGCAATGTTGTTAGCATGAATTCTTTGGACACCATTATTGCTAATGCTATGGAAAAGTCTAAGCTTGGGGAAGCTAGTTCTTATGAAAATGATCTTTTTAGTTCCCCAGCTTTGGAAGATAGCTATTCTATTGCTTATGATAATACCAAACATCCAATATATGATGATTACAATGATGAATATGATATTTTCAGTCCACCTACTATTGAGGAGGAAATTAATTATGACTACAATATGCCTCCTATATTTGATGATTATGGCGATGAGAATAATAATGATAGCTATTTTGTTAAATTTGCTCCCACTACAATTAATAAGAATGACTATGCTTATATGGAGAGTAATAATTATTTTATGCATGTGGCTCATGATAAGAATATTTCATGTGATAGTTATATTGTTAATTTCATTCATGATGCTACTGAAATTTATTATGAGAGAGGGAAGCATGGTTTTATGCATCTCAATAATATTAAGTTTCACCTCTTTATGTTGAAAGTCTTGAAGTTGCACTTGTTTTGCTTTACTATGCTTGTTGCTTTGTTCTTTCATGACTTGTTTCTTTACAAGATACCTATGCATAGGAAGTAGGTTATACTTAAATGTTCTTTGAATTTGCTTCTTGATGCTCTCTTTTACTTCAATTCATATTTCTTATGTGAGCATCTTCTCAAACTATCATGCCTAACTTAAAGGCGTTAAATAAAAGTACTTATTGGGAGGTAACCCAAAAGTTTTAGATGAGTCTTGGAAGTTATTACTTCTGTAATAACCGCTCCTTATCCTTTTTATTTGCTTTTTGTGCCAAGAGTAACCTCTAATGAGAGAGAAGTAATGCTTGGGAAAGTTGCTGGCCCGAAACAGATTTTTGTTCTTCACCGTAAAAAATCGTGTAAAATCTCTATACGTCTTTTTAAGGCGTGAATTTTTGTGCTTCTGCCCCAGGTTGTTATCTAACTTTCGTTAGTGTAACACCTTTTGATTTGAGCAATAGAAGATCTTCGAAAAAATTCGTCTTTACCTGCTGGTCTATTTTGACAGATTTCTGCCATTATTTGCATTTGCTTCTTGTTGGTTCCTTTTTGAGTTCTTTTGGGGAATCGAGCTTTTTGAGGGAAGTGCTACAGTAGCTAGTGTTCTAATGGAAGTTTATTTGGTGTTAGAACTGAACCTTAAGACCTATTTATCTTGAGTGCACTAATGTTGCTAATAAAGATTGTGTGAAGTTTTGTATGAAGGAAAAAATTTCAGGTGTATGGAAGGAATGAGTAATGAGATGAAGGATGGACTAAAGCTCAAGCTTGGGGATGCCACACGTGTCACCCCAAGAAATATCCAAGAAGTACAAGCGTCAAAGCTTGGGGATGCCCAAGGCATCCCCTTCTTCATCAAATAAAAAATCCTAGGTTTCCTCCAAACGCTTCATTTTATTGTTTCATGCACAGTTGTGTTGTTCTTGGAGCGTATTCTTTTTTGTTTTTGTTTTGGTTTTTCGTTTGCTTTGGGTTGCTTAGTTTTCTTAATAAATTGGTTGGATCCCCTCTTTCATACATTGGTTTGCAAATAGTTTGGTTTGGTTTGGAAAAGAGTAGGAATTTTCATGCTTATATGGTAAAAAGAGCTCGTTTTTGACTGTGGCCTATGCTTTGTCATGCCATGCTTGATATTGTTTTGGCTTTATGCTTAGTATTCTTTGTTGTAGCATGACTTGTTATAAACAATTGATATTGCTTAATGTGCCTTGGATGAATCATGTGTTGTTTTAGCATATTAAAGCATAGTATAGTGGTATTCTCCTTTGATGCTTTATTTGGGTTGACTTGGTGCATGCTCACACCATGTTATGACTATCTCAAGTCACCATAGCCTTTATGATCCTTTAGTTTTCAACTTGTAGTATCACTTTATGCTTTGATCAATGATGTTTTGTCGCTCTGCATGATTATGGCCATTATTGCTCTCTTAGTTTGTCGCTCCCAGTCTTTTGCTAGCCTCCACAACCAAGTATGAGTTCCACTCATGCATCCAACTCCCTAAACCAAGTTTTTCCAAAGAGTCCACCATACCTACCTATTATCTTATGCTATTCCAAGTATATTCATGCTTTTGTTTACCTTCCAAATTAAACTTGTTATGAGAAAACCAGTGATTAAAGCTCTCACAAACTTGATGGCACACTTTACTTTTCTTGCCCTTAATAAACTTGAACCATTGTGTCTTCTATGTTGTATATGCTTGCACTTATTTGTCGGGAATTAGCAGAACCATGCTTTCATGGGGAACGCTTTCAACATTGCACTTGGTACTTGTACCTAGTTGACATCATGCTCTTTTGTATATGGATGTCGTCGGTGTGAAATGAAAGGGGAGCTTGTAAGTACATGGAGTTATGTATATGTGTTAGAGAAATGCCAGGGTCGGTGGTCTAATCCATGCTGACATGGTGGAAACCTGCAGCGTAACCATAATGAGCTGTCTATGAAGCATTCTTCTTATAAAAAAAGAGTCCTATCTTGAGAAAAAAAAGAGAAAAGAGAAAAAAAAGAGATTATGAAAAGAGGAAAGAGAGAAAAAAAGCACCATATTCCCATGGTAAATAAGAAGAATGCTGAGATGCTCGTTGTCTGCTTGCCTTGTCATTTTGATATGGGTATTCTTCCGTATCATCGGGCAAGGGGTACCACGTTGGCGGTTCTCTATGATACACATGTACTTACGATGACAAGAGCTTACCAGTGACTAAACTTGAGTAGCATGAGGAGCGGCCCTCGTATACAAGGGACATGAGATTTCTGACTTATACTTTGTCAAGTATATACACCTTAGTTTGTTCACTTTAACCTTAATCACTTCAAGATGCTTATGATAGAGGCAATGAGAGCTGAAAGCTAATAGTACCATAATTTTTGGAAGCTCTTTATGAAACTTGAATCCCTACTTCCTTTTATAAAAAGGCCTTTCTTCCACCATTATATTGTGTCTCCACCTTCTACCTTTATGCACCTACTTTGAGAGCATAGTGGCCATTCTTAGTTCTATGTGCATTGTCCCAAGACTAGTTGATTGATGCATACTTTGATATTGCTTGTTTTAAACTATTGTATCTAGTCACTCTTATGAACTTTGAAGGTGTCCTATGCATTTATATTTGCTACTCTATTGAGGGACAAGCTGAATACTATTATGCTATGTTTTCTTTATGTCAAACAAACAAACGTCTTGCAAAGCATTGTTATTCATGAATCTTTTGTTTGTGCCTTTTCATGTTGCATCATAGTTTCTTTGTCTTATTGCTAGAACTTTGTCTTTCATGTTATGATTGAAGTACTATGATCCCAGCTTTGAATACTTTACAAATACTTTGATCAACTTTATGATGGTGCATGTCACCTCAAAAATTATTGTATCTTTTTATCACTTACCTACTCGAGGACGAGCAGGAGTTAAGCTTGGGGATGTTGATACAGTGCAAATGTATCTATAATTTTTGATGTTCCATGCTTGGTTTTATCTACTTTCTTATGTTTTGTTCCAACTTTGGAGTACTTTTCATACACTTTCTTGGACTAACCTATTAACAAAGAGCCACAGTGCCAGTTGCCTGTTTTCTGCTGTTTTTGGTTCCAGAAAGTCAGAAAATCAATATTCTCGGAATTGGACCAGACAAAAGCCAAAGTTGATATTTTCCCGGAAGACTTACGGAGCCAGAAGGAGAGTCGGAGAGGGGCCACAGGGTGGCCACACCACCCCATGGCGCGGGTCCCCCCAGGCCGCGCCAGGGCATGGTGTGGGTCCCCTGGCTGGCCACCGACCTTGCCTCCTTCGCCTATAAGAGCCTCCCGATACCAAAACTCTAGGGAGTCAATCAGAAATCCACGAAAAGTTCCGCAGCGCTGCCGCCACCGAAGGGGACATTCGGGGGACAGAAAGTCTCTGTTCTAGCACCCTGTCGGGACGGGGAAGTGCCCCCAGAGCCATCTCCATCGATCTCCACCACCATCTCCATCACTATTACTGATTCCCATGATGAGGAGGGAGTAGTTCTCTCTCGAGGCTAAGGGTTCTACTGGTAGCTATGTGGTCATCTCTCTATCTATGCATGATCTTGTTGTGGTCATGAGCTTTGTAATCTAGTAGATCTACCTTGCTACTCAAGTGCTTTATTAGATCTCTGCTCTCCCCATGTGTGTGAAAGTGACAGCGTGTTCACCATGGTGGCACTTAGGCTAGAGATTACAAATACTTGTTATGAGTTATATTTGGAGTTGGATGTCTTTATGAAATTGTGATGTTTGTTGGACTCATCTAGTACTCAAGGTGACAGTGTGGGGTTATCTAGATGGGAAAGATGAACTTTGAGGTGTGCTGTTATAGCCCTACCAACGATTAGTGTGTCCAACCGGAGAGTAGTTAAGAGTAGTATCATAAAGAAGGATATATTTATGAGAGTGTTCACTAGTGAAAGTATGATCCCTGGGCCTTGTTTCTAAGCATTGACACTTCGTTTGCTACTAGATCTGTTACATGTTTGCTTGCTTCTATCTTTATTTCAGTTTGCCTTTAGTCTTTTCCACGCCATCAAGCTATTTGCTGGCACCGTTGTCTTTTATCTATACCACTTGTATTTCACTATCTCTTCGCCGAACTAGTGCACCTATACACCTGACAAGTGTATTGGGTGTGTTGGGGACACAAGAGACTTCTTGTATCTTGATTGCAGGGTTGCTTTAGAGGGAATACCTTTGACCACTTCCTCCCTGAGTTTGATAAACCTTGGGTGATCCACTTAAGGGAAAACTTGCTACTGTTCTACAAACCTCTGCACTTGGAGGCCTAACAACTGTCTACAAGAATAGAAGTGCGTAGACATCACCCTTCACCTCCTCATTCATGTGGTGGTAACTCCCTCCACATAAATTTGCCCCTTCACATTCTCTTTTAAAGTCTCCACTTTAAATGCATTAAATTTCTCCAAATTTAATGCTCTCTCATTTAATAAAACTCTTTTATTAGTTTTATTCAGAATTTTGTTAATTACTTTAATTACCAAACATTCACATAAAACCCCCTGCAACATTTCAATATTACATGCAGAACCAATTTCAGCAATTTCACCCGAAACAGTTTCGGTGTCTATTGAAATAATTCCAGAGCTTTCTTAATTCTTTATCTGAAACATATTTGCTCCAAATGGTGTCGGTATCCCTTAAGTGTGTCACCCTATGGTTTGCAAATAATGCAGACATGATCGAGACCCCTCTCAGGTCAATAATCAGAAGCGGGACCTGGAGATCCATACTGACTCCTACACATTCAACGATGACTTCTGTGATCGTGAGAACCTTTAACGCTAGTAACTAAATCCCTTTGTCTCGCGATATATTACATGTCCGAGTTTCGATCATCGGTATCTCCATACCTAGTTTGATCTTGTTGCCGACATGCACTCTTTTCTCGTTCCCGTGATATAACATCCTAGTGATCACATCACTTGCTTGCAAGCTATCTTAATGTGATATCACCGAGAGGGCCCAGAGTATATCTATCCGTCATCGGGATGGACAAATCCCACTCTTGATCCATGAGCCTCAACATAACACCTTTGTAGCACTGAATCCATCTTTATAGTCACCCTATTACGGTGTGACGTTTGATGTTATCAAGATACTCTTCGGTGATAGCAATTAACATGATCTCATGGTCTAAGGACTAAACTTACTTCGTATGATGTTATAGCAAGATAAACATAATGACTTTGATTGTAATGCTATACTTCGGACGAATGTTCATCACATCATTCCACCAATGTTGTGACCTCGTTATTAACAACATCCAATGTCCATGATCAGGAAACCTTGATCATCTTATTAATCAACGAGCTAGTTTATATGAGAGGCATTACTAGGAACTTTGTATTTTGTTTATTAAACACACATGTATTAACGTTTCCAATTAATACAATTATAGCATGCAAAATAAACATTTATCATAAACATGGAATAAGATAATAACCACTTTATTATTGCCTCTTGGGCATATTCCCTTCAGTTTCATCCGGAATCTTCTCAAGTTTGCGAATGTTTGCCAGATATCCTCAAGGAGCGTATTGATTTTCTTGGTTTTTGTCACCACATCATCCACATAAACCTGCACATTCCAACCTATTTGGCCATGCAAGAATTTTTGCACGCATCGTTGGTACGTTGCTCCTGCATTGCGTAACCCAAACGGAATAGTGCGATTGTAATAAACCCCGTACAGGGTAATAAACGCGACCTTTATTTGATCATCTAGATTCAGGGGTATCTGGTGGAAACCAGAATACGCATCAATGAATGACAGTAGCTCACATCCTGCCGTTGAGTCTATGACTTGATCTATCCTAGGAAGTGGAAATGGATCTTTGGGACACGCTTTATTCAGGTTCATGTAATCAATACACATGCGCCATACCACATCTACATTCGGATCATCTTTCTTCTTTTCCACTAGCACCGGATTAGAGAGCCAATCCGGATAGAGTACTTCCATGATAAACCCGGCCGCTAGTAGTCTTGCTATCTCATCTCCAATAACTTTCCTTCTATCTTCTGCAAAACGCCTGAGAGGCTGCTTTATCGGCTTTGCCCTAGGCCTTACGTTTAATGAGTGCTCAACCAACTCCCTCGGTACACCTTGCAGATCCTAAGTAGACCAAGCAAAGATATTCCGATTCTCACGGAGGAAGTTGACGAGCTCGCTTTCCTATTTGTTGCTTAACCGGCACCAATCGTGACTGTGCGTTCAGGGAACTGATCATCGATTGGTACCTTCTTTGTGTCTTTGGTTGCTTGGAATGATACACTTCCATGCGGGTTGGTCAAGGCCGGCATATATTGTTGCGCGGATTGAGCGAGTGCCGCCACTTCCAGTATCTTCCGTTTTTCTTGAGCTATCAAGAGTGACTCGGCTAAATTAGATCCGGATGGGGCGCACTCGATCGAATGCCGGAAGTCCCCTAACACGGTTATCATGCCCCTCGGCCCGGGCAGTTTCATCTTAAGGTAGCTGATGTGGGTAGTTTCCTTGAACTTGTTCAATGCTGGCCTGCCGAGTAACGCGTGATAAGTGCTCTCTAGATTCACCACTTCAAACTCCAAATTCTCAGTTCGACAATTCTCTCTTGTGCCGAACAATACGTCAACCCGGACCTTCCCAATTGGTTCGTAGGAAATGCCTGGCACAATGCCATGAAAAGTGGTTCTCGTTGCTTGTAGCATGTTCTCTGTTATTCCCAACTTGTGCATGGTGTCCTTGTACATAATGTTGATACTACTGCCATTGTCAATCAGTACCTTGGAAAATCGTACATTGAGATTCGGCCCAATGAACATCGGATCCAGGACTAGAGCATAGGTTCCCGGGCTTGGCATGATCTTTGGGAGATCCTTGATACTCCATGTGATTTCTTGATCGGCCTAGGGCATATATCTCGGCACACCCGGCATTACCGCGTTCACCTCCATATGCCGGCGCTGCAAGCTTTACCGGTCATTTTCTTCCGTGGTAAACACACAGTAGCTTTGGTGATGTTCCCTATACTCGTTCCGCCTTTCATTTTCGTGGTAACCATGATCTTGTCGCTGGTTATTGTCTACTTGATGTATGGCATCCCTTCTTTCCTGATTTTCATACCTCGGTGGAGGCGGTGGCAACATCAGTTACTGTCCGTTTCCCCTAGTTAGTAATGGTGGCCGTGGTGCCTCGTTTCTAGGTGCTTCATTCTGAGGTGCCTGAGCATTCCCCGAACTACCCTGCTCTAACTTCCTCATCCACTCACATTGTCGGGTCGTATGATTCGCCGGACTGCTCGGACTTGGTGTAAGAAATTTGCATGGTTGATCCAGCATAGACTCGAAAGTATACCTCGGTCTATCTTTATGTTCTTGCCATTGCTTTTTCTGCTCCAGGGTCCAAGGCTTTCTCCCTTCGTTTTTCTGTTGCCAGCTCTGCCCTCCGGTTTTTTGGCGTTGGCTTGCTCTGGCATTGGGCTGATCCCGGTCTACCGCTGCCACTTGTTGCGAATTGTATCTATAGTCCGGACGCTCGTCCCTTCTCTTTCCTCAGAAATCATTCCTTCTTGATGACACGGAGATATCTCGGTTGTAATATTCCTCGTTTGCCTCGCTCGACATCAGCCGGGGTTGCGTTGGATCTCCCAAGGTATATGAATCTGCAATCCGGATCTTCTCAGCCAAAGTGGTTGGCATATCTCGCTGCAACCTCTGCCACAGCATACTTCCATATCTACACCCTTGGGTGAACCACACAATAGCTTGTGATTCAATTACTCCTTCGCACGAGTTACGCACATTACACCAACGGGTCAGGAAATCTCGGTCTGGCTCATTCGGTCTTTGCCTGCACATCGCCAGAGTTTGCGGCCTGTTTGGCCTCTTATAAGTGCTCGAAAAGTTGCTCACGAACAACTCCTGAAAATCTAACCAGCAGTTAACGCTTCCTGGTGGTAAATTGTTTAGCCAAACTCTCGCTGGCCCTTCCAACATTTGCGGCACATACCTCACTGCCCATCTTAAATTCCCCGTTGCGATCTTGACTGTTGTTGTGTAGTCAATCAGCCAATCCTCCGGCCTCGTACTACCATCATAAGTTCGGGTTCCTCTGGCCAGTTGGAAGTTTGGTACTGGTGGCTCGTTCATGATCCGGGGCCCAAAGCATGCTGGACCCGGTGGACCTTGTATCTCAATTTGCTCCGACCTATAAATCCTGTCCAATTTCAGCCTCGCATCCTCTGGCTGCAAGTTCCTGGTTCCCAACCTAGACCCAATGACGTGGTGATCTGGTCTGGGGTATCCATCGTCAACCATAGTCGAATAACCATCATTGTATCTTTCCTGATCCGGACGAGCATTTTGTTGTCGTGCTGCTTGTCTTGGACTTCCCTCTTGTTGAGGTGCGCGTTGCTGCTGTTGCCGAGTTATATTTTGCCCTGTCCCCGCGGGATCATGTTGTCCGGCATTGCCGTTGGCAACGTTCCTCTGACCGGCATTGCCTTGGTCACGGTTAGCTCGTCCATGGACACCTCGGCTGGTACTGTGCCTATCCTCATCAGCTTGCACCGCTTTGCCTTTTCCGGCCCTTACCGGATCATAAGGAACCATCTGTTTATCTCTTCTTCCGGAGTTTACAACCTCTTCTCTCCTAGGATTGTGACCCGGAGACGACGCTGCTCCTCCAGATCTCGCCAGGTTGTTCCTGTTCGAATGTACCACCTGCGATGCTCCTGGTGGCGCCGGGTTTGCCTTGTTTATTTCCTCATTTTGCTGGCAAGCAACTCTCAGCAAGTGATTCACCCTCTCATGTTGCCTTTGTCGGGCCTCTCCAGTGAAACCTTCTAATTCGGTCGCGGCCGCGTTTGCTGCCCTGAGGTTCTTTGCCGGAGTACTGTACTGTTGGGTTCGCAGCATAGAAAACAAAAAATTCCTACGATGGGAACTATACGCCAAGATCTATCTACTAGATACAAGCAACGGGTGGATATACATCCATAGAGAACTTACCCTCGAAGACAAAAAAAACTTTGTTAACGAGTTGGAACTCGTGGATGATGTAGTCGTACACTTGCCGATCTCAAGATCGTGATGAAGTCCTTCAGGTCCAGCAGTTCCAGCACCATCAGGTCCAGCACCATCAAGTCCAGCACCACAAAGTAGCGGTGCATCCGTGATCGCACACACGATCGGTCCACCGAACAACCTCTGCCTCCTCGCTCCAGCGATGCAGCGGAAGCAGAAACTCCTTTCCAAATAAAGCCACCGGGAACATGTATCTCGCTAATCCGAGACCATGGGGAATAACTAGAGGGGGAGAGAGATCCTTCACGAGGAGGTGTTGCAAGAGGAGAGGAGGAGGAGGTGCTCCTTATATAGGGGAGGGGGCAGCCCAAGGAGGCATGGCGCCGGCCATGGTGGGTGCCCCAACCTCTCCCTCATTCATGTGGGTGGATCTCCCACTCATATAAACACACACCTCCACTCATGTCCACTCACATGCATTAAATTTCCACCAAATTTAATGCAAGCTCTCATTAAATAAAACACTTTTATTTATTTTATTCAGAATTTTGTTAATTACTTTAATTAACAAATATTCACATAAAACCCCCTGCAACATTTCAATATCACATGCAGACCCAATTTCAACAATTTTACCCGAAACAATTCTGGTTTCCATCGAAATGATTCCATCTCTTTCTTAAATCTTTATCTGAAACATATTTGCTCCAAATGGTGTAGGTATCCCTTAAGTGTGTCACCCTACGGTTCGCGAATAGTGCAGACATGATCAAGAGCCCTCTCCGATCAATAATCAGCAGCGGGACCTAGAGATCCGTACTGACTCCCACACATTCAACAATGACCCTTGTGATCGTGTGAACCTTTAACGTCGTAACTAAATCCCTTTGTCTCGTGATATATTACATGTCTGAGATTCTATCATCGGCATCCAAATACCTAGTTTGATCTCGTTACCGACATGCACTCTTTTCTCGTTCCCGTGATATAACATTCTAGTGATCACATCACTTGCTTGCAAGCTATTTCAATGTGATATCACCGAGAGGGCCCAAAGTATATCTATCCGTCATCGGGATGGACAAATCCCACTCTTGATCCATGAGCCTCAACATAACACCTTCATAGCACTGAACCCACCTTTATAGTCACCCTGTTACGGTGTGACGTTTGATGTTATCAAGATACTCTTCCGGTGTTAGCAATTAACATGATCTCATGGTCTAAGGACTAAGATTACTTCGTATGATGTTATAGCAATATAAACATAATGACTCTGATTGTAATGCTATACTTCGGATGAATGTTCATCACATCATTCCACCAATGTTGTGACCACGTTATTAACAACATCCAATGTTGATGATCAGGAAACCTTGATCATATTGTTAATCAACGAGCTAGTTTATATGAGAGGCATTACTAGGAACTTTGTATTTTGTTTCTTAAACACACATGTATTAACGTTTCCAATTAATACAATTATAGCATGCAAAATAAACATTTATCATAAACATGGAATAAGATAATAACCACTTTATTATTGCCTCTCGAGCATATTCCCTTCATGTACCGATCCAACCCTCCTGTAATTATCGTGGCTGTCTGACCCGGCCTAGGCTCGTACTCCTTGTCAATCTCAGTGATCAGGTTCCTGCCTCGGATTTTCACGCCATCTATGCGGTTCGCCTTAGCATATTCTCTCAAGGTGATGTTTAACGACTGATGCAGCTCTGCTACTTTCTTTGCCCCAGCTAACATTTTCCGCCTAGTTTCCTCTAACTCAGCTTGTGCCTGAGCCGGATCTACTACATGTGCTATTGGCGTTACTAGGCTATCTATCGCTTGCTGGAGCACATTCTCTGGACTTTCTAGTGGCGGAAACCTAGACCTGGTCTGCTTTGGCGTTACCTCTAGCTCTGGCGCTGGATCCTTGCTCGGTTCTGCGTCAGGCACGGTCATTAGGACCTCAACGCTCCTAGTGGGGCGAGTGATGCATACTCCACGAGCCGCGCTGAGAGGTGGCTCGCCTCCCTCGACGACGCGCCGTGGATGAACGCAGGATTCGTCCACGCCGACGTAGATCTTGTGAGCGCCAAGCTTGATGAAGACGACGTTGCGCGGTGGAGGGTGACTGCCGAAGCTTCCCGCGTTGTCGCTGACGTAGTCCAGTGCTTCAAAACGCTGAACCAAGCCTGAGACGATACGCTCGCCGGTGCTGGAGAAGTTTCTTGTCTGAATTTTCACCCCTGCTAGCACCGCTAGCCCCACGGTGGGTGCCAACTGTCGTGGTGGTGGCACGGCAGATGCCATGGATAGGCTAGAGATGGGGCCAATGAGTGCTAGGGGAATCCAGGGAGGGAGAACGTGGTGATTCCACGCACGGAAGTTCTTGTAATTTCTCTATCAATGGAGTTTACAAGTGCTCTTGAGGATCTCAGCAAGAAGGAGACGATGTCTCTTACTCCCTACCAACTAGCCCTAGATTTTTACCTTAGACCGAGAAAATGGTCGATCCCCCCCTATGGAGGCCCCGGTGCTCCTTATATAGGGTAGCCCGGGTTACAAATTTAGGGCACACGTGGCAGCATATTCTCCGAATATGCTCCTCGACTAAAGCTAGATGCTTCTTTATTTCTCTTTAACGGCTCGTCCGGGCTTTGGATGTAACCCACCGCGTAAGCTTTGCCTTTTGGCGTCACCGGATATGCGCTATGTCATCCGACTTATCTCACGTCATCTTGGTCGCCCCTGACCCGCTGGTCCTCTTCTTTACTTTGCTTCGCTCATGCTACATCTAATAAATCCACCTTTGACCAGCGGGGGATTCCTTCTCTTGGAAGCCATAAGATAGTCCGGCTAGTGTATAGCTAATCCGGCATATCCAGTTACCTGCAAAACAGATAGATAAGCGTGGCTGGCATACGTTTTACGTCGGCTGGACCATAGTTAAGGAGATGCTCCATGGGCCGGGTCACACCGTGGTTCGGCCTGCCTTGAGGTGACCCGGTCAACATTCGCTTTGATCGCGCCATACCCCGGCTAACTCGGCCCTTATACCCCGGCGTTACCCTACCCGGGGTATCCCCCCAACACCACCAGTATGTACTCGTTCGATCTCCCCCATTGCTTGAGTCCATGGATTTTTATGGTAGTCTTTGATTGATTTAGATGAGTTCGTCACCGAGGGAGAGCGAGAAGTTCTATTTCGAATCATCCTCCTCCTCCGACGATGATTCGGACATCGACGAGTTGCTCCACGACGTCGACGCCGAGCAGCTTTCCATCGTCCTCGCTGTCAAGGAGATCGAGGATAGGTGGAAGATGTTGAACATGTGGCGCGGATCAGTACCCTGACGTATTTGTCTCCTGTGCAATCGCTCGCAAGGCCAGCACTCGCCGATGCAAGATTAATTGTTTTTAGAGCAACCACGTATTCCATTAATAGAAAATCAAGTTACATGAGTAAACAAACATGGAAAGTAACAGACGCACCAGGAGAAAACAAATATCCTGAAAAATTTACAAAAAATTACCCTTAAGATTTTCTGCACTTGCCGAAGTCAGCGGCCGTCGCCAAACACCAATGCCATATAGACGTACGCTGGAATAGACGCCGAGCCTCCACCATTGCCGGATCTAAGGGAGCACCATCGCTAATGAGGCTTTGTGAGTTGATGAACAGGCCTGCTGCAAGCAGCAAGGCACATGTCGCTGTGACACGTCGATCGGGGGACGTCCCCGTGCTATCTTGAACCAAGATCTGTCGCATACCATCGACGAAGTCGAGGAATAACGGCAAATCCACCTCCTCCGGACCATCATCCTTGCTCCAGGGCATCCACCTCGCCCCGGCCCCGGCCCCCGGCAACGCTCCCACGACACAAACGACACACACAATAAAAAAGACCCTAATCATAACTATAGAACGGAGAAACGAGGCCCCCCTCCTGCCACCGAAGCGGCATGGAGGAAGAGGGGACACACGCTATGGACGATGGAGATTTGGGGGGGGGGGTTGGTCGCCGCCGCCTCTCGTGCGGGAGGAGGAGGACGAAGCGGTAGGCTCAGGAGTCGACCTAACGCAAGATTACTTGGTCAGAATGTTGGCCGACAATTCTTCAGACCCATCTTACACGTTCGAGTCATTGGTGTTCTTGACGGGCCTCCGCATAATGTACTTAGATGGACTGGACAAGTTACTCCAGGTCAGCCCACACGTTTCTCCAGGCCCAGCCTACATTTCTCAGCCCACTACTGTGGTGTACGTGCCTCCACACTTCACAGAATGAGGTCAGCTGGACTGGGCCTGCCTACCACATCACTTGCTTAGCGTCCTGAGAGCTCTCTAAAAAATAAAAACTGTGACGCCATTGATGCGTCTGCAGAAGCTTCGTGTCTCCTCCATTGACCGCGGTGGCAGGGGCAGCATCGCAGCAGCCAACGAGGGGACGGGTCAATCCGTGCGTGAGCCATTACGTAGCCACCTCCGCCGCCCCCTCCTCCCCGCCGTCGAGGCCACACGGCAACTATTTACCCCCCATTCGAATAGTCAAACCATCGCCGTCCGACTACCTTGCTCCACTCCGCCTCATCTTCTTCCCAGCACGAGGGGACAATAATCTAACCAGCCGGATCCACCGACAACCCGCCCGGCTCAGTGCCCGGCAGAGGCATACACCACCACATCCACTCCCCCCACCTAATCTGTTTCGCTCTAGCTAATCCGATCGGCCCTGTCCGGGTTCTGTCTGCGGTCTGAGCCGAGACCCGAGAGAGGATTCAGGGGGAGTGGGAGAGGCATGGATCAGAGCAAGGAGGATTTCCTGGCGCAGTTCGGCGCCGACTACGGCTATCCGGACGCGCCCAGGGGCGTTGACGAGATGCGGGCCGCCGATTTCAAGCGGCTCCAAGGTGCTAGCCGATCCTGTCAGTTAATCCATTCGAGAGTTTCAGCAGACAAAAGAATATTGTTCTATTGCAGTTAGAGAAATGTGCTGGTGTATGTGGAGGCATCTTATAGCATTTAACTGTGTTTCACTCTGTTCTGGGGGAGCAGGAACGGTGTACCTGGACCATGCCGGCGCGACGCTGTACTCGGAAGCGCAGATGGCGGATGTCGTCAAGGACCTCACCTCCAATGTCTACGGCAATCCCCGTATCCTTAGCTCGTGTTCTCGAGAGACTCTATTCTGTTTCTTATGGCTGACAAATGTGCTGCGAATTCTTGAGGATGTGGTCCTTGACATGTTTGTTAGATAGCCAGAGCGATTCGAGCATGGCTGCAAGCGACCTCGTTACTGCCGCGCGCCATGAGGTATTTTTGTTTTTTCTTCAGATTTCAGACTTGAACCTAGTAAGTCCAATCTACAAAAATCAACGACAGTAAACAACCAAACATTTTTTAAGACCAAAGCCATAGCCTGAGCTTCTGTGCGAATAAAGCCAATGCTGGATACATGCCGATGTTATTTTGTGTCTATTTCACATTTACATCCTAAATGAATCTAGTTCCATGCCCATTTCACTTATTGCTTATGCTTAGGAATGCTCAAACTACATGTAATAAAGTTAGAGATGAGTATTGATGAAGTTTGCATGCACCATTGTGCTTGAGAGTCGAAACTTACTGCGAACAACCAACATCTTCCTCTATTGTATGCACTTGAGAAAAATTGCGATCAGTTCTTTCTATTGGTTATTATGATGGAAACTTTTATCTTCTCAGGTTCTAAAATACTTTAATGCATCTCCAAGAGACTACAAGTGTGTATTCACCTCCGGGGCAACAGCGGCTCTGAAACTTGTTGGTGAATGTTTTCCTTGGAGTAGAGAAAGCTGTTACATGTACACAATGGAAAATCACAATAGTGTACTTGGGATAAGAGAGTATCCTTCCATTTAAGTGCTCAGTGTCTGACAATTTTATTTTCCTTGATAGTTAAAGCATATATCTCTATGCAAATACAAGATACAATATCACAATGTGATAGCTGGTTTATGTAAATAGACCAATATTTTGGTGTCCTCAGAACTACAGAAACAACATTGCTATCATTTTCAAGCCTTTTCATCACTATGTTCAATTGCTTCTTTAAATTTCATACGTTAGCATTATTCTATTTTATTTGCATTCTGTGTCTTAAGTTGAGAAATTCACAATACATAATGTATTTCGTAGAATTTGTATCCCCTTAATGTAATTATAGATATGCTCTGAGTAAAGGAGCTACTGTATTGGCGGTTGATATTGAAGAGGATGGTGATCTCGAAAAGAATCATGGAACCCCTAGTTTGTTTAAGATCTCACGACGCTCAAACCAAAGAAGAGGTGAAGATGTGCCTTCACATAATTATCAGAATCGAAACCTTTCTGCCATTTCAGGTAAATTTCGAATATTTTTTGTTCCTTTAGTTGTGATTACATATTAGCATCATTGCTAAATGGCATAAATCGTTCACAACGTATTGATCCTATATTTGATTATAATAGTTGATCAATGGGCTATATATTTTATGTAGCATCTGATTGGCTCGCTATATCCTTAGTTTTTTGTTCTTAGAGAATTGTGGAACTTTGATAAGCTAGGTGCAACATATATGTCAGTATTTCTGGAATGTTTGCTATACGCAATGTTTTATTTCTTTAATAATTAGAACTATGAGGTAGTATTGTTGTACCTTGCAAGTTGCAATGTACATAAATAACTCAGATATTTGACTGTAAAAACTCTGTTCTTCAAACTCTGGTAAACGATTGCATAGAACAAATGAACTGCTCCCTCCGATTCATATTACTTGTCGCTCAAATGGATGTATCTAGACATCTTTTAGTGCTAGATACATCCAATTTAGCGACAAGTAATATGAATCGGAGGGAGTAACAAAAATGCCATGAATGAATCACATCAAAGCAATAACGAAAGACAAATGTAAATTTTTACTCTCATGTAACTTAATAGCAACGATGTTGTGGTTTATTTCATATTTTCATTATTATTTCCTCTCTGTGATATAGTAGGTAATAATTGGAATCTGTTTGCTTTCCCTTCTGAGTGCAATTTCTCGGGACAAAGATTCAATCTTAACTTGATCAAGCTCATCAAGGAAGGAAAAGTTGCGGGGTTCCCTTCGCAGCAGCAGTAAGATTGTTGATAAATATAACAGCCATACTTTGGGGGAAATGCAACGTTTTTTGGAATGGTTGCCGTCCTGTTTTCACGGAACTTCAGTATCTTTACTATACTTATTGCATGAAATGCAGGGGTCAATGGATGGTTCTTTTAGATGCTGCAAAAGGATGTGCAACCGAGCCTCCAAATTTAGATGTGTATCCTGCTGATTTTGTTGTCTGTTCTTTCTACAAGGTAATTTATATGCACCTATTATTGGCTTGAAAAGCTTGGTCATAGAGATGTCACCAACTGTTATATTTTGATAAACTTGCAGATATTTGGCTATCCAACTGGTCTTGGTGCTCTGATTGTAAAAAATGGTACGCAACAAGCATGCATCACTTTAACTTGGCTTGATGGCTGTAACATATCTTCTCATGATATAAGATGCATTAAATAGCATAACATTAGTTGAACTGTTACAACAATCCTTAGTTGCTGGAAATCCTCCTCCCAATATTGTCAATTTATGACATCTTTCATATTTCCGTTTTGACAGAGGCTGCTGGTTTGCTGAACAAGACATACTTCAGTGGAGGTTTCTTGTTGCACTACTATATTTTGGTGTTATGTTGTCTTATTTCTTGGTACTAATTTAGTTTTGGAATTGGTGTAACATTCTAGGAACGGTAGCTGCTTCAATTGCTGACATCGACTTTGTTCAAAAAAGAAAGAGCCTTGAACAAGTTCTTGAGGATGGAACAATCTCTTTCTTGAGCATAGCTTCTCTGCGGCATGGGTTTAAGATAATTGGGATGCTAACTACCTCAGCTATTTCACGGTATCTATTAAAGATAGTTTTGGCATAATATCCCGTCCTGGATGTTCTCTGTAAACTCTCATTGTTCTCTTGTAGGCACACTGCATCTCTTGCTACGCATGTGAGAAAGAAAATGCTGGACATGAAACATAGAAACAAGAAAAAAGTTTGCATAATTTATGGACAGCAAGCTTCTAAGGTATCAAAAGCGAGTATAATATTGACTTCAAGATTTTTTTTGGTTGCTGTTGTGTTTCTTCCATCAGTAGGGAGTGATTGTCACCAATATAAGAGCTAGACATTATGAACATGATGTTCTGGACTTCTTGCCTGAAATATGACATGTGTTTTAGGTGTCAGATCTGAAGATGAGCCCTACGATCACATTCAATTTGAAAAGAGAAGATGGAACCTGGTTTGGATACCGTGAGGTAGAGAAGCTTGCTTCCTTATCAGGAATTCATCTGCGTGTAAGTGTGCAAACTGATCCTTCCTTTACATGGTGTACTTGAGCATCCTTCCGCGACTTTCTACCCATGTTGATTCCTTTGCAAATTTTTCCCTATGCCGTTTTGCAGACAGGTTGCTTCTGTAACCCTGGTGCTTGTGCCAAGTATCTTGGCTTGTCGCACTCGGATCTAGTTTCTAATTTTGAGGTACACCATGCAACCTTCTGGTTAGCACAATGGTAATCATATGATTGTAATTGTTCCACATCTGAATAACGTAAATGCATACTTTCTTGCTAGGCTGGGCATGTTTGTTGGGATGATAATGACATAATAAAAGGAAAACCAACAGGTGCTGTCAGGATATCATTTGGATATATTTCCACTTATGAAGATGCAGAGGTATGATTTATATCAAATTTTGCACTTCTTTTTAGGACTGAACATATACTTCTTTCAAACTCACCAGTTACATAGATCCTCTCCAATAAGCACTTATCACTAACCTCATAACCTTTTTCTTTTCTAGGAATTTTTGAAGTTCCTACAGTCTTCATTTGTGTCCAAATCAATAACATTCGTTAATGGGCTTAATTTAGTAGGTAATAGCTTCATGATATGAAACTATTGATATTATTTGTCTGTTGGTATTTTTTTTTTCGAGTGTAGTTCATATAAAATTTTAATTGCAGACAACCAAAGTCAACAAGTTGTTCCAGATCTTCGCTTGAAGACCATAACTGTTTATCCCGTGAAGTCTTGCCAAGGATTTAGTGCGCAGAGTTGGCCACTGGCCGTTGGTGGTATGTGCACATCCTGTAGAATTGTTTATCTTTCATGTGTAGCTTTAGCTATAGTATTTTTTTTCATGATATACCGACATTTTATAAAATTATGTTCCTTTATTACTTAGGTTTAAAATATGACAGAGAGTGGCTTCTCCAAGGGTCAGGGGGTGAAATTTTGACACAAAAGAAGGTAGTTGGATAATTCCTGCTTTGTATATATGTTTCAGGGTTGATTAGTTTACCAGGGTGAATTAATCCTCTAATTATATCACCCGATGCTCTCCTAAAAGATGGAACACAAAAATTTAAAGCAAATCGAAGGCATGATTTGTAACTGCCCACTGCCTTTTGCATTTAGTTATTGAGAGTCTTCTTTTACATGCAAATAATGTAGTTACATAACATGAACACAGGTTTGTACCCTAGACACGAACTGAGCAACACAATTCTTAACCAAACTTAAATAGAACTACATAAGTTTGGTATTTTTCCCAAAAGTATTTGGGGAACTGTCTTTCATTATTTTCTTCTAGTCTTTTTTTGACAAATATTTCCTTCTATCTTAGATGGCTTTCATATTCTTCAGGTACCAGAGTTGGGCTCTATCCGCACGTTGATCAACCTGGAACTTGGGAAGCTCTTCATAGAGTCACCTAACCGCAAGGATAAATTGCAAATTTCTCTTCTAGAGAATTTAACTAATCTAACTGCAGAAGTAGATGTATATGGCCAAAGGTATGGTTGTATCATCAGACAACGCTACCAGCACAATTATATCATCCACTATCTTTCCATTTACATAGTCTTGGGTTTATTTTAGGTTGCATCTTTTATTTGGTTATATGTTCTGTTAAGTTTTACTGGTAGATTCAGAGTGGTTATTAATCTTGGCTCAGGTATGAGGTTGATAGTTATGATGACAAGGTAAACACATGGTTCAGCGACGCTATTGGACGTCATTGCACCTTTATGAGATGTTCAAGGTCCGAAAAACGTTCCTGCACATTTGCCGGCAACAATGGCCGCCTATGCAGGGATACTCGAAGCAAACTTAGTTTTGTGAATGAAGGACAGCTGCTACTAATATCTGAAGACAGTGTCTCTGATCTCAACAGGCGGCTTAGTTCAAGTATGCAATTTTCTTTCCATGTTCCCTGCTTATTGCATGACGACCAAAAATGCTCTAATTATTCATTCGAATGACCGAGGTGTTGATTGGTTGACATGGGCAGTACATAATATATAGTTGAATTTGCACATCAGTTACCTGAGACAACCTGATCTAAATATTTTCCAGGTAATAATGGAAATGGCAAGCAACGGGTTGTTGTGGATGCAATGAGATTTCGCCCCAACATTGTTATCTCTGGGTCCACGCCATATGATGAGGACAACTGGAGAAGACTTCACATTGGAGATGCCAATTTTACTGTTAAGTGTCCTTTTCCCTCTCAGAACCCATTGCCAGAAGCGATTTTGATAGTTCAATTAATCTTCCTTTGCCAGCACTTGGCAAACCCCCCCCCCCCCCCCCCCCCCCCCCTACTTTTTATTTTGCTGAACCGCTCATTTCTGTCTGATGGTTCATGCGCAGTCCATGGGAGGATGCAACCGTTGCCAGATGATCAACCTACAGCAGAATTCAGGACAGGTGGTCAAATCGAAGGAACCGTTGGCAACTTTAGCATCTTACAGACGAGAAAAGGTGAGTTGCTGTTAAACTACGAAGACGGCATGTGTGTACTGCTATGTGATTGACAACAAAATTATGTGGCCAGGGCAAGATTTTGTTTGGTGTCCTGTTGAACTATGAAGACGGCTTGGATGGGGAAGAGGAGATCGTCACAGAGAGATGGCTCCAAGTAGGGCAAGAAGTGCACCCTTCGACAGAGTGATTTTGTGTACATATTTGGTCTCAACGACTACATCGGAAAGATTCTACGTGGCCGTTGAGCCGCTACATACTGTAACATATGGAGATATGCAATTACATCAGTTGGAGCGTTTTAGTTAGGATCAATGTTGTGTGTAACAAATTTTTAAATGTATGTAATACTTTTTTACACATATAGGGCCTGTTTTTCAGAAAGGAAAAAAGGGAATGAAAAATGTAGTCAGAGACGGTTCAGATTTCAGTAGACAAAAAGGAACAGAAATGTAGTGGTACACAGCCGAATACATGTAAAAACCAAAGGACCACTACTTGTCATAAATTCATCATGGCCGAATTTGTCTGCAACTATTCAGTACACAAAAAAGGAACAGAAATTTCTATGTTTGATATATGCTGTGAACCTGAGCTCGCTGCTCAGCATGAGCAAGTCACAAGCTTCAACAGTATGGGAACAGGAAAAGACAGCCAAGTAACGTTTCTTACATTTTAATCCTCTATATCAACAGTTGATATTCATAGCAGGGTAGTACCTATAGCCTCTACCGTTTGTATACAACATCGCACCAGCGAGAAGGCAAAAGTTTAAGTGACAGGTATATGGCGAAGACAAAAACAAAGCATCAAGTTTGTTATCCGGATCAACTCTGCGCATCTTCAGAAGCTGGCGACTTAGTTATCGACATTGGATTGGGAACTCTGCCATTTATATTCAGCCTCCTCCTCTAGCAAGTTTCCTCTACATGGAACAAGTTTCCCCTGATAAGTTCCCTGCGTGAGAATCCTGATATTAGCAATGTGAACTATACAATGAGTTTCATAGTAACTAGCTTCATGCATTGACAAAAGGACCAATGCCAAATGTTGGTTCATGTCTGAAATAGGAACAAACCTTGGAGGGTTAGGTTCATCAGAGAGAACCCTCAACAACCTTTCCTCGAACGGTGTGGCGTGCCAGCTGACCTTTGAATCCTAACATCAGTGATAGCTTATTATAGTTAGCTCACAGAACCACAAGTTAAGGAACACATTAGATAAATTATAAGCAGTCAGTGTATACCTCCTTGTACTTGGTGATTGTGTTTGGAATGCCGTTGCCATCCCATGCCTTGTGTAACCCTGGAGTGGGATTCTCGACATCTGCGTTCATTCCAGAAGCTGCCGTAAAGACAGGACTCACTGTGAAAAGTGTGTGCTCATTGGGCAATTGGTCGGAAGCTGATGAACTGACAGCACCTTGATTCTCACTGTCTAGAGATGAAGGTTTAAGCCAGTGAGCCAGACTCAACGCCACATGCTTTTCATCCGAATTAGACTTCCGGTTGCTGGTTTGGCACATCAACTCCTCCGGAGAGAGAGTTTCTTTTTCTTGGTACAGAGCATTCTCATTGGGAAAACAGATTGGGGGAGATTTTAAAAATCCCACCTTAGCCACTGAGTTTGAATTGGTCTGCTGCTGTTTCTTGATATAGTCTGCTCCAAAATTTATCTGCTTAGGAGTATTCCACGGCAGCATTGGTGGGGAATATTCTGGCAGTTTCATCTGATGAACCTTGTTTTCTATGGGTCTCAGGACAGGATAGGCAAACTGTTTGCGGGTGCGCACGCGCTTTCTAGACATAGAAGACCCTGTTCGTGAAGTATAAATTGTTCCAGGTGTCTGCATATCGTCTGTGACAACCATAGGAGTTGGAAAGGGAGAACCACTGCAATCAGAAAACCTGCTTTTGATGCTCCAAAATGGTGACTTCTCTCTGAGAACTGATTCAACTTGTGGAACTTCAATTTCAGTCATCGAAGTATGATCGTCCTGGCATTTGAAGCTGAAAGGTTGACATATACATCAATTATATAATCTAATCGCAAGGATGTTAAACGATTTTCAGGCACTTATGAAAGTTGGGGCAGTTATTACCATTCTGATGAATTAAACTCAGATACTGATGTTCCTGCCGTTGCAAGTGCATTGATGGGCATATCATCAGACTGCATGTCCGAAAAGAAGGCATCAGAGAATGAAACTAATTACAATGTGATTTTATAGATACGTTCCCCACCTCATTAGTGGTTTCCAAATTAATTTCAGGTGAAACATTTTGGAGTTCAGACGGGGTTTGAGATATCGTGCGACATAATTTGAGGTAATCTGCCTTGGTCTCGGGTGAAACATTTTGGAGTTCAGACGGGGTTTGAAATATTGTGACACATAATTTGAGGTAATCTGCCTGGGTAGATTTAAGAGCCACATGAAAATTCAAGTGAGAGAATAAACTCATTGGACCTTGGAGTATATTTTAACAATTCAATATACATATTTCCCAGGGTATAAGAACGGCAGGTACTTGCCTGAATGTAAAAAGGAAACAAATGCAGAAGATAAAATTATAAAGAGTAAGACGTTCAGAATAAAATCTGCAGTAATGAGCTTTCCGAACAAGATAGGACTAGGAGCGATGAAAATTCTGTACTAAAACCATAGTATGTTCCAATGTTTAAAGCAGAACTATTATCAGCAAATGCGATGGTCAAATGGTCAAACTCATAAATTCATGAACTCCTGAAAACATCGGATCAATTGTATTGGCTACAGGACAACTAAAATGTAATTTTCACAGGATATTTTTTAGAACAATGCAAATGTACATACAGCTGTGGGAACATTAGCTATCCCAGCGACACATCTTCTATGTGCAGTCAAAAAGGAAACAGGTGGTTCTACATTTTACCAGAACATATCACAAGAATGATTGACCACATAACGACCTACTCCATGAAATTCCAGAACCATCCTATTCTGATTCATAGCATATAAGTACAGTCAACCAGCAACTAGCTATTTGCTGTGGTCATTTGAAAACATATACTAACTAAGGCTCATGGAAATATTTATGCCACAGATAGTAAATAAGGCAGCTGGAAAGCTAAAGGTAACACAGGCACAATCAAAACATTAGCCTTGATCAAACTAAGACGTGACAGTCACAATAATCGCACATCAATTCCCACTTGTATCAGCATCTTACTACATTTTATCCGAACATATCGAAAGAACGATTGACCATATACCACACCTAGATACTCCGTGGAATTCCAGAACCATCCTATTCAGTTAACATACAAGTACATTTAACCAGCAGCTAAATATTTGCAGTGCACTGTTGACAATATACACTAACCAAAGCATTTATTCATGGAAATTTGTATGCCGCAGCTAGCAGGTAAAGTGCGGTACTTTGTAAACTTGAATCTCTGGGTCTAAACTGTCCACATACGCCATGGGCCTCACGAGAGTACAGGCGGATCGAGGAGCTACGGGGTGACAGTCAGTCAGTCAGTCACAGTAATAATCACACAGCGATTCCCCACTCGTGTGATACAACAACAGGGAACAGAAGATCACTTGGGCGCTTAGCCGGTGCATACCTCTTGCCTGAGCTCCTCGTCAATGTCACGGCCACCTTCCGAATCCTCACGCGAGCCTCTGCTCCCTCCCAAACCTGAAACGACAACATCCGAACACGGAGCGACCACAGGGGTTAAGCGAAGCACCCCGTAGAATAGAAGTCCGAAATCGGATCGAGAAATGGAGGCTATCTAGTATCTATATAGCGCGCGGGAGCCGGAAGGGACGGACTACCTTTCTCCTCGTCCGAGAGCACCTCCCCGAGCCGATCCCTGTGCACCCGCGGGTCCTGCACGCACCCACGACGAACGCGGCAACAAACCATCAGCTATACTGGAAGCTAGGCACCTCGATCCGAAGCCCGAATCGAGCAGGTACGAGCTGGGTAGGGTTCCCCTTACCCGGTGGGCCGAGACGGGGGGGCTGGGGCGGAACCAGGAGAGGAAGCAGCCGTAGAGGACGGCGTCGAGGAAGGCCACGATCGCCCTCGCGATCGCCGCCGCGCACCCGCACATCGGGGGCTCCGCTCAGGGGGATTCCGCCGCTAGGGGCTCCGCGGTATCGGATGGAAGGGAAGGGGGGGACGGAGGCGTGGCCCTTTGAAATGGGGGAGGAAGAGGGGATGGATGTAGCCGTAGCGAAGCTCGGAGTCGGAGGGAGACGGGGGAGTGTTGATGGACCGGGCTCTGGGAGTCTCGGCCTAGTTTAGTTGCTAGCCCACGATTTTGTTATTACAGCCCACTTCCAACTGGGCTGTCTTGTGATGATGCCAATTAATCGCGAACTGGGTGATGTCACGTGACGTGGTTTGACCAGTGTGGTGTGGATTTGGCCGCGCGAGAGGAGTCGGCGATGGGAACGGAGGAAAAAATGTTTCCTCGACGCGGACTTTTCGAACGCCGCGAGGATTTCCTGCAGATTCCGGCGACAAAACTCACGCATAAAGTTGTGGCTGCTAAGCTAGGCACCGCCTCTTTGACATTTGCGGGAAGTGAAAAAAAAAAATGACGTGTGGATTAACCACTCCACGGTGAAATCTCCACCGAGAAACCGGCAAATTAATTTTGATCGCACGGTAGACCATCCATTTTCTCGAACGCGTAGTGTTGAGTTTTATGCTTCAACCAGTCGTTCATGCGCGTAGCAACGAGTTCGATCTGTACATGAAAATTAGGGTCGGCATGCCGTAGTGGACTGCGCGAAAGGCTTGGCCGTTGTTGCCCGTCATCGACAACTCCCGCAGGCTCGTTGCCCTACCATCGACCACAACATCGAAATTTTGAGTTAACATAACTTTCTTTATCGAAAAAATTCTCCCGAGCAATAGAGGCAAAATCTTTGCCCCATTCCACATTAACTAGGAAGAGTTTACGAGGTTAACACAGAAAAACAAAGGCCACGGAGCCATGGCCAAAAGAAAAGGTCTACTAACCCGGAATCATCTGCCCTAAGTGCTTTTGCGCCGGCCCTCACCCAGAGCACCGCATCGGACCTAAATGATGCTGACAATCGGGCCGCATTCCTCTCATTCAAAAGCTACTATGAAGAAAGAGAGAGGGTCGCCTTCTTGCGGGAACCGTGGGGGTGTGAGAAGCCATCCCACCAATCCTTGGTAGAGTTCTTGTTTAAAAAATATATACTTCCTCTATCCGAAAATAAGTGATTTTAATTTTTCTAAATTTGTATGTATCTATATACTAAAACATGTTTAAATATATACGAATCTAAACAAATGCAAGTCACTTATTTCTTGTCGGGGGTGCATTGTAGGGAGGCCAATCAAGTGTCGTAATTTCCATTGATAACCACCAAACACACTCGTACCAGCAGCGTGGTAAACAAAATGCATGCACAGACGGTTAATAGTTTCCTGTGAGCTTCCTGTTGGAATATTAGGCAATTTCCCCATGAGATTAATTACCGAAACCAAGATTATGTAAGCACTAGCAGATCCAAACACATGCATCCAAACAACCACATCTAGTAGATCTGAAAAACTAGCAAGTACTAGTGCATACAAAGATAAGAATATCACGTACAGGTTGACCGGGAAGGTCATCACCGCAGCAGCACCTTGGTCATTGTTGTTGTCGCCCATGGTGCTGATGAGGTCGTCGGTTGATGAAGAAGAACACGAACGGACGCGAGCAGTCGCGCTGAGACGCTCCCCAAAAACCTTATCGCCCGTCTCCCGGTGCAGGATCTCAACGGACGGGGTTTCGGAGGCCTGCTCTCCCGGACAGCAGTGCACGCAGCCGTCGAGATGGGGAAATCTAGAGAGCAACGCAGCAAAAGGAACACACATCGAGAGAAACAGAGAAAGGAACTCAATCCGTCTAGATCTGTCTGTCTCTCGCTCTATAAAGCCTGGGAGGTGAGCCGACCAAGTCGCCACGCGTTGGAAGACAAGGACACGCGTCAAACATGCACACGAATGTTGACACGTACCCAACAGCTAGTGCACCAAGCAAAAATTTAGTCTTCCACAAAACGAGTTTCTAACTCGAACTCGATTCACAAAACGCGACGCGCGTGCGGGCGAGGCGGGAGGGGGGGAGGAGGAGGAGGAGGAGGAGTGCGCGTGGACTCCTTCTCTTCTCATTCACTTAGTGGGAGTGAAACAGCTCACCTTATAAGCTGGTCCAACTCTCTCCCAACTAGCAATGTAGGACTAAACTTTGTCTCCCACAGAGCTCTCAAGCTGCCATAGTAGATGTGCCTTGAGATTTCAGGATTTATTAGACTAGATGGGCTGCCTACATGGGCCGCAGCCTATATAAATCTAACAATCCCCCACCAGATCTTAGAGGCACATTATATGGCACATCAGTTCCAATCACTGTTTAATATACCTGCAGTTCAGTGGAGACTGTTAAGTTGAACTTCCACCTAGACAAAGAGATACGCTTACTACAACTGAACAATGGACTATGCCTTGAATTGCCAGTCTTGCGCAGCAAGTTTCACTCAATGTCGTTACCAGTACTTGGCTGCCATAGGCTACCCCTCGGGTGGAGCTTATAAGTCATACTCCTCGGCCTTTCATGAGCTTCCTAGAGATCACCCAAATCTCATACACCGTGACCAGCAGTGTGGCTCATATAGGTGTGTTCTTTCAAGATCGCTCTGTAGGACAGCGTCTTTGTTCCCAAGGAGACAGTCAGAACACATTAAGATGTAATCAACCTTCCTTACAGAATACCATGAGAGAATTGCATCTGCAACGGAGTGGGAGTTTTGAAAGTTTCTCTCAACTCAGTTGTTTTGGTTTGTTTTCCCAGGTCCTAATTCACGGGATCTCCGATCACATAGGTTGGGTTACCCCTTGACAGCTCACGTGGGTCTCAAACCCATCTCCCTCGATGCATTTTCTATCAAATTTCTTGATAGTCCTTTTGTAAAAGGATCTGCCAGATTCTTAGCCGTTTGGACATAATCCAAAGCTATAACTCCGGAGTTTCTCAGCTTTTCTGACAGACTTCAGTCTTCTCTTGACATGTCTTGAACTCTTCATATTGTCCTTAGAACTGTTCACTTTGACAATCACAGTTTGGTTGTCACAGTTCATAAGGATTGCCGGTATTGGTTTTTCAACCATAGGAAAATCTGTTAAGAGTTCACGAAGCCATTCTGCTTCAACAGTCGCAGTATCTAATGCTGTGAGTTCTACTTCCATAGTTGACCTCGTTAAGATGGTCTGCTTGTAAGACTTTCATGAAACAGTGCCACCACCAAGAGTGAATATATATCCACTTGTGGCCTTTATCTCATCAGCATCTGATATCCAGTTTGAATCACTATACCCTTCAAGTACTCTAGGATACCCCGTATAATGAATTCCATAGCTCAGGGTTCCCTTTAGATAGCGCATTACTCTCTCAAGAGCATGCCAATGATCATCTCCCGGGTTGGCCACAAACCGTCTGAGTTTGCTCACAGCAAACGAGATGTCAGGCCTCGTAGAGCAAGCTAAATACATAAGTGAGCCAATAATCTGAGAGTATCTCAACTGATCTCTAGTTGCCTTTTGATTCTTTCGAAGCAAAACACTAGGATCATAAGGTGTGGGAGAGGATTTGCAATCATCATATCCAAATCTGCTCAACACCTTCTCTACATAATGTGATTGCACAAGTGTAATCCCATTATTCTCATCTCTCAGTAGCTTGATGTTTAAGATAACATCAGCTTCTCCAAGATCCTTCATCTCAAAACATTGAGACAAGAAGGTTTTGACCTCATTAATCACTTTGAGACTTGTCCCAAAAATTAGTATGTCATCTACATACAGACATAGGACAACTCCCTCACCCCCACCATGGCGGTAGTACACACATTTGTCGGCTTCATTTACAACAAAGCCCACATATGTCAAAGTTCTTTCAAACTTCTCATGCCATTGCTTGGGAGCTTGTTTGAGGCCATACAAAGATTTCTTCAATTTACACACCTTTCTCTCTTGACCTTCTAGTACAAAACCATCAGGCTGTTCCATGTAAATTTCCTCGTCCAACTCTCCATTTAGGAAAGCCGTCTTAACGTCCATCTGATGAACGAGAAGACCGTGAGAGGCAGCCACTGATAGTAGTACTCGAATTGTGGTCAATCTCGCCACAAGTGAGTAAGTATCAAAGAAATCTCCGCCTTCCTTTTGGGTATAGCCTTTAGCCACAAGCCGAGCGTTGTACTTTTCAATAGTACCATTAGCCCTAAACTTCTTCTTACATACCCATTTACATCCTACAGGTTTGCACCCATACGGACGTTCAGATATCTCCCAGGTTCCATTAGCCAAGATGGAATCCATCTCGCTTTGAACTGCTTCCTTCCAGTAGTATGCATCCACAGATGCAAGAGCTTCTGAAATGGTAGTGGGAGTGTCATCCACTAGGTACACAATGAAATCATTACCAAAAGACCTTGAGATCCTTTGTCTCTTACTCCTTGTGGGAGCTTCATTGTCATCCTCATCCGAATCTGAACTCACATCATCTGATTGTTCATCAGTCTCTATGGGAGTTTCAGGTTCAGAAACTGGATCATATTCCTTATTAGATATGCTAGGAATATCTCTCATAGGAAATATTGTTGGGTCCGCAGCATAGAAAACAAAAAATTTCCTACGGTGTGAACTACACGCCAAGATCTATCTACTAGGTACAAAGCAACGGGTGGACATACATCCAATGAGAACTTACCCTCGAAGACAACAAGTTTTGTTAACGAGTAGGAACTCGTGGTTGATGTAGTCGTACACTTGCCGATCTCAAGATCGTGAGGAAGTCCGAGCGCCCCAACTCAGCAGCGCATCCGCACTCGCACACACGTTCAAGCCACCAGACAACCTCCACCTCCTCGCTCCAGCGATCCAGCGGAAGAAGCAACTCCTTCCAGACGAAATGCCACGGGAACATGTATCTCGCTAATCCGAGACCATGGGGGAATAATTCTAGAGGGGGAGAGAGATCCTTCACAAGGAGGTGTGAGGATGAAGGAGGGAATGGGTGGCCTTTTATAGGAGGAGGGGGGTGCCCCCTCTCTCCATGGCCGGCGCATGGGGGGGTGACCCCTCACATCCCCCATTCATGTGGTGGTAACCCCTCCACATTAAAATGCCTCTTCACATTCCCTTTTAAAGTCTCCACTTTAAATGCATTAAATTTCTCCCATTTAATAAAAATCTTTTTATTAAATTTATTCAGAATTTTGTTAATTACTTTAATTAACAAACATTCGCATATAGCCCCTTGCAATATTTCAATATCACATGCAGAACCACTTTCTGCAATTTCACCCGAAACAATTTCTGGTTTCTATTGAAACAATTCATGCGCTTTGCAATTCTTTCATCTGAAACATATGTGCTCCAAAATGGTGTCCGGTAACTGTTAAGTGTGCCACCCTACGGTTCGTGAATAATGCAGACATGATCGAGACCCTTGTCCGATCAATAATCAGCAGCGGGACCTAGAGATCCGTACTGACTCCTACACATTCAACGATGACTTCTGTGATCGTGAGAACCTTTAACGCTTGTAACTAAATCCCTTTGTCTCTCGATATATTACATGTCCGAGATTCGATCATCGGTATCTCCATACCTAGTTTGATCTCGTTACCGACATGCACTCTTTTCTCGTTCCCGTGATATAACATTCTAGTGATCACATCACTTGCTTGCAAGCTATCTTAATGTGATATCACCGAGAGGGCCCAAAGTATATCTATCCATCATCTGGATTGACAAATTCCACTCTTGATCCATGAGCCTCAACATAACACCTTCGTAGTACTGAACCCATCTTTATAGTTACCCTGTTACGGTGTGACGTTTGATGTTATCAAGATTGACATGGGTATACCCTACAGGTACTCGAGCTTGGTATATACGGTCTAAATACGTACAGGCCTATGGTGTCGCCAAGGCCCAGATGAAAGGACTCAAGTAGCCTGCGGACTCTCGATTGCTTGAAGGACAAGAAGAGGCTAAAGATAGAAAGTTTGAAGGGAAAAACCCTAACTTGTAACCGACTTGACCTGCTACCCGAGACCCATCCTATCTATATAAAGGCTAGGAGGGGCGGCAAGAAGGACACACGCAACCCTAGTTTCCACATCCCTCGCCAGATTGCATCTGCGCACCATTGTAACTTTCGACTCCTTCGATAATTCCACGAGCAGACAAGCAGGAGTAGGGACCTCTACGAGGCCTGAACCTGGGTAAATCCTTTGTCCCCTGTGTGCTTGTTTGCTAGCCGATAGATGTCTCCAGTGCTCCCTCCTTTTCCAAAAGCTAAGTCCATAACAATGGGCATTGATGAGTTAAACCCTCGTCAATTGGAGCCGTCTGTGGGATCTGGGAGTGCTGATGTTGCGGCTTCTTCGACCCCATCAACTGCGATCTACAACTCCGCAACAGCGGAGATTCACCAGCTCTTCGGCGCCTTCGACTTCACCGTTCATACGCCGGCCACCCGCCCGGCCTTTGAATCCGTGGGCGATGGAATTAGCCTGGCGATTGGGAGCTTCCGCTTCCAAGTTGGTCAGATGGGCACGCTTCGCATGCCTGATCAACCGACATCACCGGCGATTGCCCCGGCATCATGGTTCCCTCCATCGATCGGCATCCTCAACGAGCTTAATGCTCCGGTGGCAGTCGGGAACACGATCAGTGACAGCAGTCGCGACTCCGATCTGAGCGATCTGGCCATAGAAGATGGAACCTACGGTTCCGAATCTGAAAGTTGTGGAAGCAACAGCTTCCCGAATCACTTCATGTGCGCTGTCATTAACGCAGGCGACACCTCCGCCAATCACGGCAACGGTGGTAACACCAGCAATGGCACTGATCCACCTAACGGTGGCAATGGTGGCAACGGCGGTAACGGCGCCAACGGGGGAGCAGTCGAACCTCCCAGCATAATCAATGAGCAAACCGGCGAACGCGTCGTAATCAGGCTCAACGAGCAAGAGTGGGAGCGCTGCCGCGAAGCCCTACGAGGTGCACCTCTACCCCTTGGGTCCCCGCAGAAACTGCTGATGGGTTACCACTGGCTCCTAAAAGAAGAATTCACGCGCCAAAAACAAGCAATCGCGCAACTTGAGGCGCGTAAAAAGGCGGCGGACGAGTCAAGCCTTCGTCGCGCTGGGCTCTCCTCCTACGGAGGATGCTCCTCACGAGGCAACGAGTACCTCGCCAAGAAGAGGCAGTCGTGAATGGCTCACCTCACCGAACAAGAGCGCATAAACGCCGCGAAAGTCCTCAACTTCGGCTCTATGATAGTCGACACGAGAGGCAACGTGGTCCCCAGGACGCCGCAGGCTGCGGTGACAGCAGCCACCATGTACCTCCTCAACAACCAGCCACCGGCTGGAGATCCCCGAACTGCCATGCACCGATCTACGATCGCGGGTTTGGGGCTAATCGAAGCCGCCCTCGACAAGGAGCCGGTACCAGACCCAAAAAAGGGCAAAGCGCTAGCGAAGCGCTACTCCTCGCCCTCATCTAGCGATGACAGTCACGACCTGTCTCGACACCGTCGCTCACGGCGACACTATCGCGACTACGATATGTGCAACGACCTCACGCAACGCAAGATCGACAAGTCAAGGGCACAACGTGCTCGGTTGACTGACTCAGAAGAGGAAGATGGGGAGCTCTGCGGCGCCAAATGCTTCAGCAGATCCATTAGGCAGAAGCGAATGCCTAAAGGGTTTAAACTTCCGTCGGAGAATCCGAAATTCGACGGTCTACAAGACCCTAAAATCTGGCTAGAGGATCACATCTCCTCCATCAGGCTCCACGGAGGCAGTCGAAGTACTGCCATGTAATGTTTGCAGCTACAGCTGCAAGGCGCCGCCCGAGCATGGCTCAATAACCTCCCACGCGGATCCATTCGCAATTGGGATGAGCTGGTTTACAGCTTCGTGCGCAACTTTAAGGGCACGTACAAACGGCCCGCATCAATCGAAGAACTGAGATGCTGCCAGCAAAGATCTGGCGAATCGCTGCGCTCATATATCCAAAGGTGGTCCATCATCAAGAACTCTGCGGAAAATATCTCGGAGGACCGCGCGATTGATGCATTCAACGGTGGCGTCCGCCGCCTAGAGCTCAGGGAGGAGCTGGGCCGCTCGAAGCCTCAGACCATCGACCACCTGATGGAGATCGCAAATCGGTGGGCTGATGGAGAAGATTCGGTGAAGAACCGTGCTCATTCCGACGAGGAGGCGGAACTCGAACGCAGACGCGACCGCCGGGGCAAACGTCGCATGCATATCTACGACGATCGCGACGACGTCAACATGGTCGCAGCCAGCTACGCTGATAGACGCGACGACAACCGCAACAGCGGATACCGCGGTGGTGGATACCGCGACTCCGGGAAAACCACGCAAGTGTGGCAACGCCGCACTCGCGACGAAGCACCCGCGACCTCCATCGAGGACAAACTGTCCGGGCCATGCACGGTACACTTCTACATCGACAAGCATGACGACAAGAGAAAGTCCAGCCACCTCCTCAAGGACTGCCACGAGTTCCTCAAGCTACACGAGGGATTGGTTCGGATGAACCGCAACGCAGTCGAAAGAGGCTACGGAGCCGCTCCAGGCGCCGTGGCACATGGCGCACCGCCACCACCACCTGGGCCAGCCCCGAACGGAGCTGCACCAGACCAGCACCACGGAGGAGAACCGTACCCACGGGCCATGGGTACCATGATGATCCAAAAGGGGCGCCCCTCCAACAGGGTGCAGAAAGCTATCACTCGCCAAGTCAACTTGGCCATGCACTCGCCACTATCCACCACTGAGTACCTCAGTGGCAGTGAGTCGTGCATTACCTTCGATAAACGCGACCACCC
Source organism: Avena eriantha (assembly GCA_910589775.1). NCBI lineage: Eukaryota > Viridiplantae > Streptophyta > Magnoliopsida > Poales > Poaceae > Avena > Avena eriantha. The sequence continues at coordinate 530,154,958 of OU342741.1, forward strand.
GCCTCAAGTACCTCGCCCAGGTCATTGCCCCCTCGTACTCGAGGCGCAAATTGGAGGCTTCGACATGAGTCGCGTCTTCATGGATGGCGGAAGCGGCATCAACCTCATATTCGCGAGTACCTTGTGAGCAATGAGGATCCCTCTAACCTGCTTGGAGGCATCGGACACAACGTTCCACGACATCATCCCAGGGAAAAGCGTATACCCCCTGGGAAAAATCAACCTCGATGTCATATTCGGCACGCCAGAGAACTTCCGGTGCGAGCGCATTGACTTTGAGGTCGTCGACTGGCCCTCACAATACCACTGCATCCTCGGACGCGTCGCGTTCGCTAGGTTCATGGCGGTACCCCACTACGCCTACCTACAGATGAAAATGCCAGGTCCCAACGGCGTTATCACGATCAACGGGAGCTTTGAGCGATCTGACAGTTGCGATAGGGAATTCAACAGAATCTCCCAGTCCTTCGGCATGCAGGAAGAGCTCGCGCGATTGAAGGAAACGACAGACAACAGTCTGCCTCCCCTGAGTAGGCCAAGCTCACCTGATCTCTCCTTCGACTCATCTATGCACACAAAGAAGGTGTAGGTCCATCCGACAGATCCCGCAAAAACGACCCTCATCGCCAACGACTTGAGTCCCGCATAGGAACTCGCGCTCGTCGAATTCCTCCGTGTGCACTGGGAAATTTTTGCCTGGTGTCCTACGGACATGCCAAGAGTTCCTAGGGAATTCGCCGAGCATGCACTCAACATCAACCCCGACGCAAGGCCAGTCAAGCAAACAATCAGGCGACTGTCTGAGCCACGAGCGCAGGCAGTCGGAATGGAGATCAACAGGCTCCTCGAGGCCAAATTCATACGTGAGATCAAGGAAAGCACTTGGCTCGCCAATACAGTGCTGGTGCCAAAAAAGGACACGGATATCCTACGGATGTGCGTGGACTTCACTTCTTTAAACAAGCACTGCCCAAAAGATCACTTCCCGCTACCACGGATCGATTAAATCATCGACTCCACCGCTGGATGCGAGCGCCTCTGCTTCCTTGATGCCTACTCAGGCTATAACCAAATTCGAATGAAGGAGGAAGACCAGGAGAAGACCGCGTTTACAACGCCCTTCGGTGTGTTCTGCTACAACACAATGCCCTTCGGGCTAAAAAACGCGGGAGCCACCTACAGGCGGTGCATGCAGGCTTGCCTCAAGGAGCAGCTGGGTCGCAACATCCAAGTCTATGTCGACGACATAGTGATAAAAACCAAGGAGGAAGCCTCTCTAATCGACGACTTGCGCGAAACATTCGCCAATCTCGATCGTTACCGGATTAAGCTCAATCCGGACAAATGCGCCTTCGGCGTACCATATGGGCAGCTGCTCGGGTATCCCATCTCCGCGAGAGGGATTGAGGCAAACCCGAAAAAGATAAAGGCCATAATGGACATGGAGAAGCCAAAGAACATAAGAGGCGTCCAGCAACTGGCCGGACGAACCGCGGCCCTCAGTCGATTTATCAGTCGAATGGGAGAAAAGGCACTGCCCTTCTATCAGCTCCTCCACAAAGCTGACAAATTCGAGTGGACCAATGAAGCGCAAGAAGCATTCGAAGATCTCAAGCGCCTGTTATCCACCTCGCCAGTATTGGTGACTCCACGAGAAAGGGAACCACTACTGCTGTACATCTCCGCTACCAACCAAGTGGTTAGCACAGTGCTCGTCGTCGAGCGGTCAGAGGAAAACAAGGTCCATGGCGTACAACTCCCGGTATAGTACCTCAGCGAGGTCCTCACGCCAACAAAAGAGCGGTACCCGCACTACCAGAAGCTAGCGTACGGTGTCTTCATGACCGCCCAGCAACTGCGCCATTACTTCCAGGAACACCCAATCGTGGTAGTCAGCGACGCCCCATTAGGACATATCCTCAATAACCCCGACGCCACGGGACGAGTCACGCTTTGGGGAATCGAACTGTCTCCACGAGACATCACATACGAAAAGCGCGACGCAATCAAGTCGCAAGTTCTCCCTGACTTCCTCGTGCATTGGATGGAAAACCAACTCCCGAACAAGCCATATATGTCCTACCTCTGGACCATGCACTTCGACGGATCCAAACGGAAAGATGGAGCAGGAGCAGGTGTCATACTGACATCACCTCAAGGGGACAAGCTGAAATACATCCTGCGAATGCAGTTCACAGCCTCAAACAACGAGGCTGAATACGAGGCCCTGTTGCACGGGATGAGGATGGCAAAAGCCTGCGGCGCAAAGAGGCTCATCATATATGGCGACTCCAAGCTGGTCGTCAACCAAACAATGCACGAGTGCGACGCACTGAATGACAACATGATCGCATACCGTGACCTCTACGATACACTCGAGAGAGACTTTGATGGTTGTGAGTTGCGACATGTAGGTAGCGAAAGCAACGAGGAGGCGGACGCACTCGCCAACATAGGCTCTACCTGCGCCCCCATACCACCTGGGGTATTTCTCGAGCGCATCTGCGAACGCTCCATCAAGCCAAAGGCCGCAGAGAAGAAAACAAGCGCAGCAACAGACTCGGGGGCTACGCCACCCAATGAGCCAATAGCACTCGATGACTTGGAGCCAGACACAGGACTCGAAGGACCAATGAGCGTCATGATGATCAAACAATCCTGGACGCAGCAGTACATTACGTACCTCCTCAGCAAGCGCCTACCGGATGACCCGACAGATGCACGGCACATCGAGCGACGCTCCAAGGCATTCGCCGTTATCAACGGCGAACTGTATAAACGCAGCATCACAGGTGTGTTACAACGATGCGTCTCCCTGGCCGATGGAAGAGCAGTCCTCCTCGACATCCATGAAGGGACTTGCAGACACCACACCGGCAGTCACGCCCTCGTTGCCAAAGCTCTACGAGCTGGATTTTACTGGCCCATAGCCATGCGCGACACCAAGGACATAGTCCAAAAGTGCAACGCTTGTCAGCGATTCGCGGATAAGCCACACGCACCAGGCGCAGAACTACGGCCTATTCCATTGGCCTGGCCCTTCGCACAATGGGGGCTCGACATGGTAGGCAAGCTCCCAAGGTCCTCGCAAGGAGGCTACGTCTACCTTTTGGTTGTAGTCGACAAGTTCACCAAGTGGATTGAGGCCATGCCAGTGACCAAGCAATCAGGTCACAGCGCGGTCAAGTTCTTCGAGTCCATCGTCTACCACTTTGGCGTGCCGCACAGCATCATCACTGACAACGGGACAAACCTCAAATCCAAAGAGTTCCAAGAATTCTGCGGAAACCTGGGGATCAACATCAGTTACGCCTTAGTCGCGCATCCACAGACCAATGGTCAGGTGGAAAAAGCAAACGGGCTCGTCTGTAGCGGCATCAAGAAGCGACTCCTTCGACCACTCGAACAAGCCGCGGATTGCTAGCCAGATGAGCTCCAATCCATACTTTGGAGCCTACGTACAACTCCAAACAGCGCCACGGGCTACACGCCATTCTTTATGGTGCACGGAGCAGAAGCAGTACTACCCGCCGAAGTGAGGTACAAGGCGCCACGCATAGTCGCTTACAGCAAACAAGAGTCATCTCTTGCACTCAAAGACTCCGTAGACCTCCTCGACGAGGCAAGAGAAATCGCCGCAGAAAGATCCACGATCTACCAGCAGAACCTGCGCAACTACCACAGTAGAAGGCTTCGCCCCAGATCCTTCGTCGAAGGTGACCTAGTCCTGCGACTGAAGCAGAAGGGGCATCTCAAGCTCGAGTCCCCCTGGGAAGGACCGCACGTGATTACAGAAGTAATCCCAGGTGGCGCCTATCGACTTCAAGACTTAGAGACAGGAGTCGCATACTCCAACCCTTGGAACGTAGCACAGCTGCGACGCTTCTATCCCTAGCTATTTTTACTTTTACATCGCAAATAAGGCTACTCAGCCACACATTGTACCTCGTACTGTTCTTCAAGTAAATAAAAGCTAAGTGCCCCAAAACTCTGTGTTTTCTTTTCACTTCTGTCAATTTTATACTCGGGGGCTACGCCACCCTACATACATCTGTTCTTCGAACCAATAAACGCGATATCCTGAGTAGCTGGCACATCAATCAAACCCCTTAACGCAAACTCAACCCAGCTGCAACGCACCTGGCAGGTTGACAAAGGGATGGCCAGGCTAACGAAAAGGACTCGCATAGTCCAACGCACCTCACGCCAACAAAGCTGTTTATACACATTCAGCAATAAAATATCTACAACCTATACATAAACTTTACAACACAAATACACTTATGTGCAGGATACAAATCTGGCTACTGCTACAACAGAAGAACATTGGTTTGTTCCTCAAAGAAGTCGACAATCTCCTCTGCTGGACGGTCCACCGCCTGATAGTGCGGCACCATATTCCAAGCAGATCCGGCTGGCGTCGCTGGCAGACCGGAAGCTACGGCGGCGACATCCACGTCAGGCCTGTGCAATCGCACCATCGAGAGGGCAGCCTTGGCACCAGCCACCAACTGCTGCCTCACGCACTCGCGAACAGTGGACATATCTTGAAATTTGGCCAGAAGAGCCAACAGGCTTGATGGAGTGTCATCTAACGGGAACATCGCCCGATAGATGTTCTTCAAACACGACTACGACTTCTTCAAGAAGACCAGCACTCGCGAGGCGCGATCCTGCAGGGTCGCCAATGCAGTCGCACGATCATGATCTACCCAGAAGTATCCACTCTCTTGAAGTTGCTCCTGGGTGAGATCATGAAGGCGGATGGCAATCCTATCCTTCTCCTCCTGCGGATGGCGCGTGCGAACAACTACACGAATCAGCACCAATAGCATGAGTACGACGTACCGCTGCGACTAACTACAAAGGAGAAGATGAGGACGAGCAAACTAACACTTAAACTGGTCGCCCAGCTGCGTAACCTCACCAAGCAGATATTGCTCACGGGCGGTGGCTTTTTACGCCTTAGACTTCCACACGTCTGCGTTACCGCGGATCAGGGGCAACTCACGCTCCAGCTGCTTCACGCGGTCACGAAGTCGCGACAGCAAGGACAGCTCCTCTACCCTAGAATGCGGTGGTGCCACTGTCTCATCAAGAGATGGCGAGTCCTGGGTTCCCCCCACGGGACCACTCAATGTGCCCTACCACAAGTCAAGACAGAAGCAAATAAGGCGACCAAATTAATACAAAGGTAAGGGGAATAGGTGCATTCAAGATAAGCATAAATATTCACAAACACACTCGCCAGCAGGCATGTTCTTAGACCAAAAGGACAATTCATCATCTATTACAAAAGCTAACTACGGAGCAGCTGGCTTCTTCGACTTCGACGCCTTCGGGGGCTTCATCAAGTCTGTGGCAGTATCAGACGCCACCGACTTTCCGCCTGCCCCTGAGGCCGAAGCTTTCGCCGCCTTCTTAGCGCGTTGGAGCTCCTCAGAATACTTGGCAACGGTATTTATCAAGGAATGGCCATATTTGGCACAGGCAGTCGCAAAGGGAGCAAAGACTACCTGCTGACCATCCGTGCCAATAGGCATCGCCTTCAAAACCGCAGAGGGATCTATCTCGACTCCGTGGGCTTGCACCATGGCGAGTGACATGGTCGCGCCAGCCGCGCGGAGGGAGTTCTTGTAGGTGGCAGGCACACCCCCGGCAAGTGACTCCACCAGCTTATCCATATTATCGACCAGCTCCGCCTTTGGCATCAACTCCTCCCGGAGGCGACTGAGGGTGACCTTGGCCTTGGGCAATGTATCTTGGATGGCGGCGCTTCGGTCCTCGACTGCAGACACCGCGCCTGCCAGAGCATCATCACGACGCAGGGCATGCGGGTCAAAACTCAAGTCGCCAGCATCTACACAGAAAACACACACATGGATCAAACTTCTAGCGCCACCGGCAAAACTCTAGATGCAGAAAGGAACAGCAATAAAAACATCTACCGGCAAAGGTACCTGAGAGGGCCTTGGCGACTAAGAACAGTTGCTCTTCGAACAACTTTTCCCTGGCCGCAAAGGAGGCACGCAGATCCTCTTCACGTTTCTGGGCATCAATGAGCCGCGATTGCCTCGTCGCGCCCCTTCACAGCTGCGGCTAATGTCTTCTCCAAGGTGGTGACGTTGCGCAGTATGGCGTTATGCTCAGCTACATGGCAGTCAAAAATTGACTATCAGTTGATTATACCAAAAAGATAGAAGACGAAAAGAATAAGTGTAGAACACTCACTTTCGACAACGCAATGACGCGTCTCCAGCATTGCATGCTGACGACCCATCGCCATCACCTGCTCCGCCACTTGCGCGGCTTCCTTTACAAGGAGTTGTTGCACAAAACAAGGAATCAGAGAGGACAACAGAAGGCGTTGACTGCCACGCTAAAAAAGAAAGAAAGATGTACTTACATGGTCCTCTAGGGACTCCGAAGAAGTTTGCTGAACCGTCATCCGAGCAACTATTCGATGCTCCCCTACGTGAGGAGAGCTCGAAGAATTGTGCCTGGAGTGGGCCGCCGCCGGAGGAGAAGGAGCGCGCTCGACCTCTACTTTGGCCCTTGAGGTTGCGACTCCAGATTCCTTCACAAACTCGACGTCGCCAGAAGATGACGACGCCTCTTGGCTACAAGACCAAATTCACACTGAGAAAAGGAAAACTCCAGGGCAAAGCCAACAAGAAGAAAACAGAAAAGAACTAGTGAACTCGCAAATTTACCAGTCAAAATTGTCAAGATTAAACGTGGCCTCCGCCGATTCTGACGAAGACTCCTTCGGCAATCGCATATTCTTGTGAGAAGATGGTGCCATAGCCCTCACAGGAACAGCGGGAATTGGTGACTCCGCGCCAGCAGCTGTGCCTTCTGGAGTTGAAGGAGTCGACGCATCGGAGTCCTTGCTGTGCGAACGCTTGCGAGTATTCGGGCTCTCGGACTCGGGGGCTTCCTCTTCCACATCAGAAGGGACAGTCGACTCAAACTCGTCCTCTTCCAAAGCTTCGCGAGGAATAATACCCTCAGGGAGAGGAGGCATATAAGGCGACACCGCCCAATCCTACATACAGATAGTGAAGATCAGCAAACAGAACAGGTAAGCAATAGAAAACGCAATCGCGAAAGTAAGCTACTGCGTAGCACAACTGTACCTCAGGAGGAGGATTCGAAGCATCGAAATGAGGGACGACCGGCTCATTCGGAAGCACATCCTTGAAGGTGTACTTCGTGACCAGTCGCACCCTCTTATCTACCTCACTCGCGGACATGCCATCGACAGACATGCGAGTGGCATCATCAGCGCCACCCCATTGAAACATGGGATGGACTCTGGCCTGGAGAGGCTGGACGCGACGACGCAGCCAAGTCCTGACAAGGGCGCAGCCTCCCTCTTCCGCGCCTATGCGACTCTCGAGGTCGCAGACGCGTTGATATAGCACGTCTATCTCCGCGAGTTCGGAGGGCATGATCACGTTCTTCCAAGAACGCATCTTCTTGCAGGGAGTCGCAGGATCGAAAGGCGTGAGTCCAAAGTGCTCGTCCTTGGCCTTCTGGTCGCGAACATAGAACCATTTGTCCCTCCATCCCTAGACGGACTTGGCGAGCTTGATGTCGAAGTAGGTGGCGGATGGGTCGACATGGATTCCACAACCACCTACGTCGTAAACTAGAGAGCTAGATGCGGACTGACGCTTCAGTTTAAATAAGCGCTTGAAAAGGCCAAAGGGTGGCTCGATTCCGAGCCAGCACTCGCAAAGAGTGATGAAGCAGGTGATGTGGAGAATTGAATTTGGGGACAGCTGATGGAGCTGGAGCCCGTAGAAACAAAGGAGACCCCGAAGAAAGGGGTGGAGAGGCAAAGAAAGACCGCGAATGACTAATGCAAGAAACATCACTTGAAAACCGGCGGGACGCACAGGAATGGTCTCACCGCTGGGGACGCGCGCATCGGCGATTGCTGCAGAAATAACTCCGTCTTGGCGAAGAAGACGGAGATCTGAAGCCTTGATGATAGAAGGACGCCATGCGCCATTGGTCACGCGGGTGCCCGCGACCTTCTTTTTCCCGCCGGCGGCGGCACTGGTGCCCGCAGCAGCAGGGCCACCCTTCTTCTTCGTCGCGGCAACGGTGGCCGCAGATTCAGCGGCAGCACCTCCTTTCTTCTTTACCATTGCGCAGCGGCGATGAGAGCGCAGGAAATAACTTGGAAACGAGCGGAGGTGGTCCAAAACTGAGGAGGAGATGAGCGCAGGGAAAAGTAGATGAGCAGCAGCAATGGCGATGGCAGCGAGGAAGAAAAGAGCGCAGATGGAAAATTACCGTCGTAGCACCACTACTTAACCCCTAGGAGATGCAATCCAACGGCTCACAAAAACCCTATTGTACGCGTGGCACGCATCGCGCTCGACACGTGGAGAAGAGGAAGCGCGAACCGTTCCTCCACTGCTCCCATTACGTGCGGAAATCGAGGAGGCACAGTTTATAATAAGATTACGCATGCCCAGTCAAATCAAAGTCAGAAAATGGGACCCACCGCTCGTCACGTCACGTCAAAATCGCTCACGCGGGAAACTGAGGTGATGCAAGCATAAGCACTGACGTCATCAAAAGCTATGCAGTGGAAAACTTCGACTACTTTAGTCCTTGCTAGAGTCTTCGACTCCACCAAGCACTCGGGGATACTCCCATAGGGAGCGCTGGCCGCGCACCCTATGATTTTTCTTTTCTTATTGCAGGGATACATGCAATCACAATCAAACCCAACCACTCGAAACACGATTCGACTATGGACGTGGGTTACTCCCATAGGGAACGCCGGAAGCAATTACGACTGAAACAAGCAAGCAAAAGACGACAGCAGTCGCAAAACGTGTTTTAGTGTCTGCCTAAGTCTTCGACTGAAACAAACAAGCAAAGACGGCATCAATCGCAAAATTTCTTTAGTCCCTGCCTGAGTCTTTGACTCAACCAGGCACTCGGGGGCTACTCCCATAGGAAGCGCTGGTCGCGCACCCTATGATTATTTGCACAAAAGCTGTGTGTTGATTACATCCGCACTCGTAGACCATGGCGACACCGCCTCATAATTTTCGCTACAAAGAGACTACGTCTCCTGGGTCGCCCCAATCATCTCCGCGATGATAAAATTCGGATGCCGCGCTTACAGCGTGAAGGTAAGACCTGAATAAAGGCCTGGCAACGCATTTAACTGTGCACTACCAGAAATATATCCGTGCCTGCAGGCACGATGAACATGCATTGACAGACGCGTCAAGTGCTCACACCCATATAACTGGAATTCGACTCCTGTAAGACCTCCGCGGCCTGAGTCGAATTACGCCAGCACTTTTCCGGATTCAAGTCCGGGGACTCGGGTTCGAGTAGATTGCGTTGTGTCACCCTAAGGTGGTTAACTGATACCGATACTTCAGTTATATTAGGCACGTATATCAACAATCCCTATGACATAAATGAAAGCAGTCGAAAATGTACTCATTCAGGCACTCGAAAACCTCAAAAGTACCTAGTCGAATCTGTGATTCCACTGGATACTCGGGGGCTACTGACATGGGTATACCCTACAGGTACTCGAGCTTGGTATATACGGTCTAAATACGTACAGGCCCAAGGTGTCGCCAAGGCCCAGATGAAAGGACTCAAGTAGCCTGCGGACTCTCGATTGCTTGAAGGACAAGAAGAAGCTAAAGATAGAAAGTTTGAAGGGAAAAACCCTAACTTGTAACTGACTTGACCTGCTACCCTAGACCCAGCCTATCTATATAAAGGCTAGGAGGGGGAGGCAAGAAGGACACACGCAACCCTAGTTTCCACATCCCTCGGTAGATTGCATCTGCGCACCATTGTAACTTTTGACTCCTTCGATAATTCCACGAGCAGACAAGCAGGAGTAGGGACCTCTACGAGGCCTGAACCTGGGTAAATCCTTTGTCCCCTGTGTGCTTGTTTGCTAGCCGATAGATGTCTCCAGCGCTCCCTCCTTCTCCAAAACCCAAGTCCATAACAATGGGCATTGATGAGTTAAACCCTCGTCAAAGATACTCTTCTGGTGTTAGCAATAACATGATCTCATGGTCTAAGGATAAAGATTACTTCGTATGATGTTATAGCAATATAAACATAATGACTTGATCATAATGCTATACTTTGGATGAATGTTCATCACATCATTCCACCAATGGTGTGACCTTGTTATTAACAACATCCAATGTCCATGATCAGGAAACCTTGACCATCTTGTTAATCAACAAGCTAGTCTATAAGAGAGGCATAACTAGGAACCCTTTTTGTTTATTAAACACACATGTATTGATGTTTCCGATCAATACAATTCTAGCATGTAAAATAAACATCTATCATATATAAGGAATATATAATAACAACTTTATTATTGCCTCTCAGGGCATATTTCCTTCAGTCTCCCACTTGCACTAGAGACAATAATCTAGTTCACATAGTGATAAATCTAACACCTATGGAGTTCTAGTGTTGATCATGTTTTGCCCTAGGGAGAACTTTAGTCAACGGATCTGCTACATTTAGGTCCGTGTGTACTTTACAAATCTTTATATCTCCATCCTTGACATGCTCGCGGATGGAGTGAAACTGGCGCTTAATATGCTTGGAATTCTTGTGAGACCTCGGTTCCTTTGAGTTGGCTATGGCTCCATTATTGTCACAATAGATCACCATTGGGTCCAACGCACTGGGAACCACACCTAGTTCCGTAATGAACTCTTTCATCCAAACCGCCTTCTGCGCCGCTTCTAAAGCAGCAACATATTCTGCCTCCGTCGTTGATCCAGCCACCACAGGTTGTTTGGAACTCCTCCAACTAACTGCTGCTCCGTTCAAGAGAAATACGTATCCGGATTGAGACTTAGAGTCATCCTGATCGGTGTCAAAGCTAGCATCGACATAATATAAGAAACATATCCTTAGTTCTTCTAAAGTACTTGAGGATGTTCTTTACCGCTATCTAGTGTTCCGAACCTGGATCAGATTGGTACCTACTAGTCAAACTAATAGCATGTGCCACATCTGGTCTTGTACATAGCATGGCATACATAATAGAGCCTATGGCCGAGGCATAGGGGAACTTATTCATCATCTCTCTTTCTTCCGCCATAGCCGGACTTTGAGTCTTACTCAATGTCTTGCCTTGCAACATAGGTAAGAACCCCTTCTTACTTTCGTCCATATTAAACTTCTTTAATATCTTATCAAGGTATGTACTCTGCGATAGCCCAATTAGGCGCCTTGATCTATCTCTATAGATTTTAATGCCTAATATATATGATGCTTCACCAAGGTCTTTCATCGAAAATTTGCTGTTTAGATAACTTTTAACACTGTTTAAAAGATGTATATCATTTCCAATCAATAATATGTCATCCACATATAATATTAGAAATGCCACATTGCTCCCACTCACTTTCTTATAAATACAAGCCTCTCCATAAGTTTGGACAAATCCAAACTCTTTGATCACCTCATCAAAGCGGAGATTCCAACTCCGGGATGCTTGCTTCAGTCCATAGATGGATCGCTGAAGTTTGCATACGTTATTAGCATCCTTAGGATCGACAAAACCCTTAGGTTGTATCATATACACCTCTTCTTCAATATTACCATTGAGGAACGCAGTTTTGACATCCATCTGCCATATTTCATAATCAAAATATGCAGCAATTGCTAACATAATCCTAACCGACTTAAGCATCGCTACGGGAGAGAATGTCTCATCGTAGTCAACTCCTTGAATTTGTCGAAACCCCTTTGCGACAAGTCGAGCCTTATAGATGGTCACATTACCATCAACATCAATTTTTCTTTTGAAAATCCATTTATTCTCAACGGCCTTTCGGTCGTGAGGTAAGTCCACCAAGTTCCAAACTTGGTTCTCGTACATGGATTCCATCTCGGATTTCATGGCTTCTAGCCATTTGTTGGAATCCGGGCTCATCATCACTTCTTCATACGTCGCAGGTTCATCCATTTCATCAACCATGAAATTCACAACAGGATTGCTGTATAGTTCAGGAGCTGCATGTGTCCTGCTTGACCTGCGAGGTTCGGTAGTGTCCTCTTTCGGAGTTTCATGATCATTACCATTAGCTCTCTCTTCATCAGGTGAAGTCAACTCCGAAACAACTTCTGGTGCTGCGCCACTCGCCATTCCATGAAGAGAAGGTTCAATAACCTCTTCGAGTTCTACCTTCCGACTACTCACACCTTTCGCGAGAAACTCCTTCTCAAGAAAGGATCCATTCTTGGCAACAAAAACCTTGCCCTCGGATCTGTGATAGAAGGTATACCCAATTGTTTCCTTAGGGTATCCTATGAAGACGCATTTTTTTCCGCTTTGGGTTCGAGTTTATCCGGTTGAAGTTTCTTCACATAAACATTGCATCTCCAAACTTTAAGAAATGATAGCTTAGGTTTGTTTCCAAACCATAATTCATACGGTGTCATTTCAACGGATTTAGATGGTGCCCGATTTAAAGTGAATGCAGCTGTTTCTAGTGCATAACCCCAAAATGACAGTGGCAAGTCAGTCAGAGACATCATAGATCGAACCATATCCAATAAGGTACGGTTACGACGTTCCGACACACCATTACGTTGTGGTGTTCCGGCAGGCGTGAGTTGTGAAACTATTCCACACTCTTTCATGTGTGTGCTAAACTCGTAACTTAGATACTCTCCTCCACGGTCAGACCGTAGAAATTTGATCTTTCTATTACGATGATTTTCCACTTCATTCTAAAATTCCTTGAACTTTTCAGAAGTTTCAGACTTGTGTTTCATCAAATAGATATACCCATATCTACTCAAATCATCCGTGAAAGTAACAAAATAAGGATATCCACCTCGCGCCGACACACTCATTGGTCCACACACATCAGTATGTATGATTTCCAATAGATCTGTCGCCCGTTCCATTGAACCGGAAAACGGCGTTCTAGTCATCTTGCCCATAAGGCATGGCTCACATGTATCAAATGATTCAAAATCAAGTGATTCCAAAAGTCCATCAGAATGGAGTTTCTTCATGCGTTTAACGCCAATATGACCTAGACGGCAGTACCACATATATGTAGACATATCATCATCAAGTTTAATCTTTTTAGCATTAACATTATGAATGTGTGTAATATTACTATCGAGATCCAACAGAAATAAACCATTCAACATAGGTGCATGACCATAAAAGATACCATTCTTATAAATTGAACAACCATTGTTTTCAGATTTAAAGGAATGACCACTTTGCATCAAACACGATCCAGATACAATGTTCATGCTCAGTGTAGGCACTAAATAACAATTATTCAGGTTTATAACTAATCCCGATGGCAAATGGAGAGGTAGCGTCCCGACGGCGATCACATCAACTTTTGATCCATTGCCGACCCGCATTCTGACCTCATCCCTTGCTAGTTGTCGCTTGTTCCGTAGCCCCTGAACCGAGTTACATATATTAGCAACCGATCCTGTATCAAATACCTAGGTGCTACTGCGAGTACTAGTCAAGTACACATCAATAACATGTATATCACATATACCTTTGTTTGCCTTGCCGGACTTCTTGTCCGCCAAATACTTGGGGCAGTTGAGCTTCCAATGGCCAGTACCTTACAATAGTAGCACTCGGTGTCAGACTTAGGGCCAGCTCGGGGTTTCTTTTTAGGCGTGGCAACAGACTTGCCACCCTTCTTTCCCTTGTGCTTGCCTTTCTTGTCTTTCTTGAAACCGGTGGTCCTATTGATCATCAACACTTGATGTTCTTTCCTAATCTCCACTTCTGCAGTCTTAAGCATTGACAGAAGCTCGGGAAGAGACTTCTTCATGCCCTGCATATTATAGTTCATCACGAAGCTCTTGTAGCTAGGTGGCAGAGATTGGAGAACATGATGTATGCATGGGAATCGTTATTCCCAAGGACACAAGCTTATCGGCGTACCCAGACATTTTGAGTACTCACTAACAGAGTTGTTTTCCTCCATCATGCAGCTAAAGAACTTTTCTGTAGCATTATAACTCTCTACGGCAGCATGGGTATCGAAAATCATTTTCAATTCTCCCATGGTATCAAAGGCATTGCCATTTTCGAAACGCTTTCGAAGTTCTGGCTCTAGTCCATACAGTATGAAGCAATGAACTAAGTTGTGGTCCTCTTGACGAGTCACATAGACATTCTTTTCCTCGTCAGGGGCATCAGGAGCTGGTGGGGGGCCTAGCGGCGCATCTAGCACATATTGCTTTTGTGCAGCAGTGAGGAGAATCCTTAAATTCATAGCCCAGTTGGTGAAGTTGCTACCATTCGCAGCAAGTTTCTCTTTCTCCATGAACACATTGAAATTAAAAGCAGGTGGTGCCATCTACAATAGAATTTGTAAAGTTTATTTAGACTAAGTTTATGATAGATTGAGTTCAACTAATCCAAATTACTAATGAACTCCCACTCAAAAACGACATCCCTCGTGTCTTTTTGGTGATTACATGAACCAAATCCACTGCACCAAGTCCGATCATCACGTGAGTTGACGTAGCTTCAAAGGCGAGCATCTATATGGGCATCATATCAACTATATGACTCATGCTTAACCTTTCGGTCCGTGTTCTGAGGCCATGTCATGCTAGGCTCACCAAGTAAGAACCTTAGTATTCACGTGTGTAAAACAGTCTTACACCCGTTCCTATGAAAGCGTAGATTCGAGTACACCCGATCATCACGTGATGTCTCGAAACACGATCCATAGAACGGTGCATACTTAAGGATGAACACATTTTTATCTTGATATCTAAATGAGGGATCATCTTATAATGCTACCAAAAATGCCAAACTAGCAGTATAAGATGCTAACATCTAATGTGTAAAGTGAGATGATATGGTCCATGCATTTGATCTCTATCACTTGCATCGTGGTATGATCTCTATCATTCCTTTGTGTGTAAGGCCAAGGTCTATGGAACTTACACGTTGAGTGTGTTGTAAGAGTATCTATCATACATCTACTTACAACAATACCATATCAATACACTAGCCCAGCAACGATCTAAACTAGACGCCTCTAATTTATCAATTGCAAGTTTTACGTGGCTTAGGGCTTTCGGAGATAGAACCGTTGTCACCTACGAACATGAACCACAACGAGGATAACTAAGTTATTAGCAACTCGTTGTAAATCAGATATTGACTATAGTAGGAGAGACAGACACACGCCAGCCACTTATGCAAAACAAGTTGCATGTCAGTCGTGCAACCGGTCTCATGTACGATGACATGTAAGGTTGGTCCGGGCCGCTTCATCCCACTATGCCACCAATATCCAAAATACATAGAAGATGCAATAACATGATCATCATCGCCCACATATAAACATATCTGTACTACCCGTGCAAAGCACCTACGCATAGATCAGGCTCTGATACCACTGTTAGGTCCGCAACATAGAAAACAAATATTTCCTACGGTGTGAACTACACGCCAAGATCTATCTACTAGGTACAAAGCAACGGGTGGACATACATCCAACGAGAACTTACCCTCGAAGACAACGAGTTTTGTTAACGAGTAGGAACTCGTGGTTGATGTAGTCGTACACTTGCCAATCTCAAGATCGTGAGGAAGTCCGAGCGCCGCAACTCAGCAGCGCATCTCCACTCGCACACACGTTTAAGCCACCGGACAACCTCCACCTCCTCGCTCCAGTGATCCAGCGGAAGCAGCAACTCCTTCCAGACAAAATGCCACCGGTAACATGTATCTCGCTAATTCGAGACCATGGGGGAATAATTCTAGAGGGGGAGAGAGATCCTTCACAAGGAGGTGTCAGGATGAAGGAGGGAATGGGTGGCCTTTTATAGGAGGAGGGGGGGTGCCCCCTCTCTCCATGGCCGGCGCATGGGGGGTGACCCCTCACCTCCCCCATTCATGTGGTGGTAACCCCTCCACATTAAAATGCCTCTTCACATTCCCTTTTAAAGTCTCCACTTTAAATGCATTAAATTTCTCCAAATTTAATGCTCTCTCATTTAATAAAACTCTTTTTATTAAATTTATTCAGAATTTTGTTAATTACTTTAATTAACAAACATTCACATATAGCCCCTTGCAATATTTCAATATCACATGCAGAACCACTTTCTGCAATTTCACCCGAAACAATTTCCGGTTTCTATTGAAATAATTCCTGTGCTTTGCAATTCTTTCGTCTGAAACATATGTGCTCCAAAATGGTGTCCGGTAACTCTTAAGTGTGCCACCCTACGGTTCGCGAATAATGCAGACATGATCGAGACCCTTCTCCGATCAATAATCAGCAGCGGGACCTGGGGATCCGTACTGACTCCTACACATTCAATGATGACTTCTGTGATCGTGAGAACCTTTAACGCTTGTAACTAAATCCCTTTGTGTCTCGATATATTACATGTCCGAGATTCAATCATCGGTATCTCCATACCTAGTTTGATCTCGTTACCGACATGCACTCTTTTCTCGTTCCCGTGATATAACATTCTAGTGATGACATCACTTGCTTGCAAGCTATCTTAATGTGATATCACCGAGAGGGCCCAGAGTATATCTATCCGTCATCTGGATTGACAAATTCCAATCTTGATCCATGAGCCTCAACATAGCACCTTCATAGTACTGAACCCATCTTTATAGTCACCCTGTTACGGTGTGACGTTTGTTGTTATCAAGATACTCTTCCGGTGTTAGCAATTAACATGATCTCATGGTCTAAGGATAAAGATTACTTCGTATGATGTTATAGCAATATAAACATAATGACTTGATCGTAATGCTATACTTCGGATGAATGTTCATCACATTATTCCACCAATGGTGTGACCTTGTTATTAACAACATCCAATGTCCATGATCAGGAAACCTTGATCATCTTGTTAATCAACAAGCTAGTCTATAAGAGAGGCATAACTAGGAACCCTTTTTGTTTATTAAACAGACATGTATTGATGTTTCCGATCAGTACAATTCTAGCATGTAAAATAAAGAGTAAAATGCACCGGAGGTCCTAAAAGTTTGGAGAAAACCATATGAAGGTCCTAAAAGTTTCAACTTGTGTACCGAAGGTCCTAATTCTCAGATCCATGTGCACTGTAGCCGGGACTGTAGCTGAGAATTAGGACCTGCTGTGCACAACTAACTGAGAATTAGGACCTGCAGTGCACAACTAATTAAGAATTAGGGCCTCATGTACACATGTTGAAACTTTTAGAACCTGCATACAGTTTTCTCCAAACTTTTAGGACCTCCGGTGCATTTTGCTCTAAAATAAACATCTATCATATATAAGGAATATATAATAACAACTTTATTATTGCCTCTCAGGGCATATTTCCTTCAAATATATCCTCAAAGAATGTAGCATCTCTTGATTCAAAAATGGTACCGACACTTATGTCGTCCATTTCAGATTTCACCACAAGAAATCTGTAAGCAATGCTGTGAGAAGCATAGCCCAGAAAGACACAGTCCACAGTGTTTGGTCCAAGCTTACGCTTCTTGTTGATTGGCACGTTGACCTTTGCTAAACAACCCCAAGTTCGTAAGTATGAGAGTGTCAAACTTTTCTTTTCCCATTCTTCAAATGGTGTAATCTCTTTATTCTAAGTTGGAACACGGTTTAGGATATGACATGAAGTCAATATAGCCTCCCCCCACCATTCCTTGGATAAACCGACAGTGTCTAACATGGCGTTAACCACATCTGTTAGAGTCCGGTTTTCCTCTCAGCAATCCCATTGGACTGAGGGGAATTGGGAGGCGTCCTCTCATGTATAATACCATGTTCCAAACGGAATAAATTAAACTCATTAGAAAAGTACTCTCCACCACAATCGGATCGAGTTCTTTTGATCTTTCTCTCAAGTTGATTTTCAACTTCTGCTTTATAGATTTTAAAGAAATCTAAAGCCTCATCTTTAGTTTTCAAGAGATATACATAACAGTACCTAGTAGAGTCATCAATCAAAGTCATGAAATATTTCTTTCCACTAATTGTCAACACACCATTCATCTCACATAGATCTGAATGTATAAGCTCAAGAGGTGCCAAGTTTCTTTCCTCCGCAGGCTTATGAGGCTTGCGAGGCTGCTTTGCTTGCACACAAGCATGGCACTTAGAGCCTTTGACAATAGTAAATTTCGGAATTAAACTCATACCAGCAAGCCGCGACATACAACCGAAATTAATATGACAAAGTCGTGAATGCCAAACATTAGTTTCATTACTAGTAGTGCAAACATGGTTCACTACGTCATCACAGAAATCTACCAATGAAAAACGGAACATGCCTCCGCATTCATAGCCTTTTCCAACAAAGGTTCCATACTTAGACAGTACAACTTTATTGGACTCAAATACCAACTTCAACCCATCTTTCAGAAGACGGGATCCACTAACGAGATTCTTCTTTATAGAAGGGACATGCTGAACGTTCTTCAATTGCATGATCTTGCCCGAAGTAAACTTCAGATCTACCGTGCCAGCACCAAGAACAGTAGCATGTAACCCGTTCCCCATCATGACTGAGGAATCTCGAGTCTGATAAGAGGTGAACATGGAAATGTCAGCACACACATGAACATTGGCACCCGTATCAACCCACCATTCCGTGGGTTGAAATATTGAAAAAACAGTAGGTAATAAATTACCGTACCCAGAACCTGAAGTTCCTGCATCAGTATTGCCAATGACCATGTTGACAGATTTAGAACTCTGTCCAGCCTGACCCTTCTTGCCTTTCTTCTGTGGACAACGATGAGCCCAATGGCCAATCTCGCCACACACCCAGCAAGGTTCTTTCTTTTCCTTGTTCTGCCCCTTCTTCTTCTTCTTAAAGTTGGTAGTCTGGCAGACTTTGTTATTTCCCTTGAACTTGTGGGCATTTTTCTGTACCATATTGGCAGCAGAATGTCCCTCGTTTCCACTAGTGTGTTTGTCTTTTGCCCTCGCCTTCTCTTCCACATCCAGAGAACCAATTAGGTACTCAATAGAGAGCTCATGCCTCTGATGTTTCAGAGAAGTGGCAAAGTTCCGCCATGAAGGGGGAAGCTTAGCGACAATGCATCCCGCGACAAACTTGTCCGGAAGCACACACTTGAGGAGTTCGAGTTCCTTTTCCATGATCTGTAGCTCATGAGCCTGTTCTACTACAGATTTCAACCATCTTGTAGTCATTGAACTACTCCATAGCATACAGTTCACCACCGGCATCGGCCGCACATAACTTAGCGTCCAACGCATCCCTTAGTTCCTTGGCATCATGGATATGCAAATATCCATCAACCAACTTGTCTCCAAGCAAACTGAGTACAGAGCCCACGAAAAGTACAGTGGCCTCCCTAAACGCTCTCTTTTCCTCGAGAGTAAGCGGACCTCTGGGAGGGCCAGCTACAACCTTTTCTATGCCCATAGCAGTGAGCCACATGAGGGTTTTCCATTGCCATCTCTTAAAATTAGCACCCGTAAAAGGGCTCGGTTTCAGCGAAGCAGCAAAGGCAGATGACGAAAATTTCCTAAATAAATAAGGTTTTTGGATTGTTGGAAATATTAGGCAATTTCCCCATGAGATTAATTACTGAAATCAAGATTATGTAAGCACTAGCAGATCTAAACACATGCAGCCAAACAACCACATCTAGTAGATCTAAAAACCTAGCAAGTACTAGTGCATACAAAGATAAGAATATCACGTACAGGTTGACCGGGAAGGTCATCACCGCAGCAGCACCTTGGTCATTGTTGTTGTCGCCCATGGTGCTGATGAGGTCGTCGGTTGATGAAGAAGAACACGAACGGAGGCGAGCAGTCGCGCCGAGATGCTCCCCAAAAACCTTATCGCCCGTCTCCCGGTGCAGGATCTCAACGGACGGGGTTTCGGAGGCCTGCTCTTCCGGACAACAGTGCACGCAGCCGCCGGGATGGGGAAGCCTAGAGAGCAACGCAGCAAAAGGAACACACATCGAGAGAAACAGAGAAAGGAACTCAATCCGTCTAGATCTGTCTGTCTCTCGCTCTATAAAGCCTGAGAGGTGAGCCGACCAAGTCACCACGCATTGGAAGACAAGGACACGCGTCAAACATGCACACGAATGTTGACACGTACCCAACAGCTAGTGCACCAAGCAAAAATTTAGTCTTCCACAAAACGAGTTTCGAACTCGATTCACAAAACACGACGCGACGCGCGTGCGGGCGAGGCGGGCGGCGGAGGAGGAGTGCGCGTGGACTCCTTCTCTTCTCACTCATTTAGTGGAAGTGAAACAGCTCACCTTATAAGTTGGTCCAACTCTCTCCCAACTAGCAATGTGGGACTAAACTTTGTTTTCCGCAGAGCTCCCAAGCTGCCATAATAGATGGATTTTGAGATTTCAGGATTTATTACACTAGATGGACTGTCCATATAAATCTTACGCTTCCCATACCAAATCGGAGAAGAAAAATCCGTTTCTAGATTAATAACATGCATTTCAAGTACGTGACTGGATGCTCGTTTGACATCCGTACCACGGAAACTGTCTCTAGACAGGAGAAAAACTCAGTCAGGTCGACCTGACCGGCGCATGGGAGTGAAAAAAGTAATTTTCCAAACAGTTACTTCGGGTGTACGCCTGGTTGACTTTGGCATTCTCCGTTCAAACGTTGAAAGTCGAGGCTCCAGATAGTACTACAGGACTAGCTTTGACATTAATTACATCAGGTTTGAAAAGAGTAACCGGCAATAATTCTTGGGATTTAATTAGGGGATTTAATGTTGATCCCTCGGACAGACAGGAGGACTTTCACAACGTGGAGTTCGATCCGTTGGAATACCCAACTGATAACCATTACTGTCGTTTAGACTAGTCCTAGTGGGAGTATCATAAGGAGTATCATGCATGTCACCTTGGCAAAAATTTAATGTGGCACCACAATTAATAAATAGAGAGGTGTTAGTAGTATCATAATATGATACCGTATCATAACTCGTCAAACTAGGTAAATTAATGATCAATACATCTCATACACACAATTGCATTGAGATTGTAGAAAAAATTAAATACAATAGTACTATGATACTACTAGATGATACTAACCACTAAAAAGGTAGTATCATATACTAGTATCATATGCATGATACTAGTAATATGATACTCCCACTATGACCAGCCTTATACTGGGACATGTGTGGAAAACTCAGAGATAAAGGTTCACGTCAACTGATAACCGTTAGTACTGTACTAGGACCTCCGATTCGATCTAATGTCACAAGTTTAAGTAAGATTTAATCTCCCTCTACCCCTCCCCCCGTGCGGCGCCGCCGGGCCGCATTGGGCGGACCACCACGCTCCTTCACCGTCCTCCCTCACGCCTATCTCCCTCTGTTGCCGCCAGCTCTGTCGCTGGGCAAAGCCCCTGCGGCGCGGCGGCGACTGACCCTTGATCTCTGGCGGTGAGGGTGAAGCAGCAGCGACCCATGTGTGACGCCGGCGGATCTGCAGGTGGCGGGGCTAGCTGGAGGCGGTGGTGGTTGATCTTACGGATCGGTCGTCTCCAAATTTTGCCATCTTCGTCACCGACAGGGGAAGTCGCGCGGAGGCTATTTGGGGACTGCTTCGCATCGTGAGGAAGCCTAGGACGGAGCCCCTGAGCTTGGTGGTGGTGGTCATCTTCTCCGTCGGAGATGGTCGACCTGAGGCTATGTTGACAGACCCCGGGATCCGTCATCTAGTCCCGACTGCGAGGCTGGAAGACCTAGGTGCTGGTGAAAATCGTGCCGATTGGCGGGGGATGGCGGCGTTACCACTCCGTGACCTTGATGAAGGCATCGCCGTGCAACTAGTATCAACCTCACTCGTGCTGCTCCAGGGGAAACCCTAAGATCTTCAGGTCGGGCGATGACAGCGCTGCGGTGTCGCGCTCTCTCTTGGGAGCATCGTCTGTGGAGAAGTGTTGGATGAAAGAGGTAGGAGAGGTGTGATGGCTCAAGATATCTCAAGCTCGTTGGGGAACCCCAAGAGGAAGGTATGATGAGCACAGTAGCAAGTTTTCCCTCAGTTATGAAACCAAGGTTATCGAACCAGTAGGAGCAAGGAAACACCTCCAAGGTGTTGTTTCCAACTTGGAATCCTGCACAACACAACCACATAACTTTGCCCCAACTTACAGTGAGGTTGTCAATCTTACCGGTTTTGCTGAAAATAAAGGATTAAACGTATAGTGTGAAAGATACTAATAGCTTGCAGAAAGTAAACAAAAAATAGTAAATAGCTTTGTGGATTAATGGTAAAAGAATGGACCCGGGTCCATAGTTCACTAGTGGTGATTCTCCTTAAGATCGTCCCAAGGCTTAAGGCATATAATTTTTTAAAAAAGTCAAACTATGTAAAGTTTGACCAAGTTTTTAGAAAAAAATATTAATATTTAAAATATGAAATATATACCCTTGGATACATCATGAAACATATTTTCACGTGGTATCTATATACTATCATAGTTATTGATAGTTTTTTCAAAAAGTTTGGTCAAACTTTTCGTAGCTTGACTTTTCAAAAAATATATATGCCTTAAGCCTTGGGACGGAGGGAGTATGGGATTTGATTAGGCATTACAACATTATACATAGACCGTAATCCAACTGCATCTATGACTAATAATCCACCTTCAGGTTATCATCCGAACCCCCTCCAGTATTAAGTTGCAAGCAACAGATAATTGCATTAAGCAAAGTGTGTAAAGTAAACAATACGATTGTTCTATGAACAAAGGATTGATGTTTTCTCCCTAGTAGCAATAGCACATCTAGTACCTTAGAGATTTCTGTCACTTCCCCAGATTCCTAGAGGCATGAACCCACTATCGAGCATAAATACTCCCTCTTGAAGTTGCTAGCATCTACTCAGCCAAGATAGCTACTAACAACGGAGAGCATGCAAGATCACAAATAACAAAGACATGATAGAATCAATAATCAATCTAAAATAGCATCTCAATATCCATCAGATCCCCGCAAACACAACATGTAGGATTGCAAATAGATGATCTTGATCATGAACAGAGATCACAAGATCTAAACATGATAGACCAAAGGAGAAGAACCAACCATCTAGCTACTACATGGACCCGTAGTCTAGGGATGAACTACTCACGCATCACACCGGAGGCAGGCATGGTGATGAAGAAGGCCTCCAGGGTGATCTCTCCCCTCCGGCAGGGTGCCGGGAAGAGCTACAGATCCCTCCCAATCTAGGGATGGAGATGGCGGCGGCTACAGACTCTTTCTTGGAATTTTGATCGGGTACCTAGGGTTTTCGTCCCGAAGGAAATATATAGGCGAAAGGGCAAGGTCGGTGGAGTGCCAGGGGGCCCACACCACCCGGTGGCGCGGCTAGGGCTAGCCATGCCACCACCAGGTGTGGCCGGCCTGGCTCCCCTCTTCGTCTCCCCTCCGGACTCCGTGTTCCTTCTGGTGAAATATTGACTTGGGCTTTTGTCCGGTCCAATTCCGAGAATATTTCCTTACTAGCTTTTCTAAAACCAAAAATAGCAGAAAATAGGCAACTGACTCTGTGGCATCTTGTTAATAGGTTAGTTCAAGAAAATGTGTAAAAATACTCCAAAGTGTGGACAAAACATAAGAAAGTAGATATAAAACAAGCATGGAACATCAAAAATTATAGATATGTTTTCAACGTATCAACATCCCCAAGCTTAACTCCTGTTCGTCCTCGAGTAGATAAGTGATAAAAAACAAAGAATAATTTTTGAGGTGACATGCACCATCACAATCTTGATCAAGGCATTTATAAAACATTGATAGCTAGGATCATAGTACTTTAACATACTATGAAAGATATAGTTCTAATAATAAGACATAGCAACTATGTTGTAGCATGAAAAGGTACAAACAAAAGATTCATGAATAACAATGCTTTGAAAGACGTTTGTTTGTTTCACATAAAGAAAACATAGTGGGAATGGTATCAGCTTGTCCCTCATAGTGTAGCAAAACATAAATGCAGATGACACCTTCAAAGTTCATAAGGGTGACTAGATACAAATAGTTTAAGAACAAGCAATATCAAAGTTATGCATCAATCAACAAGTTTTGGGACAATGGACATTAAACTAAGAATGGCCAATATGCTCTCTCAATAGGTGCATAAAGATAGAATATGGAGACTCAACATAAAAGTAAAAGAAAGACCTTCATGGAAGGAAGCAGGTATTCAAGTCTCATAAAGAGCTTCCAAAAAATATGATACTTATTAGCTTTCAGCTCTCATTGCCCCTATCATAAGCATCTTGAAGTGATTAAGGTCAAAGTGAACAAACTATGGAGTATATGCTTGACAAAGTATAAGTTGGTAATCTCATGTCCCTTGAATACGAGGGCCGCTCCTCATGCAACTCAAGTTTAGTTACCGGTAATTTCTTGTCATAGTAAGTACATGTGTATCATAGAGAACCTCCAACGGGGTACCCCTTGCCCGATGATATGGAAGAATCCCCATATCAAAATGACAAGGCAAGAAGACAATAAGCATCTCAGCATCTTCTTATTTACCATGGGAAAATGGTGCTTTTTTCTCATATTTTTTTCTTTTTTCTCATTCTCTATCTCTTTTTTTAAGAAGAATGCTTCATAGATTGCTCATTATGGTTACACTGCAGGTTTCCACCATGATTAGGCATGGATTAGACCATCTGCCCAGGCGTTTCTCTAACACACATTTATAACTCATGGACTTACAAGCTCCCCTTTCATTTTACACCGATGACATCCATAAAAAAAGAGCATGATATCAACTGAGTACAATGTACAAGTGTAATGTGAAAGTGTTCCCCATGACAACATGGTTCTGCTAATCCCAACGTATAAGTGCAAGCATATACAACATAGATGACACAATGGTTCAAGTTTATTAGGTGAAAGAAAAGTAAAGTGTACCATCAAGTTCGTGAGAGCTTTAATCCCTAAAGTTTAATTCGAAAGGTAGATAAAAACATGGATATACTTGAAATAGCAAATGCTAATAGGTAGGTATGGTGGACTCTTTGGAATAACTTCGTTTTATTTGGAGTTGGATGCATGAGTGGAACTCATACTTGGTATGGAGGCTAGCAAAAGACTGGGAGCGACCGGCTAAGAGAGCAATAATGACCATAATCATAAAAAAGCGACAAAACATCATTAATTAAAGCATAAAGTGATATTAAAAGTTGAAAACTAAATGATCATAGAGGCAATGGTGACTTGGTATAGTCTTTAAATGCTATGAGCATGCGCCAAGTCAACCCAAATAAAGCATCAAAGGAGAATACCACAATACTATGCTTTAATATGCTAAAACAACGCATGATTCTTTCAAGGCACATTAAGCAATTTCAATTGTTTATAACAAGTCATGCTACAGCAAAAATTACTAAGCATAAAGCCAAAACAATATCAAGCATGACATGACAAAGCATAGGCCACAGTCAAAAATAAACTCCCTTTATACCTCTTAAGCATGAACTTTTCCTACTCTTTTCCAACCCAAACCAACTTATTTGAAAACTAATGTATGAATGAGGGGGTCCAACCAATTTATTCAAGCAAACTAAGAAAACTAAGCAAACGAAAACCAAAAACAAAAACGCTCCAAGAATAACACAACTGTGCATGAAACAATAAAAATGAAGTGTTTGGAAGAAACCTGAGATTTTTATTGATGAAGAAGGGGATGCCTTGGGCATCCCCAAGCTTTGACGCTTGTACTTCTTGGATATTTCTTGGGGTGATGCGGGTGGCATCCCCAAGCTTGAGCTTTTGTCCATACTTCATCTTATCACATTACTCTTCCCTACACTTTAAAATTTCCTTCATACAAAACTTCACACAATCTTCATTAGCAACATTAGTGTACTCAAGATAATAAGTCTTTTGGTTCAGTTTCAACACAAGTAAAACTTTCATTAAAAACAAGCTACTGTAGAACTTCCTTTAAAAAGTTCAAATTATCAAAGAGAACTCAAAGAGAAAGACATTAAGAGACGAATGCAAATAATGGCAGAAATCTGTCAAAACAGGCCATCAGGTAAAAACCAATTTTTTCGAAGACCTTATGTTTCTCAAATCGAAAAGTGCTGAACTAACGAAAGTTAGATATTAACCTGGGGCAGAAGCACAAAAAATTAAAGCTCAAATCGATGTACAGAGATTTTTCACGAATTTTTACAGCAAAGCACAAAAATCTGTTTCGGGACAACAACTTTCCCAAGTCTTACTTCTCTATCATTAGAGGTTACTCTTGGTACAAAAACCACACAAAAATGATAAGGAGCGGTTATTACAGAAGTAATAACTTCCAAGACTCATCAAAAAGGTTCTTAATGAAATTTGGGTTATCTCCCAATAAGTACTTTTCTTTAACGCCTTTGAGATAGGCATACGAATTTCGATGATGCTCACATAAGAAATAGGAATTGAAGTAAAAGAGAGCATCAAGAAGCAAATTCAAAACACATTTAAGTCTAACCCACTTTCTATTTATAGGAATATTATACGCAAAAAAATTCCAAAAGAACAAAGTGACATGTATAGGAAGATAAAACGAGAGTAACTTCAAAACTTTCAGCAAATAGAGAGGTGTTCCAGTACCATGAAAACTTTTACAACCATATTTTCCTCTATCATAATAATTTTCAGTAGCCTCATGAATAATCTCAACAGTATAACTATCACATAAAGCATGCTTTTCATGATCTACAAACACATAATTTTTATCAAGCTCAAAAATAGTGGGATTAAAACCTTCAGGCCCACTTTTAACAATTTTATAACAAGATGGCCGATCAATCTCATTTTCAATAGTAGTACAATTAATATTATCAACCAATATATGACCATCATCTAGAGCTTTATTATATTTTTTTCAAAAGAATCCATAGGAACATAACATTCATCCTCCTTTGGTAAGCATGGAGGACAATCAAATAATATGTGGGTAAAGAGTTACTCTCATTAGAAGGTAGGAATGGGTAGATCCATTCTTCCTCCTCTTGATCATCACTCTCCTCCTATTTTTCATCCAATGAGCTTCCAGTTTCAGCAATTTCTTCTTCTTCCATAGGCTCCTGCAAGGCATTAGCCTCTTCCGTTGGTGGAGAGCATCTATTAAGATATTCAAGAATATATCGATTCTCTACTAATTATCAAACCAAAATTTAAGTATATCATAAACCTCATATTTATAAGGTGCATCATCAGTATTTTTAAGCAAATAAGCAAGTTCGAATGCACCCTTCCAAGCAATAAATTCCACATCATAAAAGTCATAATTTCCCTTAACATAAGAAGATATGGTAACAACATCATTATACTCACACTAAAAAGGGAGGTGTTTATACCTCCTATGGCAACAAGATTAATCAAAGCAATAAGTACATTATAAGTAGAGCACATGTTTCTAGCAATGGTACACAATTTATCAATTTGTTTCCATAAGAGTTTCCCTTTTTGTGACAAGCGGTGTTCCTCATAATATTTTTGTTGTTCCATGAACCCATCCTGCCAATAAGATCTAGTTTCAAAGAAACCCACCATTGATAGAAAGCATGATAAAGCAAGACAGTAATAGATCGACAGAAGTAACAATTATAGCAGGAACTAAATTTCTTTTTGTGTTTTTGATAAAATCAAACAAGCAAACAAAGAATAAATAAACTAAGCAAAACAAATAAAACAAAGTAAAGAGATTGGTTATGAGGGACTCCCCTTGTGAAGATGTCCTTGACTCCCCGACAACGGCGTCAGAAAAAGAGATTGATGGCTTGATGACCCACAAGTATAGGGGGTGTATCGCAGTATTTTTGATAAGTAAGAGTGTCGAACCCAACGAGGAGCAGAAGGTGCTAGCTAGTGGTATGGATCAGGAATTCTCTGCAAATACTTAGCAAACAGATTTTTAGGGGTTTTTGATAATGCAAGTAAATAAAGTACGAGTAAATAAAAGACAATGAGAATAAATGCAGCAAGTGGCCCAATCCTTTATTCAGCAAAGGACAAGCTGGTTGTATTACTTAAGATGACCAAACGTTCTCGAGGACACACTGGAATATTGTCAAATGCTTTCGCTTCATATAGTTGATTAATCTTCTCTAGCTTGCTAAGTGTTGTGTGGGTGAACCTGTGCTAATGTACCGACCTTCCTAGG
Organism: Avena eriantha; assembly: GCA_910589775.1. Lineage (NCBI taxonomy): Eukaryota > Viridiplantae > Streptophyta > Magnoliopsida > Poales > Poaceae > Avena > Avena eriantha. The sequence goes on from OU342741.1 coordinate 530,183,183, forward strand.
ACTAATACATACTTGTGATTATACCCCTTGCAAACATCCGTATGTACAAGAAAGTAATTAAGCTAGAAACCTAACCACAACTTTAAACTCTAAGACCCTTACGTCCCTTGTGTAATGGTTTCCTAACGGGGGTTTAGGTTTCTGTCACTCCGGCAACCCCTACGATTAGTAGCCAAATACACAATGCATTCCCCTAGGCCCATATAGGTGAAGTGTCATGTAGTCGACGTTCACATGACACCACTAGAAGAAGTACAACACAACTTAATTAACAAACCATTGAATCTTTCTCAACACAATTCCACTACTAACAACATGACTTCTCCCATGTCCTCAAGAACAAAACAAACTACTCACAAGACAACATATGGATCATGATCAGAGATGGAATAATGATGTATAACAATATGAACATAAACAATAAATCAATGGTTCACTCAATAGCATCAACTACCAAGGGTAATCAACACCGGGAAAGTTTCCCCTAAGAACTATGCAAGATTCAACCCAATTGTTACAGAAATATGGAGATGGTGATGATGGTGCTTGTGATGATGATGGTGGTGATGATGATCCTGATGAAGTCCAGCTTGATGGTGGTGTTGATGGCGACGATCTCCCTTATCCGGGAAGGAATTCCCCCGGCAGAATTCTGTCTACCGGAGAGATCTTTCTCTCTCGGTGTTTTCCGCCCCGCAGAGGCGGCGGACTATTTCTGTGGTCGCTCCCGAGTCTTAGGGTTTCGGGAGGATAATATACGCCAGAGGGGAGAGCTAGGGGTGGACTAGGGCGGCCACACCACCTGGTGGTGCGGCCTAGGCTGGCCCGCGCCAGGGGGTGGTGTGGGCCCCCTGTGGACCATCTCCACTCCTCCTTCTGGCTTTCTTCGTCTTCTGGAAAAATAGGATTTTCTCGGATTTTCTGATCTTCGCAAATTTTGCCTCCAAATAGTGCCTTTTCCATCAGAATCCTGACTGGAGCGGTCCATGCTCCAAAAGTCATCAACCATGCAAAAATAGATGAAATAACATAAGTATCATCTCTTAATATGAAATATATCAATGAATAACAGTAAATTATGATATAGAATACTGATGCAAAATGGACGTATCAACTCCCCCAACCTTAGACTTCGCTTGTCCCCAAGCGAAACTGAGCTCAATAAACATGGCCTCAGGTTTATGGAGTGAAGAGTGATGACCCACAAGTATAGGGGGGTGTATTGCAGTATTTTCGATAAGTAAGAGTGTCGAACCCAACAAGGAGCAGAAGGTGCTGGCTAGTGGTATGGATAAGGAATTCTCTGCAAATACTTAGCAAACGGATTTTAGGGGTTTTCGATAAAGCAAGTAAACAAAGTACGAGTAAATAAAAGACAGTAGGAAAAATGCAACAAGTGGCCCAATCCTTTATGCAGCAAAGGACAAGCCGGTTGTATTTCTTAAGATGACCAAACGTTCTCGAGGACACATGGGAAGACTGTCAAGTGCTTTCGCTTCATATAGTCGATTAATCTTCTGTATCTTGGTAAGTGTTGTGTGGGTGAACCTGTGCTAATGTACCACCCCATCCAAGACTAATACATACTTGTGATTATACCCCTTGCAAACATCCGTAAGTACAAGAAAGTAATTAAGGTAGAAACCTAACCACAGCTTTAAACTCTAAGACCCTTACGTCCCTTGTGCAATGATTTCCTAATGGAGGTTCAGGTTTCTGTCACTCCGGCAACGCCTACGATTAGTAGCCAAATACACAATGCATTCCCCTAGGCCCATATAGGTGAAGTGTCATGTAGTCGACGTTCACATGACACCACTAGGAGAAGTACACCAACTTAAATAACAATCTATTGAATCTTTCTCAACGCAACTCCACTACTAACAACAAGACTTCTCCCATGTCCTCAAGAACAAAACGAACTACTCACAAGACATCATATGGATCATGATCAGAGATGGAATAATGATGTATAACAATCTGAACATAAACAATAATTCAATGGTTCACTCAATAGCATCAACTACAAAAAGTAATCAACACCGGGAAAGTTTCCCCTATGAACTATGCAAGATTCAACGCAATTGTTACAGCAATATGGAGATGGTGATGAGGGTGCTGATGGTGATGATGGTGGTGATGATGATGATGATGATCCCGATGAAGTCCAGCTTGATGGTGGTGTTGATGGCGACGATCTCCCCTCTCCGAGAAGGAATTCCCCCGGTAGAAATCTGTCTGCCGGAGAGATCTTTCTCTCTCGGTGTTTTCCGCCCCGCAGAGGCGGCGGAATCTTTCTGTGGTCGCTCCCCGAGTCTTAGGGTTTCGGGAGGAAGATATACGCCAGAGGAGAGAGGCTGGAGTGGGCCAGGGTGGCCACACCACTCCCTGGCGCGGCCTAGGCCTGCCCGCGCCATGGGTTGGTGTGGGCCCCCTGTGGCCCACCTCCACTCCATCTTCTGGCATCTTGAGTCTTTTGGAAAAATAGAATTTTCCGTATATTTTCCCGGATTTTCTGATCTTCGCGAATTTTGCCTCCAAACAACACCTTTTTCATCAGAATCCTGGTTGCAGCGGTCCATGCTCCAAAAGTCATCAACCATGCAAAAACAGATGAAATAACATAAGTATCACCTCTCAATATGAAATATATCAATGAATAATAGTGAATTAAGACATAGAATAATGATGCAAAATGGACGTATCAACTCCCCCCAAGCTTAGACTTCGCTTGTCCCCAAGCGAAACTGAGCTCAATAAACATAGCCTCAGGTTTATGGAGTGAAGAGTCGATAAAAGAATACGGACAAGAAGCATCACATTCATCAAAAGCATAGATCATAATAGAAGACAACTCACTATTATATAACTCAACTTGTAATAAGTAAAGGAAATACAATAAAGATACATAAAGTGAATCATAATTGGTAATGGCAAACTTAGCTCTTGGTCGAAGAATAGTTGATAATTTGCTAGAGTTCACAAATAGCTGGTTTTTCAATGAAAGCTTTCAAAGTAGTAAACTTCAAGATAAAAGCAATGTGCAAAACAAGGAACATAAGAGACATGATTGAATAAATCATCATATGAATGAATGAAACACATCAACTCAAAATACTTGCTGAGATAGAAGGGAATAGGTTTACTGACACAACTACAAAGCAAAAGAAAGGCCCTTCAAAGAGGGAAGCAGGGATTGCAAGTCTCATAAAGATCTCCCAAAAATTATGATACTTACTAGCTTTCAACTCTCATTGCCCCTATCATAGGCATCTTTAGGTGATTAAGGTTAAAGTGATCAAAAATGAGGATATGCATTGACAAGTTGTAAGTTGAGAATATCATGTCCCTTGAATACGAGGGCCGCTCCTCATGCTACTCAAGTTTAGTCACCGGTAAGTTCTTGTCATCGTAAGCATATGTGTATCATGGAGAACCGCCAACGGGGTACCCCTTGCCCGATGATACGAAGGAATCCCCATATCAAAATGACAAGGCAAGCAGACAACAAGCATCTCAGCAATCTTCTTATTTACCATGGGAATATGGTGCTTTTTTTTCTATCTTTCCTCTTTTCATAATATCTCCTATTTTCTTTTTCTCTTTTTTCTCAATATCAGACTCTTTTTTTATAAGAAGAATGCTTCATAGATACTCGTTATGGTTACGCTACAGGTTTCCACCATGTCAGCATGGATTAGACCAGCGGCCCAGGCGTTTCTCTAACACATATGCATAACTCCATGGACTTACAAGCTCCCCTTTCATTTCACACCGACGAAATCCATAGACAAAAGAACATGATATCAACTTGGTACAAAGTACCAGTGCAATGTTGAAAGCGTTCCCCATGACAACATGGTTCTGCTAATTCACAACTTACAAAGCGCAAGCATATACGCAACATAGGTGAGCACAATGGTTCAAGTTTGTTAAGTGCAAGAAAGTAAAGTGTGCCATCAAGTTCGTGAGAGCTTTAATCACTAATTTTCTCATAACAAGTTTAATTTGGGAGGTAGATAAAACATGAATTTACTTGGAATAGCAATAATGCTACTGGGTAGGTATGGTGGACACAAATGGCATGGGTTTTGGTTTAAAAGAGGTGGATGCATGAGAAGAATACCCTCTCGGTACAGGTTTTTGGCTAGCAAGGCTGGGTAGCAAGTACAAGAGTTGAAGGAAACAACCAAACATACAAATGATAAAAACATGCAATCTTGCTTGAAGCACAAAAGGTCTTAACTAGAGAATACTAGACTTATGAGCAAATCAAGAAAGAAAGATGATGAAATTATTTTTCTTTAGAGTACTTATATCTTTTTCTTTTCAACTCTCAAAAAGGTGTTGCTACTAACCGAGCCAGGTTTTCCAAAACCAACTAAATTAATTCAATGATCCCAAAGTGATACCAATACTAACAACAAGATTAATCATATAACCACGAATTGAAAACTAATATACGCTATGCAAAAGAGTGAATGATAGAACTTCTCATTAATATTCCATAACAGAAACTCACACCAAGGGATACATATCTAACGAGAGAGGGGACACTTCCATAATGCAAACCATACTACATAATAACTCCACTATTCATGACATGACTCTACTAATAAGGTAAAAAGATAGAAGATAGTGATGTGATACCGCGGCACTCCCCCAAGCTTGGAACAAACCAAGGGGATGCCAAACCTGATGACGAATTACTCCTTTGGAGGTGGTGCTATCCTCTCAATCAGCTCTTTGATTAGTTTCCCAAAGTCCTCAATCTCGAAGGTGAGAGTACGAATCAACTCCTAGTTGTGCTCAATACGGCTCATAATCATTTCAGTTTGTGGATCCCAGCTCTTGTGATTCTTTTTCCATTCTTCCCTCTTGGAGTCTTCATTTCCTGCATGGTTATGGATAAAGGTATGGAAGGTATTCTTGGTGTGTGGAGGAAGTGACCGTGGAGCCAAACTGTGACGGGGAACTTTCCCCCCAGTCTGCATCCGTGCCGTCCTTCTAACCCTGGCAAGTTTCGTCACCACTCCAATGCTTGCAATAGTAGTGCCGGTGTGTGGATGTTGGCCTTGCTCCTCTTCACCTTCACTCTTGCTCTCCTTCTCCTTCCTGGGGTCTTGGAGGTCTTCCTCCATGGGCTCCTTCCCTTTATCCTTGGCAGACACCATTATGCTTCTAAACTTTCAAAGAGCATGTCCTGGCAGAAACAGATTGAAACAAAAACACGATATACGAACCTCGGGGGGTCTGGGGGGTTATATATTACGAAGTTTCATATCAAAAGGAAGGTACTGGGTGAAAACGAGTCGGAGGCGGAGTCCAGGGTGGACTCACCACCTGGTGGCGCGGCCAGGGGTGGGCCCGTGCCACAGGGTGGTGTGAGCCACCCTGGCTTCGTTTCCGCCCCTTTTTCGCTTCGTAGCTTTCCTTATTGACTGAAAACTGCAAAAATATAGTTGGATTGTATTTTCGCAGAACTTTTCTTACCAGAACCGTTACCTATTTGAACACGGACTCTACAGGTCTCTGAATTTGGTATTTAGTGGATTCTTCCGGAGTCATCACTTAAATAACATCAATATCTTCATCTTCATACTCTTATTATTGGAGTCATAAAACCTTTCTCTTCCTTATTACACCATTATCTCCACTTCCTGGAAATTTCTTTCACACAAAACTTCACACAGTTCTCATTAGCAACATTAGTAATAGTGAAGTGATAAAACCTTTTGAGTCCAACTTCAACTGAAAACCATCAAAACATAAGATACTGTAGCAACTCCTTCCGAAAACCCAAAAAGAATTCAAAAAGGAAATCGAATAAAGAAGCAAATGCAAGAGTGGCAAAATCTGTCAAAACAGACCAGCAGGTAAAGATCATTTTTTTAGAAAATCTTTTGTTGCTCAAATCAAAAAGTGCAAAACTAATGAAAGTTAAATAACAACCTGGGGCAGAACCAAAAAAATTACAGCTCAATCTGACAGATAGAGGTCTCTCACGAATTTTTACGGCGAAGCACAAAAATCTGTTTCAGGACAACAACTTCCTCAAATCTTACTTCTCTCTCATTAGAGGTTGATCTTGACACAAAAACCAAACAAAATGGATAAGGATCAGTTATTACCGAAGTAATAACTTCCAAGACTCAAAGAAACAAAAACAAACTAAAAGCAAAAACAAATTGGGTTGTCTCCCATAAAGCTCTTTCTTTATAGCCATTAAGATGGGCATGATAATTTGAAGAAGCTCTCATAGGGATATGAATTGAAGTGAAAGAGAGCATTAAGAAGCAAAAACACACACATTTAAGTCTAACCCACTTCCTATGAAAGGGGATTTTGTAAACAAACAAGTTGTTGAAACCAGAGGCAACTTGCATAAGAAGGCAAAAGAAGTGCAACATAAAAACTTTCAGCATAAAACGAGGAAACTTGATATTATTGAGATGCATAAGAACACTTTTCCCTCTTTCATAGTAACTTTTAGTATCATGCATAAACTTAACAGTATAGCTATCACAAGGACCATCATAGCGATGATCACTTATTCTAACGGAAAACACAGGAATACTAGCTCTCATAACACTACTATGTGAAACAATATTAGAGGTATACTTACAAAGGATAGTGTGTCCCTCTTCCTCATATTTAGTGACAAAGTCTTTCACATTTGCTATTATAGGTTCATCAACCATTTGTTTATCAGGTTCAACAACTTTACTTGTACTTTCATTAACCATACTAGCTATCATAGAATGATCCTTTACCATAACTGGAAAAGGCATTTTCTCAATATAAGGTCTAGGTAAAACATGATTAGCAGTATAAACTTCAGTATTTCTTGCAGGAACACTCTTAGCAACATCTTTATAAGGTTCATGATACTTATTCCACTTCTTTTTAGGCACTTCAATGTAGTAAGCAAAAGCCTTAAAATACGAAGCAATAGCTTGAGAATCTAGACCATAAGCATTTCTAATAATTTGAAAGTCATCAGTTCCCATAAAATATTCAAGCATTCATAATCATAATTTATACCTGACTTTCTACCTTTGTCATTCTCCCAAGCTTCAGCATTGTCTTGAATACGATCTAGAAGGTCCCATTTAGCTTCTTCTTCCATGCGAGTGAATGATCTAGCACAAGAAGCATCCAATAAATCTTTGTCATGTAGAGGGAGCCTTGCATAAAAGTTGTTGATAATAATATTGTTGGGGAGCTCATGAATGGGACATCTGAGCATTGGTAACTTCAATCTCCCCCAAGCTTGAGCTGTACTCTCTCCATCAAGAGGCCAAAAGTTGTATATTTGATTCCAATCTTTATGAATCTCACTAGGAGGATAAAACTTTGAATAAAAGAGAGGCACTATTTCCTCCCATTCCAGAGCTTGACCATTCTTCAGCAGCTTATACCATTCCTCAGCTCTTCCTTTCAGTGATAATGAGAATAACTTCTTCTTAACTTGATCTGTAGTAATACCTGCACACTTGAACAACCCGCATAATTCGTGTATAAAGAGCAAATGATCACCGACAACGGCGTCAGAAAAAGAGATTGATGTCTTGATGACCCACAAGTATAGGGGGTGTATCGCAGTATTTTCGATAAGTAAGAGTGTCGAACCCAACAAGGAGCAGAAGGTGCTAGCTAGTGGTATGGATCAGGAATTCTCTGCAAATACTTAGCAAACGGATTTTAGGGGTTTTTAATAATGCAAGTAAATAAAGTACGAGTAAATAAAAGACAATGAGAATAAATGCAGCAAGTGTCCCAATCCTTTATTCAGCAAAGGACAAGCTGGTTGTATTACTTAAGATGACCAAACGTTCTCGAGGGCACACGAGAATATCGTCAAGTGCTTTCGCTTCATATGGTTGATTAATCTTCTCTAGCTTGCTAAGTGTTGTGTGGGTGAACCTGTGCTAATGTATCGACCTTCCTAGGACTAATACATACTTGTGATTATACCCCTTGCAAACATCCGTAAATACAAGAAAGTAATTAAGGTAGAAACCTAACCACGACTTTAAACTCTAAGACCCTTACGTCCCTTATGCAATGGTTTCCTAACGGAGGTTTAGGTTTCTGTCACTCCGGCAACCCCTACGATTAGTAGCCAAATACACAATGCATTCCCCTAGGCCCATATAGGTGAAGTGTCATGTAGTCGACGTTCACATGACACCACTAGAACAAGTACACCACAACTTAATTAACAAACCATTGAATCTTTCTCAACACAATTCCACTACTAACAACATGACTTCTCCCATGTCCTCAAGAAAAAAATGAACTACTCACAAGACATCATATGGATCATGATCAGAGATGGAATAATGATGTATAACAATATGAACATAAACAATAATTCAATGGTTCACTCGATAGCATCAATTACCAAGGGTAATCAACACCGGGAAAGTTTCCCCTAAGAACTATGCAAGATTCAACCCGATTGTTACAACAATATGGAGATGGTGATGATGGTGCTGGTGATGATGATGGTGGTGATGATGATGATGATCCCGATGAAGTCCAGCTTGATGGTGGTGTTGATGGCGACGATCTCCCCTCTCCGAGAAGGAATTCCCACAGCAGAATTCTGTCTGCCTGAGAGATCTTTCTCTCTCGGTGTTTTCCGCCCCGCAGAGGCGGTGAAATCTTTCTGTGGCCGCTCCCCGAGTCTTAGGGTTTCGGGAGGAAGATATATGCCAGAGGAGAGAGGCTGGAGTGGGCCAGGGTGGCCACACCACTCCCTGGCGCGGCCTAGGCCTGCCCGCGCCATGGGTTGGTGTGGGCCCCCTGTGGTGGACCAGGGCGGCCACACCACCTGGTGGCGCGGCCTAGGCTGGCCTGCGCCAGGGGGTGTGGGCTCCCTGTGGCCCATCTCCACTCCTCCTTCTGGCTTTCTTCGTCTTCTGGAAAAATAGGATTTTTCATGTATTTTCCCGGATTTTCTGATCTTCGCAAATTTTGCCTCCAAACAGTGCCTTTTCCATCAGAATCCTGACTGCAGTGGTCCATGCTCCAAATGTCATCAACCATGCAAAAACAAATGAAATAACATAAGTATCATCTCTTAATATGAAATATATCAACGAATAATATTAAATTATGATATAGAATAGTGATGCAAAATGGACGTATCATGGCTCAAGATATCTCGAGCTCGTTGGGGAACACCAAGAGGAAGGTATGATGAGCACAGTAGCAAGTTTTCCCTCAGTTATGAAACCAAGGTTATTGAACCAGTAGGAGCAAGGAAACATCTCCAAAGTGTTGTTTCCAACTTGGAATCCTGCACAACACAACCACAGAACTTTGCTCCCAACTTACAGTGAGGGTGTCAATCTCACCGGTTTTGCTGAAAACAAAGGATTAAACGTATTGTGTGGAAGATAGTAATAGCTTGCAGAAAGTAAACAAAAAACAGTAAATAGCTTTGTAGATTGATGGTAAAAGAATGGACCGGGGTCCATAGTTCACTAGTGGTGATTCTCCTTAAGATAGATGATATGTTGGGTGAACAAATTACAGCGGGGCAATTGACAAACATCGAGAAAGCATACATGCATATACTAATCATCTTGACTCCTATGAGATTTGATTGGGCATTACAACATTATACATAGACCATAATCCAACTGCAACTATGACTAATAATTCACATTCAGGTTATCATCTGAACCTCCTCTAGTATTAAGTTGCCAGCAATAGATAATTGCATTAAGCAAAGTGTGTAAAGTAAACAATATGATTGTTCTATGAACAAAGGATTGTTGTTTTCTCCCTAGTAGCAACAACACATCTAGTACCTTAGAGATTTCTGTCACTTCCCCAGATTCCTAGAGGCATGAACCCACTATCGAGCATAAATACTCCCTCTTGGAGTTGCTAGCATCTACTTGGCCAACATAGCTACTAACAACAAAGAGCATGTAAGATCACAAATAACAAAGACATAATAGAATCAATAATTAATCTGAAATAGCATCTCAATATCCATCGGATCCCCGCAAACACAACATGTAGGATTACGAATAGATGATCTTGATCATGAACGGAGCTCACAAGATCTAAACATGGTAGCACAAAGGAGAAGAACCAACCATCTAGCTACTACATGGACCCGTAGTCCAGGGATGAACTACTCACGCATCACACCGGAGGCAGGCATGGTGATGAAGAAGGCCTCCAGGGTGATATCTCCCCTCCGGCAGGGTGTCGGGAAGAGCTTCAGATCCCTCCCGATCTAGGGATGGAGATGGCGGCGGCTACAGACTCTTTCTTGGAATTTTGATCGGGTACCTAGGGTTTTCGTCCCGAAGGAAATATATAGGCGAAAGGGCAAGGTCGGTGGAGTGCCAGGGGGCCCACACCACCCGGTGGCGCGGCTAGGGCTAGCCATGCCACCACCAGGTGTGGCCGGCCTGGCTCCCCTCTTCGTCTCCCCTCCGGACTCCGTGTTCCTTCTGGTGAAATATTGACTTGGGCTTTTGTCCGGTCCAATTCCGAGAATATTTCCTTACTAGCTTTTCTAAAACCAAAAATAGCAGAAAATAGGCAACTGACTCTGTGGCATCTTGTTAATAGGTTAGTTCAAGAAAATGTGTAAAAATACTCCAAAGTGTGGACAAAACATAAGAAAGTAGATATAAAACAAGCATGGAACATCAAAAATTATAGATATGTTTTCAACGTATCAAGGTGGAGCAGCTAGTGCGCAGGGAGGTGGTGCTGCTTGGCACCATGGTGGTGTCGGTGGCTGGTGTGGCGAGAGTGTGCGCATCGATCTACAAGGTGAAGACGGTTTGGTGGAAGATTGTGAAGACGGCGACATCCGGAGCGTGTGCATGGGCGCCACTCTGTGGATAGGCTTGGCGGATCTGGGGCTCCTTTTGCATGAGTTCAAGTCGCCGCACTCAGGCACTTCAGTTTCTCTTGGTGAGTCGCTATGAGTGACCGTGGGAGGGGGGGGGGGGGGTTGAAAGACGTAGCTAGGTGTTTACTAGATCTTGTTGGGGAGCTGGCGATACAATTATCATTTTTACTCGGTGTTTTGTTTTGGCGAATCCGGTTTGTATGATCTTTGTAGTGACTTTTGCCAGACACTGTTGTTCTAATGATGAATAAAGGCTGTATGCATCGCTTGATGCAATGGTCGTGGCTTCGCTTCCCAGTTCAAAAAAAACATCTTAGAGGGAGTATTCTGGACTCCCTATCTCCCAAACTTAGTCTTTCAGGGTAGGGTATAGACCTGTGCGTTAGTATGAGTGAGTGAATGTATGTATTTGTAAACGCCTGCGTTTGTACTGAGGTTCGCAAAAGAAAAAAAATCTGAGCATTAGATGTGGGTACATACTTGTGTAGAAATAATGGACTAATTCCTTTGGTCCATGTAAGGTTTCAGATTTTTCCCTAAATCTCAAATTCCAAGTGTATGAATGATCATATGTTATGAGTGGCAACAAGAGAAGTGAGAACTAAGTTTAGTCCCACATGAAAAATTAGAGGAGAGTTATACCATTTATAAGGTGAAGTGTTTCACCACTTGGTAAGTGAGTGAGAAATAAGTAGTACATGCACCCCCCCCCCCCCCCTCCCCCGCCATTGTCTTCTTCGACCAGTCTTCACCAACGACTTCTTCATCCCGCCATCGTCTTCTTCGACTAGTCTTCACCAACAACATCAACAACTTCTTCATCTACAACCGATCGGTACGTGCGCCGTATTTCGATCTGTTGTTAGTAGCTGATGTTGTCATGTTCAATATTTTAGAATTAATTGTGAAAATATTAATTGCCTAATTATCCAACAACCTGTAGCGCATGTTTATCACGTGACGGAATTATGAACATGATTGCTTGTGCACGGGCAAAGTTTTGAGGGTGATAGTGCTGGCGGCGCCGTAGAAGCTTTGGAGTTTGGAGGCATGTGGATATATGTGCGATGCCGTCCGGCAGGTCACCACGACCATGGCATGGTATAGTACGTGCCTTTTTAGGCTTCTTTAGTGCTTTTTGGTCAGCTTTTATCATTCGATTCGGCAGCTAGCTAGCTAGGGATAAAAAGTCTTACGAGTTGGTAGCGCTAGGATTGAGAACTCGCATACAACACACTACCACGTATACGTAGGTGCACCTAATCAAAAAGTTTGATGTACTCCCTCCGATATCTTTTCAGATTTGTCTATGCTAGTTAAATCCGAATCTAGACAAACCTGAAAAATAATAATTAGGATTAGAGAGAGTATTATGAGTATATATATCAAATTCCATCAGGATTGTACCAGCTAGTTTATTTGCAAGTACTCAATCCATGTTAACGGTGGATCAGCAACCCTGGAGGGAGGCGGGAGGGGTGAGCTCATCGATGCGGGCGGATCGTAGAGACGGGTGGCGGCGTGGTCGGCATGAGAGGTGTTAGATGTTGTCAGATTGTGTCTTCCTCCGTGACTACCTTCAATATTAAATTTAAGGCGCGACCAATGTACCATGTTCGCTAGAATCAATGCAAGGGTCTTGGGAGGACATTGTTGTTTGCCCCTTCGGCCCTCCACTGCGAAGGCAACAACAGAACTAAGAAATCTACTGTTTCTATTTCTTTGCCCATTAGAACTTTAGACTTGAACTAAGATGCTATGCATTGAGGAACTTTAGAACTAGGACATATGTATTTGGTGAAATTTGTCTATGTGGTGTTGTTTATAGTATGGCAACAATAAACCATAAAAGAGAACAATTATGCGCTGGTGATGGGTGTACAAAGCAAATGGTGCTTAGTGTTGGTGTTACATCCTATTTGCTTCAAGGCAGTGACGAAACTACTTGAATGTTTATGAAGCAGTTGTGTTTCCATATGTGCAAACGTGAAAAGTTTTGTGTGTGATAAGCTTTGGTCTTCACAAAAAGAAGTATAAAGCTTTGGAGTCTTTACAAAATGTATTCCGTAGAAGTTTTGTAGTCTTTTCACAAAAAAGGAAAGTACTCCTAAAAGCTTTGGAGTTTGGAAGTATGTGAAATGCGCGATGCCGTTCGGCGGGACACCACGACCTTCGCATACTGTAGTGCTTTTTAGGGCTTTTTGGGCAACTTCTTTCCATTCCGTCCGGCAGCTAGCCCTGGATAAAGTCTCACGAGTTGGTAGTAAACACACTACCATGCGCACGTGTGTGCACCTAGTCAAAAAGTTTGGGTATATCAAATTCTGCAAGTACATGTCATGTCACTATAAGGAACTAATCGAAAAGGAGATAAATAAAAAAAAGGTAAAATGTAGATATTTGGTGTGTTGTCCAATGGCAGCCGGAACTGCTAAGCTAAATAGAAGCATCTTGTGACACACGCTTGATCAGATATTTTGGCTAAAAGCGGCATGACGGCCGAAAAGTATGAGCGGCCACTGTCATGCCGAAATTAGCCATGTGGTTATTTAAGGGTTAGCTTATTATTGTTGTTAGTTAATTAGTTGATTAGCATGGAGTCTAATTACTATAGTCGCATCATCCCTATCTCATATGTCCCTATCTTTTGTTGAATAATATCACATACATATATCAAACATATATTCTATATAGAACTTGTCAATTGTTTCTTTGAACTGCTAAAACAGCTTACTTTTTTTCAATGTTAAAAAAAGTTTACATTTTAGAACAGATGTAATAATACGAGGAAACATAATATGAGCCGTGTACTCAAGGTGGCGTTTTGGCTCACGGGTGCAAATGAACTGTCACTAGTAGAAGATAGACCTTTGGTTCAGGGGTATTAGCCTCGGTTTTGCTACAAACCGGGACTAATGCCCCGGTCCAACGGGTAGAACTGGCCCCGGGGGTGGCAGACACTAGCCCCGGTTCGAACGGGACCTTTAGCCCCGGGTCGTGTAATAAACCGGGGCTAAAGGGTTTCAGGAAGGCCGGGTCGGGCGTCAGACCCTTTAGCCCCGGTTCTAGACACGAACCGGGGCTAAAGGTCTGGCTATATCTTCTTCTTTCCCCTACTCGAGCCACCATTCAAGCTGGTGGCTCTCCTCTCTCTCTCTCTCTCTTTCTTGCTTCAAGCTTGAGTTCATGCCCTTTTTTTCCTCAAGATTTGTCTAGATTTTGTGGTGCCCCATCTATCCAAAGGTTCTAAAAGGTGAGCAACTTCATCCTTTGAACTCTCATTGCTATATTAGCTCATTTCATGCTCTATCTTATAGATGGATTTGTGGATTTAGTTTGGTAGTAATTTTTGCAGTGATAGCATGATATCAATGTTTAGATTCTATCTATCTTGTATTAATGTAAGGAACTCTAAGGTAAATATCACAATATGTGGATTATTCTATCAATATATATCTTGTTTTGGCACATAGAGTCTCGAAAATTGATTTTAGAAGCACACACATGCGTGAGTTCATCATTCTAACTAACTAGCTAGCTGGGCAAAATATCCTTCTTCGTCTACCTGCGTTCAACAAACTGAAAATTTTGTAACAAAGATAGGGTTAATTCATAAAATCTTGATAAGATGACATCACAATTCACATATTAGGGAGTGCCTCTATGGCGAGCTCCTCGAAGATGTCTGAGGACAGGATCCTAAGACATCTTCGAGAAGCTCTGCCGTAGTGGTGTCCCTGCTCTCCCACACCATCTTTCGGTTTATATCTTCTCTAGCTAAATCAGTATGCTGGTGGAGCTAACTAATTTCACATATTAGAGAGTGCCTCTATAGCGAGCTCCTTGAAGATGTCTGAGGACGAGGTCCTAAGACATCTTCGAGAAGCTCCGCCGTAGTGGTGTCCCTGGTCTCACACACCATCTTGCAGTTCTTCATAAGAATGCATACCTATTTATAGATTAAGCAGCACAACATAGTGTCGGGCACTGATGACATAATGTCGACACACTCACGCTGGCATAGTGCTGCCACCCACCCAAAATAGTGTCGGCATTTAATTTACTGGCTTAGTGCTGCCCACTGAGGACATAGTGTCGACATGTTGTCTCCACATCCACATTTAGTCCTAGTTGGTGCCTCCAACCGGGACTAAAGGTTCATCATATCTTTAGTCCCGGTTGTTGGTTTTAGATTAGTACTAATTAATTATGATTATGTTTGATGTACTTAATTAATTATATATTGCAGATGAGCCGGCAATGGATGTACGTTGACCGACTCTCTAACGAGTTCATTAAAGGCGTGCATTCTTTTCTTCTTGTGGCCGAGGCAAACAAGCGGAGTGGTTTTATGTCTTGTCCATGTGGTGCCTGTCGGAATCATAAAGAATACTCTTCCTCAAGAGTCCTTCACAGCCACCTGTTTCGGTCCGGTTTCATGACCGGCTATAATTGTTGGACCAAGCACGGAGAAAGAGGGGTTATGATGGAAGACAACGAAGAAGAAGAGAATGACAACGACTACCCTGAATACGATGGTACTACAATGGAAGACATTGATGAAGAAAAAGATGAAGAACGAGCATCAGATCTGCCCGATGATGATCTTAGTCGGGCCATTGCTGATGCCCAGGAAGAATGCGTAACTGAAAGGGAGAGGTTGAAGTTCAAGAAGATGTTAGAGGATCACAAAAAAATTTTGTACCCAAATTGTGAAGATGGGCACAAAAAACTAGGTAGCACACTGGAATTGCTGCAATGGAAGGCAGAGAACGGTGTGACTGACAAAGGATTTGAAAAGTTGCTGAGAATAATGAAGAAGTTGCTTCCAAAGGATAACAAACTGCCCGCCAGTACCTACGAAGCAAAGAAGGTTGTCTGCCCTCTAGGATTAGAGGTGCAGAAGATACATGCATGCATTAATGACTGCATCCTCTACCGCGGCGAGTACGAGAATTTGGATGCATGCCCAGTATGCACTGCATTGCGGTATAAGATAAGACGAGATGATCCTGGTGATGTTGAGGGCGAGCGCCGCATGAAGAGGGTTCCTGCCAAGGTGATGTGATATGCTCCTATAATACCACGGTTGAAACGTTTATTCAGGAACAAAGAGCATGCCAAGTTGTTGCCATGGCACATGGAAGACCGTAAGAAAGCGAGATGTTGAGACACCCCGCTGATGGGTCGTAGTGGAGAAAAATCGAGAGAGAGTTTCCGGACTTTGCAGGTGATGCGAGGAACTTATGGTTTGGTCTAAGTACAGATGGCATGAATCCTTTTGGGGAGCAGAGCAGCAGTCATAGCACCTGACATGTGACTCTGTGTATTTATAACCTTCCTCCTTGGTTGTGCATGAAGCGAAAGTTTATTATGATGCCAGTGCTTATCCAAGGCCCGAGCAACCCGACAACTACATTGATGTGTACCTAAGGCCATTAGTTGAAGAACTCTTACAGTTGTGGAACGGACAAGGTGTACGTGTGTGGGATGAGAACAAGCAGGAGGAATTTGACCTACGAGCGTTGTTGTTCATAACAATCAATGATTGGCCTGCTCTTAGTAACATTTCAGGACAGACAAACAAGGGATACAATGCATGCACACACTGTTTAAACGATACTGAAAGTATATATTTGGATAAATGTAAGAAGAATGTGTACCCAGGGAATCGTCGTTTTCTTCCGCCCTCGCACATCCTAAGAAAGAAAGGTAAGCATTTCAATGGTGATGCAGACAACCGGTGTAAGCCTATCCATCGTACTGGTGATGATGTATTTGACATGGTGAAGGATTTAAAAGTAATCTTTGGAAAGGGTCCTGGTAGACAATCTGTTCCGAAGGACGATGTCGGACATGCACCCATGTGGAAAAATAAATCTATATTTTGGAAGCTACCCTATTGGAAAGTCCTAGAGGTCCGCTCTGCAATTGACGTGATGCACCTGACGAAGAATCTTTGCGTGACGCTGCTAGGCTTCTTGGGCGTGTATGGGAAGAGCAAAGATACACCTGAAGCACGGCAGGACCAACAACGTATAAAAGACCGAGACGACATGCATCCAGAGCTGTTTGAAGGTACTGCTAGCTACGCTCTTACCAAAGAAGAGAAGGAAATCTTTTTTGAAGTCCTTTACAGTATCAAGGTCCCGTCTGGTTTCTCGTCGAACATAAAGGGAATCATAAATATCGCAGAGAAAAAATTTCAAAACCTAAAGTCTCATGACTGCCACGTGCTTATGACCCAGCTGCTTCCGATTGCATTGAGGGGACTCCTGCCGGAAAATGTTCGAGTACCCATTGTGAAGCTATGTGCGTTTCTCAATGCAATTTCTTAGAAGGTAATCAGTCTAGATAGTCTACTAAGGTTACGGAAAGATGTGGTCCAATGTCTTGTCAGCTTCGAGTTGGTGTTCCCACCATCCTTCTTCAATATTATGACTCACCTCCTAGTTCACCTAGTCGATGAGATTAACATTCTTGGTCCTATATTTCTACACAATATGTTCCCCTTTGAGAGGTTCATGGGAGTGTTAAAGAAATATGTTCATAACTGTGCTAGGCTAGAATTAAGCATCTCAAAGGGATATGGAACATAGGAGGTCATTGATTTTTGTGTTGACTTTATTCCTGACTTTAAGCCCATCGGTGTTCCTAAATCACGGCATGAGGGTAGAATTAGTGGAAAAGGCACGCTAGGAAAGAAAGCAAGGATATGTATGGACGGACATTCTCTCACTAAAGCACACTACACAGTTCTGCAAATTTCCACCTTGGTGGCTCCGTAACACAAGAATATTGTACACTCCAACAACCCGGGGAAGCCTGGCTCCTGGATTAGAGATGAACATATGAGGAATTTCGGCGGTTGGTTGCAGTCACATCCATGAATGACATAAATGTTGGAGAGCAGTTGTACTTGTTGGCCAGGTCACCATCTTCGACTATATTGACTTTCCAAGGGTACGAGATAAATGGGAATACATTTTACACGATCGCCCAAGATAAAAAGAGCACCAATCAAAACAGTGGTGTCCGATTTGATGCAACAGACGAGAATGGGCAAAAGGATACATATTATGGTTACATAGAGGAGATATGGGAACTTGACTATGGACCTTTTTTAAGGTTCCTTTGTTTCGGTGCAAATGGGTCAAGCTGACAGGAGGCGGGGTTGAGGTAGACAAGAAATACAGAATGACAATAGTGGATCTCAACAACCTTGCGTATAGAGATGAACCATTTGTCCTAGCCAATGATGTGGCTCAGGTTTTTTATGTGAAGGACATGTCTACCAAACCGAGAAAAAGGAAAGATAAGCAAAAGAATACAACATCCGATGAGCCAAAGTGCCACATAGTTCTTTCAGGAAAAAGGAACATCGTGGGGGTGGAGGATAAGACAGACATGTCAAACGATTATGATAAGTTTCATGAAATTCCGCCCTTCGTTGTGAAGGATGACCCAAGCATCCCGTTAAATAAGTAAGATGCTCCATGGTTACGGATTAGAAGAAAACCCTAACATGTGTGGATGTTGGTGATGTACATATTATTAAACCTTTATTTTTAATGATCTTCTTATATGTATATGGATATGAACTTTCTCGATCTCAATAGGTAGTATTACAACTTGTTGTGGCCAGACATTTATTAATATTAAAACGTAAAAATTAGTCATAATCATATCTAGCCCTGTAGTACACAGCTTCTGGGTCGTCTTCGGAATCGTCATCGTCGTCGTCGTCACTCGTAGCATGCGGATGGATCCTCAGCCCTTCCTCGTAGCACGCGGATGGATCCTCCGGCCTCGGATTCACGACATGCGGGGGAGGGGCTCCCGGATGACGACCCCAGTACGTCCTAGGCCTTCACCACCACCACCATTCTTGTGGTTATGCTGCTGGTGAAAGTGTGGGTACCTCAGGCGAGGATGGTCTCCCATGGCGATGTAGCGCATCACACCGGCGATAGTCCGGTTCGCCCACCAAAGGCGGCGACTAGCCTCGTTGTGGTTCACTGGGGGCGGGCCGTCACCCTCGTACCTGGCGAGCTCCCTTTCCCGCCGGTTTGCGAAGAAGGCATTCTAGGTGTCGAGGTTGTCGGGATCCCAATGGGGATCCATCCGCTGCTCCGGCGTGAGCTCGAGGTAGAAGTGGTTCGTGATGGTCACCTGGCGGGCCGAACCTTGAGACATAGGAGGAACAGGAACCCCTCCAGCGCTCCGCATCCAGCCAGCGGGCAGCCGGTACCCCGGCGGGCATGGGTAGCTGTAGGCGCACAGCGCCTCGGTCTCCTCGAGCGTTAGAAAAGCCCAGTAAGCGGTGTCCATTGTTGTGAGAGAGAAGGTGTGGATGTGTCGATGGAAATGGCAGTCGGCCTAGATATAGAGGGACATGTCGGGAGAACATGGCGGGAAGCGGGGTAAATGGCGGGAGAAACATGGCGGGAAGCGGGGGAAATGGCGGGAGAACATGGCGGGAAGCGGGGGAAATGGCGGGAGAACATGGCGGGAAGCGGGGGAAATGGCGTGAGAACATTTCTACTATATTTTTGTGAATATTTTGCTATATTATATGTAGTTTTCCATTTTTAAATAATAAACTATATTTTTATTATTATTTGTGAACATTTCTACTAAATATAATACTTGTTAGATAATAGATAATTTCATTTAAGTTGTATAATAAAGTATGATAATAGATTTAAATTATGCATCTTATTTTTCTGAAAATTCTGATATATAATACATAATTTTCTGAAAACTATAAACCATTTTTCAGTTTAGCGCCAAAAATAACCTTTAGCCCCGGTTTGTAATAAGAACTGGGGCTAAAGGGGAGGGTTTCGGCAGGTCGAGCCACGACCCGGAGATCCTCGCCAGTTTCTTCTTCTCCGCTCCCACGCCGTCCACTGCACCGCCGCCCGCGCCCGTGAGAAGCCCCGCGCTGCCGCCGCGCCGCCCCGTCTCCGCGCCGCCCCGCGCCGCCCTGCCCCGCGCCGAGTCGCCGTGCCCCGAGCCGCCGCGCCGCCTCCCCGCCACACCTTCTCCGCCCCGCGTTGTCTCCGCCCCGCGCCGCCTCACCGTACGTCTTCAGGTGATTGCCGTGCTAGTTTTGGTTAATTAGGATTAATTATATTATTTAATTTTGGTTAGTAGTGTTAGTGTTAGTTAGTAGTATATTAGTATTTAGTGTTAATTAGTTAGTGTTAATTGTATTAGTTATTAGTATTTTGGTTAGTAGTGTTAGTTAGTAGTATATTAGTATATTAGTATATTAGTTATTTAGTGTTAGTTAGTAGGATATTAGTATTTAAGTTAGTGTTAATTGTATTAGTATTTAGTTAGTGTTAGTGTTATGGTTAGATAATATTTTAGTTAGTGTTAACTAGTGTTAGTTAGTGTTAGTTGTATTAGTATTTTAGTTAGTATTAGTATTTTGGTTAGTGTTAGTTAGTACTATTAGTATTTTAGTTAGTGTTAATTAGTAGTATTAGTATTTTAGTTAGTGTTAATTGTATTAGTATTTAGTTACTATTAGTGTTATGGTTAGATAGTATTTTAGTTAGTGTTAATTGTATTAGTATTTAGATAGTATTAGTATTTTGGTTAGTGTTAGTTAGTAGTATTAGTTAGTGTTAGGTTTAGGGTTAGTGTTAGTAGTATTACTATTTAGAATACTTAGTTAATGAGGTTTAGTTTAGTTAGTGATAGGTTTAGGGTTATTGTTATTAGGGCAATATATACTTAGTGATTTAGTTACTGTTTATGATTGTTATTGCTATTATTTAGTTATGCCGCGTCCATCTCGTCCGAGCCTACGGGACTCCGTCGGGGATGTCCGAGTCTGGGCTCCGCCGGGTTAGCACTGGGAGGTGCTACCTGTCGGGACTCGTACCTTGGTGAGGAATTCGGGTATCATCGTCGACCCGGAGCTTCTTTGGTGACGTCCACGAGGTTCAGGAGCGGTGCAAAGGGAGCCATCCCCCGAGGAGGTGGTACGTCGTCGTATCAGGGAGGAGGACGAGCATGTATGTCGATACATGTATCTTTTGGAGACTAGGTTCTCCAATATCTGGCAGGTTCACGGATCTCACCCGAGCTATTCTCCGGTGATGGTTCCTCTTCTGTGGCTGCAGAGCTCCCGTAGCACAGAACGCGGCAGCCGCGTTCGCTAGTTTATCTTAATAATGTACTTTATCTTATACTTTATCCTATAATGCACCCGAGCTATTCTCCGGTGATGTATTAATAATGTACTTTATCTTATACTTTATCCTATAATGCACCCGAGCTATTCTCCGGTGATGTATTAATAATGTACTTTATCTTATATTATTTTAATTTATCTTAATCACTAAGTACTATATCCAAGTTGTCGCAGTTGTAATATTCTTTTACTTAATGCAATATTCTTTTTCTGTATTAGTTAAGCTATGGACGGTAGACAAAATTAAGAGAAGCTCCTCGACATTATAGATGAGGGTACTGGGGGGTCTTATTATGATGGCTCCGAATATCTTAATTTGTTTGGAGGAGATGATGGTGGACCAAATAGTGGAGACGATGGTGCTGACCATCCTGGAGACCATGGTGAAGACACCATAATAATGACAAACACCGTCAAGATATATAAAGCCTCTATCGCTGGTTCACTAGTATAGATGCACTAATTGATTCGTATATATGTACTGACGAATGTTTCTTCTCTTAGACCTCCGCTTCCGGCCAATCTTCTATAAATACAAGAGGCCCGACACACAAGTTGTCCGCTGATGTCCGTTTCAGCATTGACTTAGTCTCTTCGCAGGGTCAACCGCCGGAGCCCAAAGAAGCTGCGAATGCATTTACAAGTCAATGCAGAGTGATTGTAAGAGACAAAGTCCCGACCACCACGCGAAACTGGAACAAGCCAGGAAAGAAAAAGGATCCAGCTGGGGCTAGTTTTGTAGATGACAGAGCGAAAGATACAATGTGGAATTCTCTCATGACACATTTCACCCTACCTGTTTTGGAGACCGATGAGCTCACACAGCAAATGACGAGGAAAGTCAAGCACTTTGCTCTTAAGAAGATGGCCGAACTATTCAAGTAATGGAAAAAAAGATTGTACCACAAGTATGTCTTGAAGGAAACAACTCCTTCATTCATTGGCCCACTAGAGTTGCAGCAGGATAACTGGGCCGCATTTGTGGAATACAAGACCTCAGCACCAGCTAAGGCAATATCAGCAAAAAATAAGGAAAATGCAGCCAAAAAGAAATATCACCATCATATGGGCACAGGTGGCTACAGGAGTGCCATGCCTAAGTGGGATAAAGCTGAGGCTGACCTAGAGGCTAAAGGGGTCACTCCAGCTACGTCTAGTTGGCCCTTGAGGTCAAGAAATTGTGTATTCGGGCATGAGGCATCATTAGACCCAGAAACAGGCGAGATTGTTGCAGCCGAAGAAATTTCCACACCCAAGAAAGAACTTGTTAAAGTGATGAAAGAGGATGAAGAGGGAACGTTTGTTCCCGACAGACAGAACGATGAGCTGACAAAGGCTCTCGGGAATCCTGAAAAGGCTGGACGAACAAGAGGGTTCAGAACTTCTTATCCATGGGCTATCGGGTTTCCTGAGCACCGTGACACGTACAGAAGCCGATCGAGAAGAACAAACCGACAAAAAGAGGAGGATATAGAGCGGTTCGCGAGGTTTGAAGCCGCGCTGCAGGAGTATCGCCAAGAGCTTAATGAACTTAAAGGACTCCGACAGCAAGATCCTACACCAAACAGTACGGTCGGCCCATCGCAACGGAAAAGCAGCGTGGCTTCCACGGAGGGCCACGGTAATGATGCAACGATGGATGTGTACCCCGTGGATGCAATTAAGGAGAAGACTAGTTGTGAGCTGCATGTTGAACTGAAGAATATATCCATGAAGGTGGAGGTCGGCTTTGCTTTACCTTCTGCACTGGGAGCGACCTACCATTGCAATCTGATTCCAGCTGGCTATGCTCTTGTCGGTGTGGATGAAATTCTACCTATGTGTCAGTCACTACAGCTTGACATCCCTGGAGGTGAAGGGGAGACGACACTGGGAGAAGTCACGAGTGGCTTCATTCTTTGGAAAAAAGAATACATCAAGTTTCCAGGCTCGACACCAAGGCCACCTTCTCCACCAAAGCAACCGTCTCCTCCCAGTGCACCGTCTCCTCCAAGTCCACCTCTAAGTGCACCGTCTCCTCCCAGTAATAGTCCAATCCATGACCCCAACACGAGTCCATCTCAATCTACGCAGCCGCCTCCACCCACTAAGGGGCAAAAGCGGAAGAATACCACCGCTCCGTCGAGCGATAACCAACGCCCGAAGCGACAGTTGTCGCCCCTCCCAAGAGTACCGCCGGTTCCTCCCAAGAGGGCTTACGACCTGACCGATGAGGAGACCGATGCGGTCGTACGTGCTGAAGTGGATGCTCATTTTAAAAAGAAACAACCTGAGCCAGAGGTCCAAATAAAACCGGAAACCAAGGAGCACTTTAGGAAATTACTGACACAGCCATCCCAAGCTCAGTTAAATGCGCCAGATGACTATACACGATGTCTTCAGAAGACATTGAAACAAAAGAGATCAAGCGGTAGAGGAAGCATCAAAAAAGAGGTTCCCCAGCAAGGGGAACAAGCAAAACAATCAAGTGGTAGCGGAAGCATCAGAACAGACGTCCCTCAGCTGGGGAAACAAGCAAAACAATCGAGTGGTAGCCGAAGAACCAAAAGAGATGTTCCCCAGCTGGGGAAACAAGCAAACCAATCGCTCCCCCCACCCCAGGTGAACATACCCAAACCTCAACTATATGAGGAAGAACCTATGGATCCGGAAACGGCTAGGATATTAGCCGAGCAATGTGGTATGCCTATTCATGAAATTATACACGGCGATATGCTCAAGGCTGAGGTAGCACCCAAATTTGTTAACGGGGAGCCTCTGGTCAGTTCTGAGAGGCTTCGGGATATGCCAACACAAATGCGACGATTCCATGAATGGTACATGAAAGCATCAAAAGAACAGCGAAATTGGCTCATACTGAAAGTTCGAAAATCGCATTACTTCATTGAAGACGAGGTCCCTATTGAATTTACAGAATTATTTCAGTTATTCAATCTAAATGAACTTGACAAAACTATTCTCAGTTCGTATTTCTTGTAAGTGATTACTTTATTTATGTAATTAGGTCTCTATCTCAGCTTTTTCAATTCATTGCCGGTAAGTATACTCACTATATTCTTTTGTACGCTATATATAATGATGAAGAATGAAGATGCTCGATTGTAAAAGAAAGGCTATCAACGGATTTGGGTACATTGACCCACATCGAGTTCATGGAGCTATACTAAAGGATAAACCACTGGAGACCGAGCACAACTTGTTGCGGTTTCTCACGAAACAACATTTCTGTAACGAAATACTATTTCCTTACCACGACGGCATGTGAGTTTTTGTACACATTAACTTTTGCTTACTCGATGTTCAGTGTAAATGATGAGTTACTGACGTATGTAAACCTTGCATAGGTACCACTGGATTCTTCTAAGCATTTCACTTGACATGGGAAGAGTTCACATCATGGACTCACTAAACAAAGACATTGAAAACTACCACTGTTGGAGATATGCCCAAGAGGCAATAATAAAAGTGATTATTATTATATCTTTGTGTTTATGATGAATGTTTACATCCCATGCTATAATTGTATTATTAGGAAACACTAATACATGTGTGTTTTGTAAACATATAAGAGTCCCTAGTAAGCCTCTTGTTGAACTAGCTTGTTGATTAATTGATGATCATGGTTTCCTGATCATGGACATTAGGATGTGATTAATAACAAGGTTATATCATTAGGAGAATGATGTGATGGACACACACCCATAGTAAGCGTAGCATAAGATCAAGTCATTAAGTTCGTATTGCTGTAAGATTTCAAATACATAGTAACCTAATCCTTCGACCATGAGGTTATGTTAATCACCATCACCGGATGGATACTTTGATGACATCAAACGCCGCTTCGTAACTGGGTGGTCATAAAGGTGTCATTGGGTATTCTGAAAGTATGTGTTGAAGCGCATGAACCAAGATTGGGATTTGTCCATCCATATGACGGATAGATATGCTCTGGGCCCTCTCGGTGGAATGTCATCTAGTTAGCTTGCAAGCATGTGACTAGGTCACAAGGGATGACATATCACGGAACGAGTAAAGAGTACTTATCAGTAACGAGGTAGAACTAGGCATGGAGATACCGATGATCAAACCTCGGATAAGTATAGTATCGTGAGACAAAGGGAATTAGTTTCGTATGTAAATGGTTCAATCGATCGCGAAGTCATCGTTGAGTATGTGGGAGCCATTATGGATCTCCAGGTCCCGCTGATGGTTATTGATAGGAGATGTGTCTCTATCATGTCTACATATTCACGAACCGTAGGGTGACACGCTTAAGGTTCGAAGTTGTTTTAAGTAGATATGGAATGTGCGTTGGAGACCAAATGTTGTTCGGAGTCTCGGATTGGATTCAGGATATCACGAGGAGATCCGGAATGGTCCGTAGAATAAGATTCATATATTGGGGATCATTTTCTGAGTTAGGAAATGTTCCGGAGTATTTGTATGAGGGTTCTAGAAGGTCTCGGAATGTTCCGGAAGGTTCTGGAAGGTTTCTTGGAGTTTGCTTGAAAACCAAGGAAGGGATCAAAGGAGTCCTGGTGGGTCAAGACAAGGAGTCGTGGGGGAGGAGGACTCCTCCCCCCCTCCCCAATCCGCCGGCCTAGGAGGTGGGGAGTCCTACTAGGACTCCCCCTCCCCAAGGTGCCCTCCCCCCTTTAAATAGAGGGGCAGGGGCGCCACCTCCAAGCCCTGCTCTCATAACTCCCAATCTCTGCCGCCTCTCTCCTCCTCCTTTCTTTTGCACAGGCATAGGCGAAGCCCTGCAGAATTCTCTACTCCAACACCACCACCATGCCGTCATGCTACTGGGATTCCGTGGAGAAGATCTACTACCTCCGCTGCTTGCTGGAACGAGGAGAGGAAGGTCTGCTTCGACTCCGCACGTGTGACCGACTGCGGAAGCGCTGCCGAAACGCGGCGCCGGAAGGATCGTCCACTTGACCGACTGCGGAAGCACTGCCGGAACGCGACGCCGGAAGGATCGTCCACACGATCTTGAGATCGGCAAGTGATCGACTACATCAACCATGAGATCTAATCTTGTTAACGCTTTCGGATCTACGAGGGTTAGTTCCTATCTATCTCGTTGCACATGTCTAATAGATTAGATCTTGGCTTTTATCTAGATTAGATCTGGGTTTTGTTTGTTCTTGCTCTAGAAATTTTTTGTTTTCCATGCTACGAACCCATCAGTGGTATCAGAGCCGTATCTATGCGTAGATCTGTTGCACGAGTAGAACACAATGTTTTTGTGGGCGTTGATGCTTTTGTTGTCGGTGTCTTAGCGTGTACTTTGCATCTTGCGGCATGGTGGGATGAAGCGGCTCGGGCTAACATTACATGTCATCGCACATGAGACTTGCTCCACGCTTGACGTGCAACTTGCTTTGCACAAGTGGCTTTGCGGGTGTCTGTCTCTCCCACCATAGTTAAGATTCAATTTACAATGAGCATCTTGACAACACTTGTATCAACGTTGTGGTCCTTGTTCGTAGGTAAGATCGGTCTTATGCGAAAGCCCCAAACCACATAAAACATGCAAAGAAAATTAGAGGCGTCTAACTTGTTTTTGCAGGGGTTTTGTGATTTGATATGGCCATCATGTGATTGTGATTGTATTTGATGTATGCAATGATCCTTGTTGTAATATGGCAACCGGCAGGAGCCTAATGGTTGTCTTTAATTCTGTTAAGACATGCGTGTCTCTTCATCTTGTAATAGCTTTATTCCAAGTAGTTGTAATAGTTGCTGGTGATGATGGACAACCATGAAGCGGCGCCACTGACCTTGACGCAATGCTGGTGATGATGGAGATCATGTTCGTGCATTGGAGATGGAGATCAAAGGCGCAAGAAGAAAGGGCCATATCATATCACACTAATTGTGAATTGCCTGTGATGTTAATCCTTTATGCATCTTGTATTGCTTAGATCGCGACGGTAGCATTATAAGATGATCCCTCTCACTAAATATCAAGTAATAAAGTGTTCACCCTTAGTTGGCACCGTTGCTAAGACTCGTCGTTTCGAAGCATCTCGTGATGATCGGATGTGATAAATTCTACGTGTGCATACAACGGGTGCAAGCCAGATTTGCACATGCGGAAACTAAGGTTATCTTGACGAGCCTAGCATGTACAGACATGGTCTCGGAACACGGAATACCGAAAGGTAGAGCATGAGTCATATAAATGATATGATGAACATGAAGATTGTTCGCCGATGAAACTACATCTTCTCTCGTGAAGATCGGACTTGGTGTAGTGGACTTGGTTCGTGTAATCACTAAGACAATGTGGGGGATGTTGTTTTGAGTTGGAGTTCACCTAGTTAGTTTAAGAATTAAATTTGAACTCAATTTATCATAAACTTAGTCTAAACTACTTGCAAATTGTTGTAGATTATGGCGACCCCCTCCATCAATTTTAATGCGTTCCTAGAGAAAGAAAAGCTTAAGAACAATGGAAGCAATTTCACGGACTGGTTCCGTGGACTGAAGATCGTCCTCAGGGCTGGTTAGTTGACCTATGTGCTCGAAGCACCGCTAGGTGACCCACCTGCAGATGATGCCACCGATGACGTAAAGAATGTTTACGCCACTCGGAAAAATCATTACTCCACAGTTCAGTGTGCCATCCTGTATGGTTTAGAAGCGGAGCTCCAAAAGCGTTTTGAGCACCACGACCCGTTCGAGATCATTAAGGAGCTCAGGCTAATTTTTGAGACTCGCGCGGCCATGGAGAGCTATGAGGCCTCCGAAAAGTTCTTTCACTGTAAGATGGAAGAGGGAAGCTCCGTTAGTGAGCACGTACTCACCATGTCTAGGTACGCAAACAAGCTCCAAGAGTTGGGAATATCGATTCCTAATGAATTGGGGATTCACCGTCTCCTTCAATCACTGCCACCAAGTTACAAGAACTTTGTGATAAACTACAACATGCACTACATGAGCAAGACGTTGCCTGAACTATCGTCCATGCTGAAAACTGCTGAAGTGGAGATCAAGAAGGAGCACCAAGTGTTGATGGTCAATAAGACCACCAATTTCAAGAGACAGGGCAAGCCTAAGAACAAGGGCAACTTCAAGATGGACGGCAAGAAAGCTGTCGCACCTGCTAAGAAGCCCAAGGCTGGTCCTAAGCCTGAAACTGAGTGCTTCTACTGCAAGGGTGCTGGTTACTGGAAGCGTAACTGCCCCAAGTACCTGGCGGATATGAAGAATGGCAACATCAAGAAGAAAGGTATATTTGATATATGTGTTATAGATGTGTATCTTACTAGTAATCGTAGTAGTGCCTGGGTATTTGATACTGGTTCGGTTGCTCATATTTGTAACTCGAAACAGGAGCTGCGGAATAAATGAAGACTGGCAAGAGACGAGGTGACGATGCGCGTTGGAAATGGCTCCAAGGTTGATGTGATCGCCGTCAGCACGCTCCCTCTACATCTACCTTCAGGATTAGTTTTAAATTTGAATAATTGTTATTTGGTGCCTGCGTTAAGCATGAACATTATATCTGGATCCTGTTTATTGCGAGACGGTTACTCTTTTAAGTCTGAGAATAAAGGTTGTTTGATTTATATGAGTAATATATTTTATGGTAATGCACCTGAGATGAATGATTTATTCTTACTGAATCTCGATAGTAGTGATACACATGTTCACAACATAGATGCTAAACGAATAAAATTGAATGATAATTCTACATACATGTGGCACTGTCGTCTTGGTCACATTGGAGTGAAGCGTATGAAGAAACTCCATTCAGATGGACTTCTTGAATCACTTGATTTTGAATCACTTGAAAGATGCGAAGCATGTCTAATGGGAAAAATGACTAAGACTCCATTCTCTAGAATAATGGAGCGAGCTACAGACTTATTGGAAATAATACATACCGATGTGTGCGGTCCAATGAGTGTAGCATCGCGTGGTGGATATCGTTATGTTCTCACTTTCACGGATGACTTAAGTAGATATGGGTATGTCTACTTTATGAAACATAAGTCTGAAACTTTCGAGAAGTTTAAGGAATTTCAAAGTGAAGTGGAAAAGCATCGTAACAAGAAGATTAAGTTTCTGCGTTCTGACCGCGGAGGTGAATATCTGAGTTATGAGTTTGGCATGCATTTAAATAAATGTGGAATACTTTCACAATTGACACCACCGGGAACACCACAGCGTAATGGTGTGTCCGAACGTCGTAATCGAACTCTCTTAGATATGGTTCGGTCTATGATGTCTCTTACAGATTTACCGTTATCATTTTGGGGCTATGCATTAGAGACAGCCGCATTCACTTTAAATAGGGCACCATCTAAATCCGTTGAAACGACACCATACGAATTGTGGTTTGGTAAGAAACCTAAGTTGTCGTTCCTTAAAGTTTGGGGTTGCGAGGCATATGTAAAGAAGTTACAACCTGATAAGCTAGAACCCAAAGCGGAGAAATGCGTCTTCATAGGATACCCTAAAGAAACAATTGGGTATACCTTCTATCATAGATCCGAAGGCAAAGTTTTCGTTGCCAAGAATGGATCCTTTCTTGAGAAGGAGTTTCTCTCGAAGGAGGTGACTGGAAGGAAAGTAGAACTTGATGAGGTTATTGAACCTTCTCTCAGATTTGAGAGTAGCGCAGCACCGGAAGATGTTTTTGTGCCGCCTGCCCCAATTGAAGAGGAAGCTAATGATAATGATCATGAAACTTCAAACGAAGTTACTACTGAACCTCGCAGGTCAACGAGGGTTCGTACCACTCCTGATTGGTATGACTCTGCCTTGAACGTCATGTTGGTGGACAACGCTGATGACCCTGCGACGTATGAAGAAGCTATGGTGAGCCCAAATTCCGACAAATGGCTAAAAGCCATGAAATCGGAAATGGGATCCATGTACGAAAACCAAGTGTGGACTTTGGTGGACTTACCGGATGGCCGTAAGGTTGTCGAGAACAAATGGATTTTCAAGAGAAAAACAGATGCTGATGGTAATGTTACCGTCTATAAAGCTCGACTTGTCGCGAAAGGGTTCCGACAAATTCAAGGAGTTGACTATGATGAGACTTTCTCACTAGTAGCGAAGCTAAAGTCTGTGAGGATTTTGTTAGCAATTGCTGCACATTTCGATTATGAGATTTGGCAGATGGATGTCAAAACGGCGTTCCTTAATGGTGCCATTGAGGAAGAGTTGTATATGGTACAACCCAAGGGTTTTGTCGATCCTAAAGATGCTGACAAGGTATGCAAACTTCAGCATTCCATTTATGGACTGAAGCAAGCATCCCGGAGTTGGAATCAACGTTTTGATAAAGTAATCAAAAACTTTGGGTTTATACAAACTTATGGAGAAGCTTGTATTTACAAGAAAGTGAGTGGGAGCTCTGTAGCATTCTTAGTACTATATGTAGATGACATATTGTTGATTGGGAATGATATAGAACTTCTTAATAGCGTCAAAACCTATTTGAATAATAGTTTTTCAATGAAGGATCTTGGCGAAGCGGCATATATTTTAGGCATCAAGATTTATAGAGATAGATCAAGACGCCTAATAGCGCTTTCACAAAGTACATACTTAGACAAAGTTCTAAAGAAGTTTAGAATAGAAGATAGCAAGAAAGGGTTCGTGCCCATGTTGTCAGGTAAGACCTTGAGTAAGACTCAAAGTCCAGCTACGGCAGAAGATAGAGTGAAAATGAATAATATTCCCTATGCCTCGGCCATAGGTTCTATCATGTATGCCATGCTGTGTACAAGACCGGATATAGCACATGCTGTTAGTTTGACTAGCAGATATCAAAGTGATCCTGGAATGGAGCACTGGACAGCGGTCAAGAATATCCTAAAGTACCTAAATAGGACTAAGGATATGGTTCTTTCTTATGGAGGTGATGAACAGCTTGTTGTAAACGGTTACACCGATGCTAGTTGGAACACCGATCCGGATGACTCAAAGTCACAGTCGGGATACGTATTTATTTTGAATGGTGTTGCAGTGAGCTGGAGGAGTGCGAAGCAAAGCGTTGTGGCGAAATCTTCAACTGAATCGGAATACATAGCTGCTTCGGAGGCTGCACAAGAAGCCGTTTGGATGAAGGAATTCATTACTGAACTTGGCGTGGTTCCCAGTGCGTTGGACCCGATGGCCATCTACTGTGACAACACAGGTGCCATAGCTAATGCACAGGAGCCAAGGTCACATAGCAAGCTGAAGCACATCAAGCTACGTTTCCACGCTATTCGCGAGTATGTCCGAGATGGTGACATAAAGATTTGCAAAGTACACACTGATCTGAATGAGGCAGATCCGTTGACTAAACCTCTCCCTAGGGCAAAGCATGACCAACACCAGAACGCCATGGGTGTTCGGTATATTACCATGTAATCTAGATTATTGACTCTAGTGCAAGTGGGAGACTGTTGGAGATATGCCCAAGAGGCAATAATAAAAGTGATTATTATTATATCTTTGTGTTTATGATGAATGTTTACATCCCATGCTATAATTGTATTATTAGGAAACACTAATACATGTGTGTTTTGTAAACATATAAGAGTCCCTAGTAAGCCTCTTATTGAACTAGCTTGTTGATTAATTGATGATCATGGTTTCCTGATCATGGACATTAGGATGTGATTAATAACAAGGTTATATCATTAGGAGAATGATGTGATGGACACACACCCATAGTAAGCGTAGCATAAGATCAAGTCATTAAGTTCGTATTGCTGTAAGCTTCCAAATACATAGTAACTTAATCCTTCGACCATGAGGTTATGTTAATCACCATCACTGGATGGATACTTTGATGACATCAAACGCCGCTTCGTAACTGGGTGGTCATAAAGGTGTCATTGGGTATTCTGAAAGTATGTGTTGAAGCGCATGAACCAAGATTGGGATTTGTCCATCCATATGACGGATAGATATGCTCTGGGCCCTCTCGGTGGAATGTCATCTAGTTAGCTTGCAAGCATGTGACTAGGTCACAAGGGATGACATATCACGGAATGAGTAAAGAGTACTTATCAGTATCGAGGTAGAACTAGGCATGGAGATACCGATGATCAAACCTCGGATAAGTATAGTATCGTGAGACAAAGGGAATTAGTTTCGTGTGTAAATGGTTCAATCGATCGCGAAGTCATCGTTGAGTATGTGGGAGCCATTATGGATCTCCAGGTCCCGCTGATGGTTATTGATAGGAGATGTGTCTCTATCATGTCTACATATTCACGAACCGTAGGGTGACACACTTAAGGTTCGAAGTTGTTTTAAGTAGATATGGAATGTGCGTTGGAGACCGAATGTTGTTCGGAGTCTCGGATTGGATTCGGGATATCACGAGGAGATCCGGAATGGTACGGAGAATAAGATTCATATATTGGGGATCATTTTCTGAGTTAGGAAATGTTCCGGAGTATTTGTATGAGGGTTCTAGAAGGTCTCGGAATGTTCCGGAAGGTTCTGGAAGGTTTCTTGGAGTTTGCTTGAAAACCAAGGAAGGGATCAAAGGAGTCCTGGTGGGTCAAGACAAGGAATCGTGGGGGAGGAGGACTCCTCCCCCCCTCCCCAATCCGCCGGCCTAGGAGGTGGGGAGTCCTACTAGGACTCCCCCTCCCCAAGGCGCCCTCCCCCCTTTAAATAGAGGGGCAGGGGTGCCACCTCCAAGCCCTGCTCTCATAACTCCCAATCTCTGCCGCCTCTCTCCTCCTCCTTTCTTCTGCACAGGCATAGGCGAAGCCCTGCAGAATTCTCTACTCCACCACCACCACCACGCCGTCGTGCTGCTGGGATTCCGTGGAGAAGATCTACTACCTCCGCTGCTCGCTGGAACGAGGAGAGGAAGGTCTACTTCGACTCCGCACGTGTGACCGACTGCGGAAGCGCTGCCGAAACACGGCGCCGGAAGGATCGTCCACTTGACCGACTGCGGAAGCGCTGCCGGAACGCGAGGCCGGAAGGATCGTCCACACGATCTTGAGATCGGCAAGTGATCGACTATATCAACCATGAGATCTAATCTCGTTAACGCTTTCGGATCTACGAGGGTTAGTTCCTATCTATCTCGTTGCACATGTCTAATAGATTAGATCTTGGCTTTTATCTAGATTAGATCTGGGTTTTGTTTGTTCTTGCGCTAGAAATTTTTTGTTTTCCATGCTACGAACCCATCAACCACATCATTATCGATGCGCTCCAGAGGTAATTTCAACCATTATCGCACTATATCGGTTTCTTTCGTTCATTTTCTAGGATATCAAGTAGTTATTAACTCATACATTAATTTTCTTTGTCGGGTAGGGTTTGGACACAGTTCAAGAAACATGTCCGCGGTCAATGGCGTGAGGAGCTATTTGTTAAATCACTCTCGGTAAGTAGTACGAGCTAAGTCCGCGCATCTATTTAATTCTAGTTTATGTGCATTTATCATGCTAGCATTATTATTTAATAGAATTCTATTCTTGTAAAGTGCGCGAGGCAGCCACAGGGAACTAATCTATGTGGATTCTACGTGTGCGAGTTCATTCGCATCAGTATTGAGAAGCCCTCGAAAAACGTTCGAGTAAGTAAACAATATATTCACCCTTTATTTTTATTACAAAAAATCGTGTTGAGTCTAATCCATATGATCTCCTTTTTACATAGTTGGACGCGATACGGGACAAGCTCCTGCCAGAGGACCGCCTAATAGCAATCCAAGAGAAATTTGCTGCATTTTTTCTCGACGAGGTCATAGACCCACGCGGAGAATACTGTATAAGTAGACCCTAAAGCATCCATGTAATGATCTCCATGTAATCAAATAGACATGCTCTGGACCTTTTTGGGACTCCATATATGCTTGTAAGAGTAATTATATTATATATTGCGTCAATGTAGCCAAGTACTGTGTAGTACTCCCTCCGTTTAGAAATATATTAAGATGTTTTAGCTTTGTGAAAGAAGTGTATCTATACCCTTTTAGTGTGTAGGTTCACTCCAAACCTCTATGAACCTATACACTAAAAGACATCTAGATACATTCGATTCACAAAGCTAAAACGTCTTATATTTCCGAACGGAGGGAGTAGCGTTCTGTATGTATACGAAAACTTGTTTCTAATAAAAACACAGAATGAAAAATAATTGAACACAAAACACAAAATAAAAAGAAAAACACAAACCCCGAAAACCCATCCCCTGCCGCGGCAGCCAAATGGCACAAAATGCTGCCGCGGCAGGGAACCTTTAGTCCCGGTTCGTAACACGACCCGGGGCTAAATGTCCTGCCGCCCAGCGCGCCTAGCAGCCACGTGGTTGGACCTCTAGCCCCGGTTCGTAACTGGACCGGGGCTAAAGTTTGGACCTTTAGTCCCGCTTTCGCAGCCCCGGTTCGAAATCCGGGGCTAAAGGCCCTTACGAATCGGGGCAAATTGCCCGGTTTCTACTAGTGTGTTTTAAAAATGCATAAAAATAAAAAATAAAATGTTAAAAAATTTGCATCCTCGTCTAGACATTCTATGTTCGTACACATGTTTTCGGGAAAAAACATTTTATGAGGGCTGTGTAAAAATAAAAAAATGTCCTGTGAATATTCATGTTGGACCATTGAAATTTGTCTTTTTTACACAGATCAAAAAAATTGTTTCTTTTTATCGAAAACGTGTGGCTGAACATAAAATGTTTTGATCTACATGTAAATGTTTTTTTCTAAAAGTTTCAAACAACGGGTTTAGTTGGACCCGTGAGCCGAATTGATTTTCCGCTGTGTACTCTTCTTTCTAATACATTATCTTGCTTATGTGTGCTTGTGTAAGCATGCGATGGACGTAACATAGTCACGTCGAGAAATATGACATAGAAGAATTATCAGCACGTACGTTGTAGCTACATAATGTGTATATTTCCACAACAGTTAAAGAAGTCGGCACCGGCCTTTTTTGGCACGAGGATGACTGCAAATAGTACCACTACTTTGTCAACCAATGCAAAACCAAAACGCCATGCATTGACTTTAATCTCTAGAGTAGCTACTCCACTTATCACCTAGTCTTACATGCATAAGTTAGCCAGCAAAACTAGTACTCCCTCCGATCCAAATTACTCCCTCCGTTTCGTAATAGATGTCTCAGGTTTTTAAATTTTAGATAAATCTATATACTAAATAGTGTCTAGATTATTTAAATTTTAACAAATTCGAGACACTATTTTAAGACGGAAGGAGTAGTTGACTTAGTTTTGTCTAGATTCTAATGTATCTAACACTAAATTTAGATACATTGGAATCTAGATAAATCTGAGTCAACCAATTTGCATCGGATCATGTTTCTTCCTGGACTAGCATAGCTCACCGATACATGTCTGTATGGCCATGCATGAATACATATCCTAGTGTATACGTGCATGCATGGTACGTATGTACATGTGCGTATGGTGCACATTTGGCTTAGGTTCGAGTGGTTGAGCGTGGATAAAAAAAAAGAGAGTGGTTGGGCGTGTCATGTTCGACCGTTGTACGTCTCAAGGTTAAATATACTATTCCGTTCTCGTTGAACTTCTACGGATTCGGGATTTGTACAACCCCTGCGTTCATATTTCTTGAAAAATATGTAACCAAAACCTGGGTAACTTGTTTTAAGTAAGAAGGTTGTGTTATTTTCTAAGATTCTGAAAGATATAAAACAACTAAATCAATAATGGCCATAATCATGCAAAGCGACAAAACATCATTGATCAAATCATAAAGTGATACTACAAGTTGAAAACTAAAGGATCATCGGGGCTATGGTGATTTGGGATAGTCATAACATCGTTTGAGCATGTGCCAAGTCAACCCAAATAAAACATCAAAGAAAAATACCACTAAACTATGCTTTAATATGCTAAAACAACGCATAATTCATTCAAGGCACATTAAGCAATCTCGATTGTTTATAACTAGTCATGCTACAACAAAGAATACTAACATAAAGCCAAAACAATATCAAGCATGGCATGACAAAGCATAGGCTACATTCAAAAACAAGCTCTCTTTACCACTTAAGCATGAACTTTCCTACTCTTTTCCAAACCAAACCAAACTATTTGAAAACCAATGTATGAAAGAGGAGGGGGCTCCAACCAATTTATTCAAGCAAACTAACAAAACCACGCAAACGAAAACCAAAACAAAAACGAAAACGAAAAAGAAGACGCTCCAAGAACAACACAACTGTGCATGAAACAATTAAAATAAAGCGTTTGAAAGAAACCTGGGATTTTTATTGATGAAGAAGGGGATACCTTGGGCATCCCCAAGCTTTGACACTTGTACTTCTTGGATATTTCTTAGGATGACACGCGTGGCATTTCCAAGCTTGAGCTTTAGTCCATCCTTCATCTCATTACTCATTTTTTCCATACACCTGAAATTTTTCCTTCATACAAAACTTCACACAATCTTTATTAGCAACATTAGTGCACTCAAGATAAATAAGTCTTAAGGTTCAGTTCTAACACCAAATAAACTTTCATTAAAACACAAGCTACTGTAGCACTTCTCTCAAAAAGCTCAATTCTCCAAAGAGAACTCAAAAAGGAACCAACAAGAAGCAAATGCAAATAATGGCAGAAATATGTCAAAACAGACCAGCAGGTAAAAACCAATTTTTTCGAAGACCTTCTGTTTCTAAAATCGAAAAGTGTTGAACTAACGAAAGTAAGATAACAACCTGGGGCAGAAGCATAAAAATTCACGCCTCAAAAGGACGTACAGAGATATTAAAGGAATTTTTACGGTGAAGCATAGAAATCTGTTTCGGGACAGCAACTTTCCGAAGCATTACTTCTCTCTCATTAGAGGTTACTCTTGGCACAAAAAACAAATAAAAGGATAAGGAGCGGTTATTACTGAAGTAATAACTCCAAGACTCATCTAAAACTTTTAGGTTATCTTCCAATAAGTACTTTTCTTTAGGACCTTTAAGTTAGGCATGATAGTTTGAGAAGATGCTCACATAAGAAATATGAATTGAAGTAAAAGAGAGCATCAAGAAGAAAATTCAAAACACATTTAAGTCTAACCCACTTCCTATGGATAGGAATCTTATAAAGAAACAAGTCATAAAAGCACAAAGCAACAAGCATAGTAAAGCAAAACAACTGCAACTTCAAGACTTTCAACATAAAGAGGGGAAACTTAATATTATTGAGATGCATAAAACCATGTTTCCCTCTCTCATAATAAATTTTAGTAGCATCATGAATAAAAGTAACAATATAACTATCACAAGAAACATTCTTATCATGAGCCACATGCATAAAAGAATTAATGCTCTCCACATAAACATAGTCATTCTTATTAATTGTAGTGGGAGCAAATTCAACAAAATAGCTATCATTATTATTCTCATCACCATAATCATCAAATATAGGTGGCATATTGTAAGCATAATTACTTTCCTCCTCAATAGTAGGTTGACTGAAAATATCATATTCATCATTGCAATCATCATATATTGGAGGTTTGGTATCATCATAAGCAATAGAATAGCTATCTTCCTAAGCCGGGGAACTAAAAAGATCATTTTCATAAAAACTTGCTTCTCCAAGCTTAGACTTTTCCATAGCATTAGCAATAATGGTGTCCAAAGAATTCATACTAACAACATTGCTATTAGCATGCAAATAAAGTTCCATAGGTTTTTTAATTTTCTCTTCAAACACTTCATGTCCTAACTCAAGATAAATACTATAAAGCTCTCTATTTTTTGTTGTTGTTTTCTATTAAGCCTAAATAGTGAAAACAAGAAACAAAAAGATAAAATTGCAGAATCTAAAGGAAAAAACTTCGAGCACTCACACCGGAGGATGTGAGTACCTTTTACCTTACCTCCCCGGCAACGGCACCAGAAAATAGGCGTTTGCCATGGGAGGTTCTTCTTTAATCCTCCGGTGTGAATACCTTTTACCTTACCTCCCTGGCAACGGCGCCAGAAAATAGCTTGATGTCTACGCACTTATATTCTTGTAGACAGTTGTTGGGCCTCCAAGTGCAGAGGTTTGTAGAACAGCAGCAAGTTTTCCCTTAAGTGGATCACCCAAGGTTTATCGAAATCAGGGAGGAAGTGGTAAAGGTATTCCCTCTTTAGCAACCCTGCAATCAAGATACAAGAAGTCTCCTGTGTCCCCAACACACCCAACACACTTGTCAGGTGTATAGGTGCACTAGTTCGGCGAAGAGATAGTGAAATACAAGTGGTATAGATAATTATAAGTGGTAACGGTGATAGAAAATAACTTGATGGCGTAGAAGAGACTAAAAGCAAACTGAAATAAAGATGGAAGCAAGCAAACATGTAACAGATCTAATTGCAAACGGTGTATCAATGCTTAGAAACAAGGCCTAGGGATCATACTTTCACTAGTGAACACTCTCATATAAATATCTTCTCTTTATGATACTACTCTTAACTACTCTCCGGTTGGACACTCTAATCGATGGTAGGGCTATAACAGCACACCTCAAAGTAAGCCTTTCCCATCTAGAAAACCCCACACTGTCACCTTGAGTACTAAATGAGTCCAACAAACACTACAATTTCATAAAGACATCCAACTCCAAATATAACTCATAACAAGTATTTGTAATCTCTAGCCTAAGTGCCACCATGGTGAGCACGCTGTCACTTTCACACACATGGGGAGAGCAGAGATCTATTAAAGCACTTGAGTAGCAAGGTAGATCTACTAGATTACAAAGCTCATGATCACAATATGATCATGCATAGAGAGAGAGAGATTACAAAGCTATGTGTTCATCTCTCTCTCTATGCATGATCTTATTGAGATCATGAGCTTGTAATCTATAGATCTATTCTGCTACTCAAGTGCTTTAATGAATCTCTGCTCTCCCCATGTGTGTGAAAGTGACAGCGTGCTCACCATGGTGGCACTTAGGCTAGAGATTACAAATACTTGTTATGAGTTATATTTGGAATTGGATGTATTTATGAAATTACGGTGTTTGTTGGACTTATCTAGTACTCAAGGTGACAGTGTGGGGTTATCTAGATGGGAAAGGCTTACTTTGAGGTGTGCTGTTATAGCCCTACCATCGATTAGAGTGTTCAACCGGAGAGTAGTTAAGAGTAGTATCATGAAGATAATATATTTTTATGAGAGTGTTCACTAGTGAAAGTATGATCCCTAGGCCTTGTTTCTAAGCATTTATACACCGTTTGCAATTAGATCTGTTACATGTTTGCTTGCTTCCATCTTTATTTTAGTTTTCCTTTAGTCTTTTCCATGCCATCAAGCTATTTTCTATCACCGCTACCACTTATAATTTTCCATACCACTTGTATTTTACTATCTCTTTGCCGAACTAGTGCACCTATACACCTGACAAGTGTATTGGGTGTGTTGGGGACACAAGAGACTTCTTATATCTTGATTGCAGGATTGCTTGAGAGGGAATACCTCTGACCACTTCCTCCCTGAGTTCGATAAAACTTGGGTAATCCACTTAAGGGAAAACTTGCTGCTGTTCTACAAACCTCTGCACTTGGAGGCCCAACAACTTTCTACAAAAATAGAAGCGCGTAGACATCACTACCACATCGCCACTCTAGGCATCCAGCATGACTATCCCAGGTCGCCGCTAGTTTTGCCGCCCCCGACTACACCACCTACTACTCTACTCCGACAACCGTGGACAGCGCCGGCATCTCTCCCTTCGCCGCTCTGCGCATCGCAACCGCTCTGGAGGCTTCCTCTGCTAGTCTTTCTGACATGGCGGCCAGTTTATGATGGTCCCTGCCCCCACACGCCTGGTACTGGCAACACCGGGAGTGCCTTCGTCCCCGACGCGTTCCCGAGTCTGGCAAGCTCGGATCGGCACCTCGTCTTCATCGGCTTCAACAATGTCTTCTTCGGCATCGACCCCTCTACGACTGTCTCCACTGCGTCACCGATGACTTCTTCTTTGCATACTCGGTTCTAGCAAAACCAGAGTGTGCATTCTCCCCGACGTGCGCCTAGTTCTGATAAAACTATGGCCACACCTCGTCCTCGACGGCTCGGACTGCATCGACTTCGGCATCGACACCCTCAACAACTGCCTCGACGTGTCTCCGTCATCCTCCTCGCGCTCTATGCGCATGCGGCTTCATGTGCGGCTACCTCGACACCGGTGATGTCCCCCACCACGACATCGACCACGACGACCCATCGCACGGCTACCTTGACCATGGCACCGCCTCTCGCTCTCAGCTCCCTTGACATCGACACAAGGGTTACCACCTCTCTTGAGCA
The DNA here is from genome assembly GCA_910589775.1 of Avena eriantha. Taxonomy (NCBI): domain Eukaryota; kingdom Viridiplantae; phylum Streptophyta; class Magnoliopsida; order Poales; family Poaceae; genus Avena; species Avena eriantha. Next base: position 530,223,559 of record OU342741.1, read on the forward strand.
TCATCAGCTTCCTCTACAGTCCAAGCTACCGTGCTGCGACACCGTCCATGACGTTCTCGCTCGGACTGCGGGGGGATGTCAGCCTACTGGATGCTATTTCGGTTTATCTCCAGTCTAACCGTCCGTGATGTTTCAGTTGTTCATGACGCTAACGCTACGACTGTGGGGGAGTGTTAGAGTATTAGGTATATACGGTTGTTATGGTAGTTTAGATAGAGTTAGGATCTGTTTATGTACAGTCCTAACTTGACTCGTACTCCAAGATAATCCTCTGTACGCCTATATATACTCGCCCATGAGCCTCAATAATATATCCATCATATTCCGCCAAACTCATACTCTTTCACATAGTTTATCCTCATTAATATATAGATAGACTAAAACATTAAGAATATTAATTCTATTTTATCAGATACTTTTTACTTCTAGTCCCTTCATTTGTCGTAAAAATACATGGCAATTGTATGTTTATTTGAAATACATGACATCTTAGAAATAGCAAGTTGGACCAATTGTTATGTTATTACACAAATAAAAAGATACTTTTTGTCTGGAACAAATAGAAATGACTTTATTTTTAAGGTTCTAACAAATATTTTACATACCAATAACAATAGCGTATCTTTTATTTTATAGTGGATGCATTATTATCTTTAACTATTTTAACTGCATTATTCAATTAAGTCATTATGCATATTCTCTCGGTTGTATTTGTCTTGTCATAAGATGACTACACTTGTCACGTACCGATGGCATCGTCTGCCATTGTTTCTATAGGTTGCAAATTCGAATAATGTTTCCTAATAAATTTTAAGGATATAAAAAACTCCATTTTTTCTCTGTTGTATTTTGCGTACCAATCATTTTTGGAGTTTAATCTATATTTTATTTTAGAGTGGATGCAGCACTATCTTTAACTATTTTTTTGCGATTATGAATCTGACATTAAAAGAAACATCGAACATTACAAAGCTCAAAAAAACGAAAAGTATATCGAAATCCTCGGTAATATTCAATCAGTCATTATGGATACTCTCGGTTGTATTTGTCTTGTCATGTAAGATGACTACACTTATCACAGACGACATGGTTCTAGCATCTTAATCAACCGTAATTTTTATAGGATTGCAAATTCCAATAATGTATCCTAATAAATTTTAAGGATATAATAACCGCCATTTTTCTCGGTTCTATTTTGTATATCAATAATTTTTGAATTTAGTCTGCTGCTCAGCTTGGTGACCAATTATGACGTGATCGTTAATCTGCTACTCAATTAGCTAATCGGTCAAATCTTTTGGTAAAATCAGCCGTTTTTCTTTTGTATAGTTCTGCTTCAGTTGGTATACCGAGCTAGCTAACCAATGCACACACTAAGGTAGCTCATCGATTATGGGTGGATCTATCGGATCATCAAGTTAGCTAGCTAGCTAGTTTAAGATGGAACCTGTCGATTCGTTTTGGTAGCAATAGTCTTTGCCTTAAAAAAAACTTTGCCCTTTTACTTATACAATGTGAATGGGTACGGACGGTACGGCTTACACGGTTTGATACCGCTTTGTGGTCATTGGCCCGGCTGTCATATCTAATGTGTCACGTAACATTCAACTTTGATTAAATCATAGAATAATTTAGATGACGTGAATCAATCTGGTGCCTCGGAAAATATCCTTATATTGATTTTAGTATATAACTAGCATGGTGGCCCTCGCATTTGCGAGGGCATCATTTGTAGGGGACTGAAACTTTTCAAGAAATAAAAATATTATTTCATTGGTATCGCATCTCAATAAATAAAATTGATGTACAACTATCGCAAATATTTTAGGAACCAAAATAACAAATTATTTTCTTTGGTGGTCTGAATTTGTGGGAAAATAATTATTATGCCATGGTTGAAGCACCCATGTAAGTGATATCAGATCTGTAAACAAAACTATAGTACTTAAATGATGTTGGATCAGTATGCGAGGTTAGTTAACTTTGATAAAAAATTGTTGAATTAAGATTAAAACTGTATATCCTCCTTAATTGGTAGGTCGCAGTAAGTAGTTAAAATTATCTTGTTCTTGTGTTTCTTCCTCTCATTTACTAACACCTTGTCACAATCTGCAATGTTCTAGGAACATGAATGTTGTGAAACTTTGGCCATTATTTTATATATGAATGTATTATAAAAATAAATTCTATTCTTGTGGGTGTATTCGTTAACATGCTTATACATAGGTAGTCAAAGCTATAGACGTATGACTAAGCTTTCCAGATGACATCTATATTTATATCATTTTTAAATTTCTCTAACTTATCATGATCTTCATTGATACTCGCGGTCACATGTATTTTTAGTGTTATGCAAAATGAATACGCAGCCTTGCTAGCATAGTTCAAACCTCTTAATTAGTTGTTAATTTTACTATGTATCCGGAATGCCACTTGACCTTATGTTGATACAATTACATGAGAGAAGGACACATACAATAGTCTAGATACCTCTACTGTACAAACCAATCAATATCCGCCAGAAAATTCATATATAAGATCAATTGTAAGCTTTTCAGGACTTTCAATAAAAATTGTATTGTTAGACTATGTGGATACAAAATATGAAACATATATAGCGTGAATTTGTGATGACTTAGCCCCGTTCGTAACATTAAGCTAAATATTTTACGATCCGAGGGGCATCCATGTCAAATCAATTTTAAAAGTTTGATGTATCTATGCTGTACGCTTTTTAGGACGTAGCCTCATGAGAACCTATGTTGAATCAACCATGTGTATCATTAACCCGACAAAAACAATTGGTGTCAGGGATGTTCGTATGGATAGTGTGACTAATGTCTTAACTTCATTAGTCCTAAAATTCCACGACTCCCGACTTCTGTGGACATTTTGTGTTATGCCGATCTGATGGTAGTTGGTTAAAATTTCCATTTATGTGTACTTAATCATACAAACAATGTACAAACTTTATCAACTTGATCAATTTACACTTTATATTTGTTTTGTTCTATATTCTTCATATCCTATTCCTACCAGCTCCTAGTCTTTGCCATCATTTTTTTTTTTTTGCATAGCTATGCCGTTATAGCCAGGGATAGCTTTTTTTCTTAACGGCAGCCAGGGGTAGCTAGTCTTCTTTATAACGTACACATCCATCTTATGGGAGCCACAGGTAGCACGTCCCAGCCTGGTCAGCAAACATACACGATTGATTTTTTTCTTTTGGAACAGCTAGCTAACGATTGATATTTTGAAAGACACGGTATTGTTACGGTTTTTCTTAGATGCTGTATTGTCTATCTAGGGAACGTAGGCCTCTAAAAAAAGCTAGGGAACTTAGGTAGTACACGTTAGAGAGAGACGTGATATTTTAAACATAAGTAACTATTAATCTCTCGTTAAATCCTAGTCTTAGATCTAACTGTTTATAATAATTTTAATGATGTGGATCAACCTGGTGCCTCGAAACATACCCTTATATTGCTTTTAGTATATAATAGATAGATAGATGTGTCTTCTCCCCTGCAGGTTATATATCCGGTCACGGCTATCCTCCGATTATGGACTATTCTCCAATGTATGGAGTTTCGCAACTTGTTTGTGGAGGGGTGTACGCGATTCGAGGTCACAACGAGGGATATTTTCTCCCAATATGGATGGCCGCGTGATTTGCGGATTGATCTGCCTTAACCCGAGGACATTTAGTTTCATACCGATTTTTGTATTATTAGTCTACTTTCTTTGTTCTCTAGTTGTGTGGTTGTGCGGTTGTGTGCATCTCAGTTAGACAGAGGCCGGGAGTAAACTTTATTTCAAGTAATAAAAGCATCCATTTCCAAAAAAAATATCTTATCTTAATGAACGGAGAGAGTATTGTCGTTTATACTGAACTTGTCTGGACTTCATATGTTCCAAATGCAATTGATAATTTGGAAATTGAGTTTATTATATATGTGTGCACACATACATAAGGTGATGGCATCCGATATACATGTAAACTTTCGCGTACGTGTAATATAATGTGGCGCCGTAGAGCTTTGGAGTCTACACAAGGAGAAGTAGTAGAAGCTTTGGGATCTTTACGAGATAAGGAAAAGCTTTGGAGCTTGGAAGTATGCGAATGTGGGATGCCGTCCGGACGGACACCACGACCTTGGCATGCTATAGTGCCCTTTTTAGGGCTTTTGGGGCCACTTTTTTCCATTCGATTCGGCAGCTAGCTAGGGATAAAGTCTCACGAATTGGTAGGATTGGGAATTCGTTTCCAACACACTACCACGTGCACACGTGTGTGTGTGTGCACCTAATTAATCGAAAAGTTTGGGCACGAGCAACTAGTTTAGATAGATTATCTGCAATTAGTACATGTCACTGAATGGAACTAATCAAAAGGACAGATGAAAAAGGTACATAGTAGATATTTTGGTGTGTTGTCCTATGGCAGCCCCAGAGCATGTACAATGCATCCCGAATCAGCTTTCGTTCCGCTATATTAATATAGCAATCACATAGTACAAAAAACTTGCTGGACCTGCAACCCAACCAAGCCTAAAAGAAAATAAAGAGAACAAAAGAGAAATAAATGCCAACAATGGTCGATCGAAGAAACAAAAATCGCCCTCTACTGATGCGCCCTCCGAAAAGGTCCCACCGCGCTCCTGGCATTCCGAACCGCCGTGTACCAAGTAGCATCTTCAGCAAGGGATGCCACGACGACATCTCTGCCGCCCGGACTGGTCCTAGGGTTCCCCCGGTACACGGAGGTGGTGGAGAGGAGGTACCCAACGCCCTTCAGGAAGGAGAGGCGACACTCGCAGGACGACACCGCGTCAGTGTTGGACATTGCTGGCAGGGATTTCACCCACCCCAAAGAACACCCGGGACGGTCTGAAGTGCTCTACCCAACCCACCACCAACCAACACCTGCCACCATGGAAAATACGTCATATTCATCATCTCGCTGTGAGCATTGGCGGGAGGCCTCGAGCCCCGAGCAAGGGGACAGTGGTACCGGGGTAGTAGCATCGCAGCCGCGCGGGAGGGAACTACCTCCACTATCGTGGCAGTAGCCGACCAGACGCAGCAACAGGGGCACACCAGGTCTCAGGCCCGGCCGGGCCCAGATGGGCCTGCAAAGCCCTATCGCCATGTTGCAGCAAGAGCAGCGTGAGCGCAACCACCCACCTGACCCTCCGTTGCCCTTCCTCTGCCTCCAGGGAGCCGCATAGGAGCGTTCCGGGGCAAGCCCATCCCAACCCACCAGATGGGGCCCAAACGGGCTTAGATCTGGGCTGAGCTGAGCATCACCGCCACAACTCCTTTACTACCCTGCCGCCAGCGAAGCTCGCGCTGGGCAGCGCCACCCTGCCGCATCGCCACGCCTCTGTGCACCCTGCCCGTGGAAGCTAAGACGCCGAGCAGAACCTCTGCCGCCGAGGGACACCGCCATCGTCCGGGGCCCCTTGCCCCCTTCCGCCACCGGGTAAAGGCCACCTCGCCATTGCCAGCCGCGCGCGGGAGAAGGAGGGGAGGTTGTCCGGGGCGGGCCGATGGGGTGGTTGCCGCTCGTCGCCGAGAGGGGGGAGCGAGCGAGCCTCTTTGTTTTTTCCTATGCGTTACCACCGGCCACAACTGCAATTGCCCATCTTTTTTCGCATGTACAATACAAGATACTTAGAATGGTGCTTAGAAAAAGAAACTAGTTTTTTAAACACCGATGCTTATTTATACTAAACAGATTTCTAACTAGGCACTTCTTCTATAAAAATAAGCATCAATACGGTTTATTTTTTTAAGCACCTCCTATTGTACATGCTCTTACTCGTTTGATTGGAGACTTGGTCCAAAAGCAGCATGCATGACGGCCGAAAAGTATGAGCGGTTGCGGTCATGCTGGAATTAGCCATGTGATTATTAAAAAAAGACAAATAGCTTTAAGGGGAAAAACCCAAAGCGCTTTTGATATAGTAGAAATATGTGTACAACCCTAGATGCAAGTACGGAGCTTGAACCTGGACGGGTGGGGGTGCATCAGACCACCCCAACCACTAGGCTATGCCTCAGTCCACACCATGTGATTATTTAAAAGTTAGTTTTTTAGACTAGTCAGTTTGTTGATTTAGTTTGTATATACTATACTATTCTTCCTAATACATTATCTAAATTAGTTACGTGTACTACTACTAGTGTAAGCATGAGAATAGTAGGGAGTCCAAAGTCACGTTGAGAAATATGACATAGGAGAATTAGCGGTGCGTACGTGTGGAAGAACACACGGCATAATTCCATGCCAGTTAAAAGGCCGGCACCGTCTTTCATCAGCATGAGCATGACTGCAAATAATACCACTACTTTTTTCAATCAAAACACCATGCATTGACTTTTTTTCCCGATACACCATGCATCGACTTTAATCTCTACACTAGGCACTAGCTACTTCAAGCATACATGCACAAGTTAGCTAGCAAGACTTTCGTCCTAAAAAAAGACGCAAATTTATCTAATTTTGGATGTATACATCCAAAATTAGATAAATGTGCCACATTCTTTTTTAGAATGGAGGGTGTACACGTAAGCTCTCCATCCACAAATAAGTATACTTACATCTTTTTTCTAAGTTAATTTTTTAAATATAACAATTTTTATATAAAAAATGTAGAAAATTTGATCACATTAAATTAGTATCATGAGACCTGTCTTAAAATGGTTTTCAAAATATAGTGGTTTGGTTCATATATATTGGTACTCTTGTCCACAAAGTTGGCAAAATTCTAAATTTTTTGACTTAGAACAAATTAAGTTATAGGATAAAACATCTTATAATTTAGAACGAAGGGAATACATATTATTATTCAGATCTCTTGCTATGTAGGTATGTGCATGCGCCATGAAATTCAAACAGTCGTTTATGGGCGGCATGTGTACATGTATATATGTGCATGTCGACCATTTCGGCAACAATAATTCTATGGCAAAGTTTCTCACGACAAGAATATCCTCATTTGTGTCTTGAACATAATACTCCTTCCATCTCAAAATAACTGACATAACTTTATGAAAATATGGATGCATGTAGATGTATTTTAGCGACAGGGGGAGTAGTATTAACTGACAAATTATTGTGAAAATATGGATGCAAAAGAGTGACAAAACTGCCTCACGTATTTTGGGACAGAGTAAGTAGTATTTGATTAGCTATAAACAGATCAGAGTCAAGTGTATATCCAACATAATTAATAGGAAACTACTGCTTTAAAATTAAGATTGTACTATATTTCAATAACTCAGACAAGAACCTAGATAACCTAGTTTTAGATACTGAAAAAATGTGTAGAAAAACATGTAAGAAATGGTAGGAGTTTGTACATGACCACCTTTCATAGGATTTCATGATTATGAGTCCTCTTGACTTTTCTACAAAAATAATTTGTCACTCTTTTACTGCTATTTTTGTAGGTTTTTGATGTCTACCATCCGCTGTGTTCATAAATATTCCACTTGTTATGAAACTTTTGATGATTCAAAACCACCCCAAACAACTTGTTTGAGGTTAGGATGATGGTCAATGTTCGAATTAATATTCTCAGAATATATGGTTGTCTGTTTTGCAGGTTATCGTCTCATAGCATTCTGAATCCATGATTTCTTTTCTTATTTTCTGATAGCACCATAAAACAAAATGAGTTCTTAAACTAGATATTGGGTTCACTTTAACAGTTTTAGGAAGTTTAGACCTCAATTTAGATAATTCCACGGTTTAGGATTCATGTTAGACCAAGCATAACGATTTAGTATTCAAAACAATTTTTTTATATATATTCAACATGTAATGACTCTTTCCCTCCTCACACAAGAGGGCATGAAACAACATAAGAAAAAGTAGCACAAACGTATTATTACTATATCAGTGGTTATTATATTTATTAACCAAGTTAATGCTAAAATACACTTCTCCCACAATTTGCAAGCATCCCTAAAGAAAGTAGGTCCACACGTGTTTTGAGCATAATATTACAAATCATGCTACCCTTTCCATTAATTGTTCAATAGAAATAACAATATCTTGCAGTACATGAGGGATCCAACACTACAGGAGAAATCAGAGACGCCGACGGCCAGAGGACTACGGCGACGGCCATTTGTCGGGGCCATCGGCGTAGAGGCCTGCCCCGGCGAGCTGCCCACCACGGCCGTCGACGGAGCCCCGGCCGTCGGCGTAGGCAAAGAAACCCTCGGCGTAGAGGAGCTGTCGGCGTAGCAGGCCCGGATGTGCCGACGGTGGCCCTCGGCGTACTCCCAGCCCTCGGTGTAACCCTAGTTTGGACACGGCGGCGGGAACGGCGTTAGATAGTCAGTCTGTGCCGACGGCCAGGCCGTCGGCGTAGGGCTTAGAGGGGCGCTACGCAGAGTTGGTTGGCCTTGGGGGTGCTACGCCGACGGCTAAGCCGTCGGCACAGCCTCCCTATTTTCCTTCATTTTGTTTTAGCCTTATATTTGGTACTAATTTATGTACTCCGACTGTAGTCATTTGTACCGTCCCAATAGCAGTCTCCATTGACGTAATTCCATGAATCCCACGAAAATTTGTGTGTTGCCCTAAAATACCTGAACAAGTGGGGTAAAAGACATTTCGCGCCCATGCGATAACACTTCGAAACAAACTCAAACTGTAAAGAAGGTTAGACCGGGGATCTAGACATTGCATCCATGGACCTTCCACCATACTTGGACACATATACTAGGTCCACGTGCAAGTTCCAGTTAGATTCCGGAGCTCCGGCGGTCCTTTTCCAGCGAAACCCTAGTCGGTGGGGCCTGTGGGTCTATCCCTGTAGCTTTCTTAGTACGAGGTTCAGACAACGCGCTTTTTTGTTGGTTTAGCTTTGTTTAGGTCATATCTACATGGAAAACAAAGGTTGGGACCTTATAGAACATGCTAGCCCCCCGGTATACCCACAGCGGGACTGTTACCCCTACACGTCCAGGAATCTACTAAGTGTTATCGCACGCATATGAAGAAGGTCAGACCGGGGATCTAGACATTGCATCCATGGACCTTCCACCATACTTGGACACATATACTAGGTCCACGTGCAAGTTCCAGTGGGATTCCGGAGCTCCGGCGGTCCTTTTCCAACGAAACCCTAGTCGGTGGGGCCCGCGGGTCTACCTCTGTAGCTTTCTTAGTACGAGGTTCAGACAACGCGCTTTTTTGTTGGTTTAGCTTTGTTTAGGTCATATCTACATGGAAAACAAAGGTTGGGACCTTATAGCACATGCTAGCCCCCCGGTATACCCGTAGCGGGAATGTTACCCCTACACGTCCAGGAATCAACTAAGTGTTATCGCACGCATGTGAAGAAGGTCAGACTGGGGATCTAGACATTGCATCCATGGACCTTCCACCACACTTGGACACATATACTAGGTCCACGTGCAAGTTCCAGTGGGATTCCGGAGCTCCGGCGGTCCTTTTCCAGCGAAACCCTACTCGGTGGGGCCCGTGGGTCTACCCCTGTAGCTTTCTTAGTACGAGGTTCAAACAACGCGCTTTTTTGTTGGTTTAGGTTTGTTTAGGTCATATCTACATGGAAAACAAAGCTTGGGACCTTATAACACATGCTAGCCCCCCGGTATACCCGCAGCGGGAATGTTACCCCTACACGTCCAGGAATCCACTAAGTGTTATCGCACGCATGTGAAGAAGGTCAGACCGGGGATCTAGACATTGCATCCATGGACCTTCCACCACACTTGGACACATATACTAGGTCCACGTGCAAGTTCCAGTGGGATTCCGGAGCTCCGGCGGTCCTTTTCCAGCGAAACCCTAGTCGGTGGGGCCCGTGGGTTTATCCCTATAGCTTTCTTAGTACGAGGTTCAGACAATGTGCTTTTTTCTTGGTTTAGCTTTGTTTAGGTCATATCTACATGGAAAACAAACGTTGGGACCTTATAGCACATGCTAGCCCTCCGGTATACTCGCAGCGGGACTGTTACCCCTACACGTCCAGGAATCCACTAAGTGTTATTGCACGCATGTGAAGAAGGTCAGACCGGGGATCTAGACATTGCATCCATGGACATTCCACCACACTTGGACACATATACTAGGTCCACGTGCAAGTTCCAGTTGGATTCCGGAGCTCCGGCGGTCCTTTTCCAGCGAAACCCTAGTCGGTGGGGCCTGTGGGTCTATCCCTGTAGCTTTCTTAGTACGAGGTTTAGACAACACGCTTTTTTCTTGGTTTAGCTTTGTTTAGGTCATATCTACATGGAAAACAAAGGTTGGGACCTTATAGCACATGCTAGCCCCCCGGTATACCCGCAGCGGGACTGTTACCCCTACACGTCCAGGAATCTACTAAGTGTTATCGCACGCATGTGAATAAGGTCAGACCGGGGATCTAGACATTGCATCCATGGACCTTCCACCACACTTGGACACATATACTAGGTCCACGTGCAAGTTCCAGTGGGATTCCGTAGCTCTGGCGGTCCTTTTCCAGCGAAACCCTAGTCGTTGGGGCCCGCGGGTCTACCCCTGTAACTTTCTTAGTACGAGGTTCAGACAACACGCTTTTTTGTTGATTTAGGTTTGTTTAGGTCATATCTACATGGAAAACAAAGGTTGGGACCTGATAGCACATGCTAGCCCCCCGGTATACCCGCAGTGGGAATGTTACCCCTACACGTCCAGGAATCTACTAAGTGTTATCGCACGCATGTGAAGAAGGTCAGACCGGGGATCTAGACATTGCATCCATGGACCTTCCACCATACTTGGACACATATACTAGGTCCACGTGCAAGTTCCAGTGGGATTCCGGAGCTCCGGCGGTCCTTTTCCAACGAAACCCTAGTCGGTGGGGCCCGCGGGTCTACCTCTGTAGCTTTCTTAGTACGAGGTTCAGACAACGCGCTTTTTTGTTGGTTTAGCTTTGTTTAGGTCATATCTACATGGAAAACAAAGGTTGGGACCTTATAGCACATGCTAGCCCCCCGGTATACCCGTAGCGGGAATGTTACCCCTACACGTCCAGGAATCAACTAAGTGTTATTGCACGCATGTGAAGAAGGTCAGACCGGGGATCTAGACATTGCATCCATGGACCTTCCACCACACTTGGACACATATACTAGGTCCACGTGCAAGTTCCAGTGGGATTCCGGAGCTCCGGCGGTCCTTTTCCAGCGAAACCCTACTCGGTGGGGCCCGCGGGTCTACCCCTGTAGCTTTCTTAGTACGAGGTTCAGACAACGCGCTTTTTTGTTGGTTTAGCTATGTTTAGGTCATATATACATAGAAAACAAAGGTTGGGACCTTATAGCACATGCTAGCCCCCTGGTATACCCGCAGCGGGACTATTACCCCTACACGTCCAGGAATGTACTAAGTGTTATCGCACGCATGTGAAGAAGGTCAGACCGGGGATCTAGTATTGCATCCATGGACCTTCCACCACACTTGGACACATATACTAGGTCCACGTGCAAGTTCCAGTGGGATTCCGGAGCTCCGGCGGTCCTTTTCCAGCGAAACCCTAGTCGGTGGGGCCCGCGGGTCTACCCCTGTAGCTTTCTTAGTACGAGGTTCACACAACACGATTTTTTGTTGATTTAGGTTTGTTTAGGTCATATCTACATGGAAAACAAAGGTTGGGACCTTATAGCACATGCTAGCCCCCCGGTATACCTGCAGCGGGACTGTTACCCCTACACGTCCAGGAATCTACTAAGTGTTATCACACGCATGTGAAGAAGGTCAGACCGGGGATCTAGACATTGCATCCATGGACCTTCCACCACACTTGGAAACATATACTAGGTCCACGTGCAAGTTCTAGTGGGATTCCGGAGCTCCGGCGGTCCTTTTCCAGCGAAACCCTACTCGGTGGGGCCCGTGGGTCTACCCCTGTAGCTTTCTTAGTACGAGGTTCAAACAACGCGCTTTTTTGTTGGTTTAGGTTTGTTTAGGTCATATCTACATGGAAAACAAAGCTTGGGACCTTATAGCACATGCTAGCCCCCCGGTATACCCGCAGCGGGAATGTTACCCCTACACGTCCAGGAATCCACTAAGTGTTATCGCACGCATGTGAAGAAGGTCAGACCGGGGATCTATACATTGCATCCATGGACCTTCCACCACACTTGGACACATATACTAGGTCCACGTGCAAGTTCCAGTGGGATTCCGGAGCTCCGGCGGTCCTTTTCCAGCGAAACCCTAGTCGGTGGGGCCCGTGGGTTTATCCCTATAGCTTTCTTAGTACGAGGTTCAGACAATGTGCTTTTTTCTTGGTTTAGCTTTGTTTAGGTCATATCTACATGGAAAACAAAGGTTGGGACCTTATAGCACATGCTAGCCCCCTGGTATACCCGCAGCGGGACTATTACCCCTACACGTCCAGGAATGTACTAAGTGTTATCGCACGCATGTGAAGAAGGTCAGACCGGGGATCTAGTATTGCATCCATGGACCTTCCACCACACTTGGACACATATACTAGGTCCACGTGCAAGTTCCAGTGGGATTCCGGAGCTCCGGCGGTCCTTTTCCAGCGAAACCCTAGTCGGTGGGGCCCGCGGGTCTACCCCTGTAGCTTTCTTAGTACGAGGTTCACACAACACGATTTTTGTTGATTTAGGTTTGTTTAGGTCATATCTACATGGAAAACAAAGGTTGGGACCTTATAGCACATGCTAGCCCCCCGGTATACCTGCAGCGGGACTGTTACCCCTACACGTCCAGGAATCTACTAAGTGTTATCACACGCATGTGAAGAAGGTCAGACCGGGGATCTAGACATTGCATCCATGGACCTTCCACCACACTTGGAAACATATACTAGGTCCACGTGCAAGTTCCAGTGGGATTCCGGAGCTCCGGCGGTCCTTTTCCAGCGAAACCCTACTCGGTGGGGCCCGTGGGTCTACCCCTGTAGCTTTCTTAGTACGAGGTTCAAACAACGCGCTTTTTTGTTGGTTTAGGTTTGTTTAGGTCATATCTACATGGAAAACAAAGCTTGGGACCTTATAGCACATGCTAGCCCCCCGGTATACCCGCAGCGGGAATGTTACCCCTACACGTCCAGGAATCCACTAAGTGTTATCGCACGCATGTGAAGAAGGTCAGACCGGGGATCTAGACATTGCATCCATGGACCTTCCACCACACTTGGACACATATACTAGGTCCACGTGCAAGTTCCAGTGGGATTCCGGAGCTCCGGCGGTCCTTTTCCAGCGAAACCCTAGTCGGTGGGGCCCGTGGGTTTATCCCTATAGCTTTCTTAGTACGAGGTTCAGACAATGTGCTTTTTTCTTGGTTTAGCTTTGTTTAGGTCATATCTACATGGAAAACAAAGGTTGGGACCTTATAGCACATGCTAGCCCTCCGGTATACTCGCAGCGGAACTGTTACCCCTACACGTCCAGGAATCCACTAAGTGTTATTGCACGCATGTGAAGAAGGTCAGACCGGGGATCTAGACATTGCATCCATGGACATTCCACCACACTTGGACACATATACTAGGTCCACGTGCAAGTTCCAGTTGGATTCCGGAGCTCCGGCGGTCCTTTTCCAGCGAAACCCTAGTCGGTGGGGCCTGTGGGTCTATCCCTGTAGCTTTCTTAGTACGAGGTTTAGACAACACGCTTTTTTTCTTGGTTTAGCTTTGTTTAGGTCATATCTACATGGAAAACAAAGGTTGGGACCTTATAGCACATGCTAGCCCCCCGGTATACCCGCAGCGGGACTGTTACCCCTACACGTCCAGGAATCTACTAAGTGTTATCGCACGCATGTGAATAAGGTCAGACCGGGGATCTAGACATTGCATCCATGGACCTTCCACCACACTTGGACACATATACTAGGTCCACGTGCAAGTTCCAGTGGGATTCCGTAGCTCTGGCGGTCCTTTTCCAGCGAAACCCTAGTCGTTGGGGCCCGCGGGTCTACCCCTGTAACTTTCTTAGTACGAGGTTCAGACAACAACGCTTTTTTGTTGATTTAGGTTTGTTTAGGTCATATCTACATGGAAAACAAAGGTTGGGACCTTATAGCACATGCTAGCCCCCCGGTATACCCGCAGTGGGAATGTTACCCCTACACGTCCAGGAATCTACTAAGTGTTATCGCACGCATGTGAAGAAGGTCAGATCGGGGATCTAGACATTGCATCCATGGACCTTCCACCACACTTGGACACATCTACAAGGTCCACGTGCAAGTTCCAGTGGGATTCCGGAGCTCCGGCGGTCCTTTTCCAGCGAAAACCTAGTCGGTGGGGCCCGCGGGTCTACCCCTATAGCTTTCTTAGTACGAGGTTCAGACAACGCGCTTTTTTGTTGGTTTGGCTTTGTTTAGGTCATATCTACATGGAAAACAAAGGTTGGGACATTATAGCACATGCTAGCCCTCCGGTATACTCGCAGCGGGACTGTTACCCCTACACGTCCAGGAATCCACTAAGTGTTATTGCACGCATGTGAAGAAGGTCAGACCGGGGATATAGACATTGCATCCATAGACATTCCACCACACTTGCACACATATACTAGGTCCACGTGCAAGTTCCAGTTGGATTCCGGAGCTCGGGCGGTCCTTTTCCAGCGAAACCCTAGTCAGTGGGGCCCGTGGGTCTATCCCTGTAGCTTTCTTAGTATGAGGTTCAGACAACGCGCTTTTTTCTTGGTTTAGCTTTGTTTAGGTCATATCTACATGGAAAACAAAGGTTGGGACCTTACATCACATGCTAGCCCCCCAGTATACCCGAGGCGGGACGGTTACCCCTACACGTCCAGGAATCTACTAAGTGTTATCGCACGCATGTGAAGAAGGTCAGACCGGGGATCTAGACATTGCATCCATGGACCTTCCACCACACTTGGACACATATACTAGGTCCACGTGCAAGTTCCAGTGGGATTCCGGAGCTCCGGCGGTCCTTTTCCAACGAAACCCTAGTCGGTGGGGCCCGCGGGTCTACCCCTGTAGCTTTCTTAGTATGAGGTTCAGACAACGCGCTTTTTGTTGGTTTAGCTTTGTTTAGGTCATATCTACATGGAAAAAAAAGGTTGGGACCTTATAGCACATGCTAGCCCCCCCGGTATACCCGCAGTGGGAATGTTACCCCTACACGTCTAGGAATCTACTAAGTGTTATTGCACGCATGTGAAGAAGGTTAGACCGGGGATCTAGACATTACATCCATGGACCTTCCACCACACTTGGACACATCTACTAGGTCCACGTGCAAGTTCCAGTGGGATTCCGGAGCTCCGGCGGTCCTTTTCCAGCGAAACCCTAGTCGGTGGGGCCCGCGGGTCTACCCCTATAGCTTTCTTAGTACGAGGTTCAGACAACGCGCTTTTTTGTTGGTTTAGCTTTGATTAGGTCATATCTACATGGAAAACAAAGTTTGGGACCTTATAGCACATGCTAGCCCTCCGGTATACTCGCAGCGGGACTGTTACCCCTACACGTCCAGGAATCCACTAAGTGTATTGCACGCATGTGAAGAAGGTTAGACCGGGGATCTAGACATTGCATCCATGGACATTCCACCACACTTGGACACAGATACTAGGTCCACGTGCAAGTTCCAGTGGGATTCCAGAGCTCCGGTGGTCCTTTTCCAGCGAAACCCTAGTCGGTGGGGCCCGTGGGTCTATCCCTATAGCTTTCTTAGTTAGAGGTTCAGACAACGCGCCTTTTTCTTGGTTTAGCTTTGTTTATGTCATATCTACATGAAAACAAAGGTTGGGACCCTTACATCACATGCTAGCCCCCTGGTATACCCGCAGCGGGACTGTTACCCCTACACGTCCAGGAATCTACTAAGTGTTATCGCACGCATGTGAAGAAGGTTAGACCGGGGATCTAGACATTTCATCCATGGACCTTCCACCACACTTGGACACATATACTAGGTCCACGTGCAAGTTCCAGTGGGATTCCGGAGCTCCGGCGGTCCTTTTCCAACGAAACCCTAGTCGGTGGGGCCCGCGGGTCTACCCCTGTAGCTTTCTTAGTATGAGGTTCAGACAACGCGCTTTTTTGTTGGTTTAGCTTTGTTTAGGTCATATCTACATGGAAAAAAAAGGTTGGGACCTTATAGCACATGCTAGCCCCCCGGTATACCCGCAGTGGGAATGTTACCCCTACACGTCTAGGAATCTACTAAGTGTTATTGCACGCATGTGAAGAAGGTTAGACCGGGGATGTAGACATTACATCCATGGACCTTCCACCACACTTGGACACATCTACTAGGTCCACGTGCAAGTTCCAGTGGGATTCCGGAGCTCCGGCGGTCCTTTTCCAGCGAAACCCTAGTCGGTGGGGCCCGCGGGTCTACCCCTATAGCTTTCTTAGTACGAGGTTCAGACAACGCGCTTTTTTGTTGGTTTAGCTTTGATTAGGTCATATCTACATGGAAAACAAAGTTTGGGACCTTATAGCACATGCTAGCCCTCCGGTATACTCGCAGCGGGACTGTTACCCCTACAACGTCCAGGAATCCACTAAGTGTTATTGCACGCATGTGAAGAAGGTTAGACCGGGGATCTAGACATTGCATCCATGGACATTCCACCACACTTGGACACAGATACTAGGTCCACGTGCAAGTTCCAGTGGGATTCCAGAGCTCCGGCGGTCCTTTTCCAGCGAAACCCTAGTCGGTGGGGCCCGTGGGTCTATCCCTATAGCTTTCTTAGTTAGAGGTTCAGACAAGCGCCCTTTTTCTTGGTTTAGCTTTGTTTATGTCATATCTACATGGAAACAAAGGTTGGGACCTTATAGCACATGCTAGCCCCCTGGTATACCCGCAGCGGGACTG